>ONZH01014687.1:0-126797 GCA_900303285.1 Rhinella marina
ATATACAAATAGGAAAATCTTCTAAACGGTACATTTTATATAAATACATTCTATTAGTAATAGAATGTATTTATATAATAGTGGGGCCGGCACCAGGAAGTAAGGCGTGCGAGAAGCTTGGCCAGCTTGTGGAGGGCGCACGTCGGGTGTGTGGAAGTATTTTACCACTCTGCCGGGGGATAGCAGTATGGCCACGTGTAATTTCTGTAAGCAGAAATTAAGCCGTGGGAAAGCCGCAAATGTTGGGACCACTGCTCTGTGGAACCATTTGAAGCAGCGTCATGCTGGCAATTTAGAGCAACCCAATAATAGTAAAGAGCTGGTTACTTCTTTGGGGGTCCCTTCTGTCAGGCAGGCCGCATCCAGGGTCATAGCTCAGCCCGCATCCCGGGGGTGTAAGTAGTACATCCATCTCATGGTCACCCAGTGCGTGCACGTCTCCACCTCCTCTCATTCAGCAGCCGTCCATTGCCGAGTGCGTGGCCAGGAAGCAGTTTTACGCCACAAGTAATCCGACAGTGCGCAAACTGAACGGTCACCTGACAAAGTTGCTGGCTGTGCAGTCTCTGCCGTACCAGCTGGTTGACTGCCCAGCTTTTAGGGAGCTAATGGCTTGCGCTCAGCCACGCTGGCAGGTCCCTAGCCGGCATTACTTTTCAAAGAAAGCTATCCCCGCCCTTTATTCCCACGTGGCAGAGAATATTGGACGCTCCCTGCAGATGTCTCTCTGCAGCACGGTGCACGTCACGGTGGACACCTGGAGCAGTGCTTACACATGGGTCCGGTGGCCATAACCAGGGGCAACAGCCTGACTGATGTGTGTGGGACAATGGATATACAAATAGGAAAATCTTCTAAACGGTACATTTTATATAAATACATTCTATTAGTAATAATACTGGTATGGCTATATCTAACTATACAAACCACATTTATGACGATGGGAATACCCCTTTAAGGTAATATGGGTGACTTGGAAGGCGTGTTTTAGGTGACAGGTTCCCTTTAACTTATAGATTTCTAGAATAATTGGCTGGCACTGTTATATAGATTATGCTTTCCATGTTATATTGTCACCAACTGTTCTACGTGTGATGTCCTCCTTTCTAGGGTTATGAAAGAGGCTTACCCTTCTGCCAGTGGGCTCAGGGCAGGCCCAAGTTTTAATGGCTTTCTGTCATCCATTATGGCCCGGGCCCCACTCCCCAGCAGGCTCAATGCAGTGACATTGCCTGCAGGAATGAGTAGAAGAGTGCAGTGGTCCATTAGAGATGAGCGAATCTATTCGCCGCTTCGTAGATTCGTATCGAATCTTGGGATTTTTCAGCTGCGAAGCGAATCCGAATATTAGTCGATTCGCTTCGGCTTTGTACGCATTCGCTACGTAGTTTGTCCTATAAATTATACCTGTTGCGTACGAATTCAATTTATTAGCGATTTTTTTACTGTTCGTTCGTTTATCGTGCGCAAAAGCCCGGGAAGAAAGCGGTCACCTGACCTAGTAGGCTGGGCTTGCTCTGATTGGCTCAGGCTCAGTAAGCCAGTGACGCTTCATTTCTGCTGCGACTGCTGAGGCAAGCAGAAGCACTGTTGTGAATTTGTGAAGTTCAGAGACACTGTGTTCTTCTAACTGAGGTGTAATTGTAGTGGGAATCTATCATACATATATCAGGGAAACTGCAGGGCAAGTGCAGGGCCAGGTCAGGGCTAGTAATAATCAGGCAGGGAGAGAGAGACAGGGACAAAGACCAGCTGCAGGGCCACGGAGTGAATTAAAAAATATTTGGCATGGATAAGCAAAAGGGGTCCAGTTCCAGCCAGACTTTGAGCTTTAAAAAAAGGAGAAGGTGGCACAGGGCAGCAGTGCCAAAAGACCTGTAGCCGGAGCATCTGCTAGTAATATTCCCAATACTTGGCCGTTGTTCCACTGGGCTAACCCACCAAGGCACAACATTGTAGTGGAGGAGAAAGCAGATGAGGTAGTGGAGTGGATGGCACGCTCATCTCAGTCTCAGCCGGATGATCTGCTGTCATCTGCTGATACAGTGTCCATATGTAGCCAGGGGTCAGACTCGTCTTGCTCCACCATTCCACTCAAGCAAACCCGGTCATCTTCTGCCACCTCTCGGGCTTCAGTGTTCCCTCCTAGTGGTGTCCCTTCAGCAATTTCTAGGAAAAAAAGCCACCGAAGCCCAACTTATAATCCAGCGGTTATAGAGGACAGCCTCCCTGAGGATTTCTTAGAGGGCAGTCAGATTTTGGACTGCCCGGAATTGTCAGTTGGTGGGGAAAAGCCTAATTTGCAAAAATGTGTTGTGGAGGAGTCTGATGAGGAATCTGATGTGTTAGGCCGGAGGACCTGTGAAGCGGAGGAGAATTTGAGCTCAGAGAAGGAGGGTGGTACTAGTAGTGGCAGCAACAGAGGGCAGAGGCGAGTTAGGCCCAGGGCTAGATGGAAACTAGCGAGACCCCAAATATAGTGGGGCCGGCACCAGGAAGTAAGCGTGCGAGAAGCTTGGCCAGCTGTGGAGGGCGCACGTCGGGTGTGTGGAAGTATTTTACCACTCTGCCGGGGGATAGCAGTATGGCCACGTGTAATTTCTGTAAGCAGAAATTAAGCCGTGGGAAAGCCGCAAATGTTGGGACCACTGCTCTGTGGAACCATTTGAAGCAGCGTCATGCTGGCAATTTAGAGCAGCCCAATAATAGTAAAGAGCTGGTTACTTCTCTGGGGGTCCCTTCTGTCAGGCAGGCCGCATCCAGGGTCATAGCTCAGCCCGCATCCCGGGGTGTAAGTAGTACATCCATCTCATGGTCACCCAGTGCGTGCATGTCTCCACCTCCTCTCATTCGGCAGCCGTCCATTGCCGAGTGCGTGGCCAGGAAGCAGTTTTACGCCACAAGTAATCCGACAGTGCGCAAACTGAACGGTCACCTGACAAAGTTGCTGGCTGTGCAGTCTCTGCCGTACCAGCTGGTTGACTGCCCAGCTTTTAGGGAGCTAATGGCTTGCGCTCAGCCATGCTGGCAGGTCCCTAGCCGGCATTACTTTTCAAAGAAAGCTATCCCGCCCTTTATTCCCACGTGGCAGAGAATATTGGACGCTCCCTGCAGATGTCTCTCTGCAGCACGGTGCACGTCACGGTGGACACCTGGAGCAGTGCTTACGGCCAGGGGCAATACATGTCCTTTACTGCCCACTGGATGAATGTATTTAGTGGCAGCGAGGCAGGAACACCCCAGCAACCCGGTCAATTGCTGTTGGCACCTCCACGTGCTTTCCAGCCAGGATTGCAGCAGAGCAGCCAACAACTATCCGCTTCCACCTCCACGGGCAGTCCGCCTGCTGGAGCGTCAGTACAGCGAGTTAACCGCGCTCCTTCATATCACATGTGTCAGGTAAAACGGTGTCTGGCAGTAGCAGCCACACAGGCCAGCACTTGCTGCATTACTTGAAGCAGCAAATAGCGCACTGGCTGACTCCATGTCAGCTGGAAGTGGGCAAGGTAGTG
This sequence comes from Rhinella marina, assembly GCA_900303285.1. Classification (NCBI taxonomy): domain Eukaryota; kingdom Metazoa; phylum Chordata; class Amphibia; order Anura; family Bufonidae; genus Rhinella; species Rhinella marina. The sequence continues at coordinate 3,513 of ONZH01014687.1, forward strand.
AGTGACAATGGGACAAATATAGTGGCAGCGCTGAACCTGGGTCAATTCTCGCATGCTCCCTGTATGGCACATGTGCTAAATCTAGTGGTGCAAAGATTTCTAAAACCATTCACTGGCCTGCGCACAGTGCTGGCAAAGTCGTGGAAGCTTTGCACTCATTTTAGCCATTCATATGTATCTCGGCACACTCTGCTGGAACTGCAGCGTCAAAACGGTCTTCCGCCATACCGCTTAATAGGTGACGTGGTGACCCGGTGGAATTCCACTCTTCATATGTTGCAGCGACTCCTAGAGCAGTGGACGATTTTGTCCAGCAGCAGCCAGAATCTTCCAGCATAGGGAGCAGGTACGGCTTTGATTTCCGGCAGTGGAGGCTGGTCCGAGATGCCTGCACTGTTCTAAGGCCCTTAGAAGAAGCCACCAAATTGGTCAGCCGGGACAGCTGCGGTGTGAACGACGTAATTTCAATAATATTTGTGCTGGAAAAGACACTCACGCTCATGCAGCAGGGGGCAATGGGGGAAGGAAATCCTGGTCAATTGTCTACCGGCCGCCATGCTGTCACTGTAGGGGAGCCCCAACGCCAAAGTTCCCTTGTGGAGCAGGATGAGGATGAGGAGCTTCAGTTAGAGGAGGGGAAGAGGAGGAGGATTTTAATGAGGGTGATGTTGATGACCAGGAGGAGGAGGAGGAGACACAGGTGGAGGATGAGACTTTCAGGGACACAGAAGTTTCTCAGAGAGAGGCTGAGATGGAAAGAAGTGGCCTCTCAGGCATGCTGGGCAGGATGGCGAGTTGTATGCTCACATGCTTACGCACTGACAGGCGTATCCTAAACATAAGGCAGACTGACGAATACTGGCTGGCGATGCTTCTGGACCCGCAGTATCAATCCAACATGGGGGATTGTTTTCCTCCCCAGGAAAGGGAAGAGAAATTAGTCTCATTGCGGGAGAAGCTATGTAGTAACCTGGCCAGAGCTTTCAGCCAGCCCCAGCCTCCCTGTCTGAGAAGGAGGTCCGGCCGAGTAATCCACCTTCTGCCACAACCAGCAGCAGACAGTTAAGCCTAATGAGTATGATGCAGGAATTTTTCTCTGTAGGCTCCCAACAGCTGCAGCCAAGTGAGCAGGCCCAGATCACCCGCCTCAATGAGCAGGTTCAGGCTTACCTGCAGTCTGGCTCACAAAGCCTCTTCTCAGACCCCCTGGACTTCTGGGCAGGCAGATTACAACAGTGGCCGGAACTGTCCCACTATGCACTAGGGCTTCTTTCCTGCCCAGCCTCAAGTGTCATGTCAGAGAGGGTTTTTAGTGCCGCTGGGGGGGGGGTGACACCCAAAAGGACAAATCTGTCACAAGGCAGTGTTCAAAAAAATACCTTTATAAAAATGAATAAAGGCTGGATTATATCCGAATTTCATACTCCTCTTGCTGATGCTGGTGATTAGATCAGGCCTTGCAGGGCAGAATAGTCTGAGTGCTGTCTTCCCACTGTTGCTGTCAGCCGGGCCATAATTTTACAGCCAAATGTCTAGTGTCATGTCATGGGCTGTGCGAACCCGAAGTCTACAAAACCCTATTTCAAAAGCAAACACTGTTGTCTACCTCCGCCTCCGTTTTCTACGCTTGTAGCTGTTGTTAGTTAACGTTACCCCCATAATTAATGTTTTCATGGGTCTGTTCACCACCAGGCCTTCAACCATAATGTTTTCATGGGTCTGTTCACCACCAGGCCTTCAACCATAATGTTTTCATGGGTCTGTTCACCACCAGGCCTTCAACTATAATGTTTTCAAGGGTCTGTTCACCACCAGTCCCTCAAAAATAATGTTTTCATGGCTCTGTTCACCACCAGTCCCTCAAAAATAATGTTTTCGTGGCTCTGTTCACCACCAGTCCCTCAAAAATAATGTTTTTATGGGTCTGTTCACCAGCAGGCCATCAATCTTAATTTTTCACGGGTGTGTCTTTTGCCCTACTTTATGTGTAATTAAAGGTGTATCGGAGTGCCTGTTCCTTGTAATTTTTGGCAGACTTGTCACTTTGTGCATAGGCTTTATGAGTGTATGAGTCCCACAACAAGAACAATTGTTCCACAATGTGAATGAGGCCCTTCTTTATACCCCTTGTATTGGAGTGCCTGTTCCGTGTCATTTTTGGCAGCACTTGTGCATTACGTACATATATGTTTCCTAACAATATTTCTTCACAGTATGTCAGGAAGGGGTTAAAGGTGTACAAAAACATCAAACCACAGGTTATATACCTAATATTAATAATAATAATAATATAACTTTTTAAAAACAGAAAAATACAAAAAAATAAAATAAAAATTAAAGCGGATGCCGACGTGCCGCCATCATTTGCTGCAGCTCCAGGTGGTCCAGCTGGAGGCTGCGTAGGAGGCGGGTGGCAGCGTGGAGCTTCACGCCAAATCGCCGTATGGCGGCCTCCATCTCGAAGTCAGATGGTATGTCTGTAGGGGTGGAAACAGGAATATAATTAGTAGGTAATATCAAGTTTAAGGGGTTGTCCCACGAAAAATAATCTAAACTTTCAAAGCAGCACCTGGATCTAAATACTAGTTGCATGTCATGAAATATTTGGATATCTACTAGAACTGACTCAGTTATTCAGTGAAATATATTTTTAAATAATGAGCCATTTTTTTTTCTAAATTTTCTTTGAACTGCTCACTGAGAATGCCGCACATGCTCAGTTTAAATCTTCAACTGCCTCCTGTCCTGAGCTGTGATAGGGAGAGATGGACATGAGTCCTGACATGCAGCAGAATAGACACTAGTCACATTACCCTTTAGTAACCAGCTTGATGTAGCAGTAATTGGGGCAGATCTCTGGATGTATGTGAGGTGCAGGGCTGTTTCTCGCTTTGTTAAAAAGAGATTGCGAATGTACTATAATTGTAACACCCCAGTGATGGTCTGGACTTTATTTCACTCGATGACCCTCAATTATTCCACCTATCATTTTTGTAGCCAGAGCCACCGCCTGGGGCCTATTCGTCCATCAAGGTAGGAACACCGTGACGCATACCCCAGAGACACTGTAGGCCTAAAATACCCTTGGCACTCCTACACTGGTACAAGAGAGACATCTCCTTAGAGGGCCCTGGATGGGAAGGGTCGCCCCGCTGCAAATGGCGTCTGAGCGCTGCATAATATGATTCACATTTTTGTTAAATATTTTTTGGGTAACACAAGTTTATACTTCTTTAACTAACTTGATTTTAAAATTATTGTGATATTGTCGGCTTCACTAACCACTTGGAGAACATAATGTGTACACAGTCTAGTTATCAATAACACGTGGGGTGGCATGATCCTAGTGCTAATTAGGGCTTTGTACTTACTAGACAACCATACTGGGTGGTCCTCCCAGGGTCCTGGTGAAAACTCCGCTTCCTCTCCCCTGACGGTTGGAGCTACAAAAGATAAAGCATAAATTTAGCTTATATTTTGAACACAGAAGTTCCACCCATTACACTTTTCATTTTACCTACCTTCTACCTCGGGGGGTGTTGGAGGTGTGGGTGGGCTCCTCACTGGCTGGGGTGGAGGAGGGGTAGAGGGGCTCCTCTGTGGTTCTGCAGCTGTAAAAAAACATTAAATAATGGCATTACATTCAACTCAAATGAACAGTTGTAACTTCTGATGTTGATACATCTGAATCAGAGGCGTAGTTACCGGGGGGCAGGGGGGGCACTATGACCTGATGCTGCATGCACAATACGCTGATCTGAGGTCTGATGGGGGCACATTAAGCTGATCTGAGGTCTGATGGGGGCAGGGGACTGTTAGTTTAGTGATGTAAAAACTGGGGACAGCTTTCCTTTAACATAGGAGTCCCCTTGTTTTTTACTCCTATTACTCCTATATTTTACTGCATTATGTGGTGGTAGAGTATTTAGACTAGGGTATTGTACTGTACTTAACAGCATAGATGATCGAGCAGTTTATACAGTCATCTTTCTAATACAATATTATAACCACAACAACAAGTAGTATGTGCCTGTGAAGTTGGAAACATGCGTTTGGGAGGCCACTAAGTGTGGGGGGGGGGCGCACTCAAGTATGTTTGGCCCCCCCCTGTGCGTTCAGCTACACCTCTGATCTGAATAGTTTGGGGTTGGATCCCATTCCTAACCACTAGTGCTCTTATATCACTGCAGCTGCACTCCCACATAGCCTGGATTAAAAATAAATTAAATATGTTTACACTTACTAGAACTAGAAGCTGAAGGTCCTTCTGGGGCAGTCCGGGCACGTCTCTGCTGGCGAGTGCAACGTTGGTGACGTCGCTCTGCAACACAAATCCGTACACAATTGTTATTATTATGACCGTTTACTAACACTAACTCTATGAAGATATTATGGGTGAGAGGAGGGCGATGTGGTGTGGAGTGGGCATTTCATGTGAAGGGAACAGAATATCTGGGGTGCTTATTTGATGGAGGGGGCATTTGTTGGGAGGGGTGGGGGGTTGAATGAATGAATGAATGAATAAATGATGCCTGAGTGTCACATTCTGCTGGTGCAAACATAACAAATAGAAATACAGCACATACAATGCACTAGTATACCATAGTTCCAATCCCAAATGTTCCGGATTTGGCGGGACAGTCAGGAACTTAGCGGATGTGTCCGGGAACGGGTGGCTATGTCCTGTGGTCACCTGTCTTTGCATCCATAGGAAGCAGAGACGGGTGACGGTAAGCAGAAAGCAGTCCCTTCACCTTCCCCCATGTCCAGTATAATGTCTCCTTGTGGCTGCCCCCATTCAGTATAATGGAGGCCCCAAGTTTTATTTTCTTCTAAATGGGTATTTATTTATCGCGGTAAATTTCTTAATATCGTTATCGTGGGAATATTTCTGATATCGCCCACTCCAGACACATTAGCTGCAGCATGAGCACATCTTTGATTCTGTGTGTAGGAGGAGGAAGCGCTAACTATGAAGGGGCATATAAGGGTACTTTCACACTAGCGCTAGAGATCCGGCGGGCTGTTATGGCCAGGAACAGCCCACCGGATCTGTCCAGATCCGGCATTTGCCTGACACAAAAGGGAGAACGGCCAGCACCATTAACAATAATGGGGGACGGCGCTGATCCGACCGCTATCCGCAAGAACGCCGGGAATTGGCAGGACAAATACTGTGGAACAGCCTGCCAGATCAATGCCACATATGTGAATGTAGCCTAAGGCAAATTACTGGGAAGGGGCACGTATCTGAGAATACCTTCACTTGTTTGGCTAGGGCTACACGACGACATGTGTGTCGCGCGACACATAGTGCACAACTACACTCGCGACAGTTGTCGCACCAATGTCGCGCGACAATTTTTACAATGGAAGTCTATGGTGTCGCACTGCGACTGCGACACCCATCCTGGATGGACTTTTCTGCGACTGTCGTGTTGCAGTCGCAGCATGTCGCATGTCGCAGTGCGACACCATAGACTTCAATTATAAAAATTGTCGCGCGACATTGGTGCGACACAATGTCGCGCGACAAATGTCGTCATGTAGCCCTAGCCTTTGAGTGGAGTTAGAGGTGTGACTTGGAAGCAAAGGAAAATTGCTGCAGCGCACTACGCACTCCCACGTTTTCCTATACGGTTTTCTTTAATGGCACTGGTACATATACAATACAGACAGTAAACTAATTTTTTAACATGTTACTTATCAAATATTTTTGATTACTCACCCTCTCGTATCTCATCCCGGATCAGCCTTAGCCGCTCTGGGCACTTCAATTTGAGGTCCGACCACTTCCTCTGGACCTGGCCCGGGGTCCGCTCACTCTGACTGTGATGGCGCAGGCCTTGTATCACCCGCTCCACTATTAGTTTTTTTTCTTGGTGTGGGTGTTGATGGGTGCCACTGCCATCATAGCCCAGCTTGTCCATCTTCTGGACCATGTACTTTAGCTCTTCAGAGCTGAATGGACACGAACGCCTGCTTGCCGTTGCCATCTTGCAAAATTCGCTCTGGCTCTGAGGTTCGTACGCCACGACATAGCGTTGTGCGTGCATTCGCGAGACATATTTGTACGCAACAGTGTATAGATTAAAAGCGTATAAAGTTGCATACCTTCTGAAAAATGAACGTTCGTTATTAGTGAGCGAATAATCGCTAATAGCACATAATAACGTATATTTTGTATGCAAATACAACGAATCTATTCGTCGAATATACGAATTTTAGGAAAAGTTTGGCGAATGTTCGGCGAATAATTTTTTGCATGATTCGCTCATCTCTAGCAGTGACTGAGGATCAACCCCTCTGGCCTGTTCTCGTCTACTCATCCCAGCAGATGCCATTACATTGCTGCATGGTGCCTTCTGGAGAGATGTGCTCTGTTCATTGAGAGAAAAGGAATAGGTGAGAATTACTGATTTTTATTTTATTTACACAACTAGGGGCTTTCACTTTTATTAGGAGGAGTACTACTCTGTAGGGCCATTAAGGGAGAGCACTACTGTTTGGGGCCACTAAGAAGGCATAACTACTAAGTGTTTTTTTTTTTTGGCAAGTGTGGTTGGTCTTGACTGGCTGTGGGAGGAAGGGGGTTGCAGGGAAGTTGCTCAGGATTGGGAGGGTGGTTGGGGCATTCAAAAATTTGCTTATTTTAGGTACTTTTTTCCCAAAAGTGGGGAAAGTTGGCTTCTACCTCACAGGGGTTTTTTGCCTTTCTCTGGATCAACTTGTAGGAAAACAGGCCGAACTGGATGGACAGATGTCTTTTTTCGGCCTTATAAACTATGTTACTATGTTACCCCCTGGCCCTTGGTCCATGTAAAAGGGCCCTGAAGACTTTTGATATTGATAGCCTATCATCCACTAGACAATAGAAACTACACAATGGAAGGGACTGTGCAGTTTCAGTGCCAACCTCTGGTGACTGAGCTGCAATTAATCAAATTGATGGGGGTGCAGGGTGTCAGACTGTACCCATCTGATATTGATGGCCAATCTGCTCTTTGGACAGGTAATAGTACTCCTGCGCAATTACCTGCACATCCTATCCTTTGTAGAGGCAGCTTAATGTGATTACAGCTGGCTGTCCCAATTCACTTGGCCACACCCCTTTGGGAATGGAATGACCCCTTAACATATAAACATATAGTTTATGGGACTTGCTGTCTACTTTCCACAAGGTGTTTGAGGAACTTGGCCGAACAGCTTCTGTTGTGTATTCTTTGCTACAACTCTGCCGTGGCAATCTAACAGTGGGACAGTATACAATACAGTTCCGTAATCTTGTATCAGCGCTCTCCTAGAACAGCAAGGCCCTGGTGGCTGCCTTCTGGGAGTGTGTGTCAGGATGTACCAGCAACCCTGGATGAGCTGATCTCTCTGGCTACAGCATAACACAGCATGAGTGGAGAATCCTGTACTGGGACCCATGCTCTAGAGGCCCTTGCTTCCTTCTCCTTCAATTTATACTCATGGGCCCATGCAGCCAGACAGAGTCAAACTGTGGTGACGAATCAGCAAAATAAAAATCAATAATTTATGTATATATTGCAGTGACACAGGCCACTTCATGATATGTCCACTCAAGAAATGTCCACTCTTGGCAAGAAACTCCAGTGTCTCAGGTTAATTGGAGAAACAACCCTAGATGAGAATGCATTCTCTCCAAAATTAACTGTTCCCATGATCTTATCATGCATTAATGTCTGGTTTACCATGCAGGCCCTTGTGTTTTACTTATCGGCAGGTAGCTTACTACATCAGAACTTGGTGACCCGGCATGGCATATCTACTGTGTGCCTAGATACAGTAAACAGTCAGTGTTGCTATCTTTCAATGAAGTCCCTTTTCTGGAACGCATTCAGTATGCCACTGTGACTCTGGTCCTCCAGGTGGAACTTCATTACTTTAAAAAGATCTCATTCTATTAGTCTACTGCTCTTGGATTTACCATGGGACTGTGACAATGGGCAAATTCTTGAATGGGGACACAATGTAATTCACAATGTCTCACTGCTGTGCTTCCTGTCCAGAGACCACAGTTTCAGCCCAGTTTGCAGGGTCTGTCTCTCTCTTTTGCCAGCTATCAAGAGAATGGAAGCTGAGATTTTGCCACAGCATTCGAAATTTCAATAAAATAATAGTATTTATTCCATCCATACGATGCACATATAGAAATCACAGCCAATGTTTTGTCCGTCATAGACCTTGTTCACGGCCTGGACATAAAATAAAAATAATAAATTATATCATGGAATTTCACACAGGATTGTATTAAACAAACATAACAAAATTACAAAAGTTGCTAAAATTGCAAAATTAAATTGTGTGAAGCCAGCTTGTATCAAAGGATAATTTATCAATAATAAAGCATGATTCTAATTTTGTGCAGATCCAGTCATTATTATACTTATAGATGTTATCATCACTTAGCAGATATAATGGATTTAATGAAACAGAGGCTAAGATGTAGGTTGTAATCCTAAGTAAAATTGAGGCTGCAAAAGTCCAAGGCTACATGTGTCATTTCTAGTAGAGAAAACATAAGAAATATTGGAGTGTGAATAAATATGATAAACCTCAGACAAAACTGACAGACCCATTTGTGAGGGTATATAAACATATAAAGTCTAATAAAATACAAGATCAGACCAGGAGGGGATATATTTCTTAGAATGGTAATTGTGCAGGACCAAGAAACAACAAGAAATGTGAAAAATGTATAGACATATATGGAACAGTAATCAAGTTATATTGTATTGGCAATACGGTTACATTGTATTAGCTGTATTATCTTAGATCTTAGATTAAGAAAATGTGTGTCCAGAGGTAGTCGATAATAGTTGAGAACCATGTAGAATATAATGAGCAATATAATAAATACCAAGCCAACATGGAGTAATAGGGTAGAAGGATGGCGTTGTAGTAGTAAGACTGCGCATGAAGTACATAGATCATGTACCGCAAATCACCATGTGCCGGACATGAAGATGTACTGTTGCACACACATTAGCTAAGTGAGGGCGGCCAAGGATAGGCAAATTCTAGAATGTATTGGTGGATTAGATGTGCCTACTCTAGATGTCAAAGACGTATTCGCGCACACACAGTAAGTGAAAATGGGCCATAAGGGCAAAGTTAGATTGTAATAAAGGAACTGAGTTTTAATGCACTGATTAGAATCAGTGTAATGAGACTTAAAAAAATTTAGATGTATTACATTATATAGACTAGAATCAGTATAATAAGACTAAAATAAAAATAAGACAAAAAATAAAAAATAGAAGAGAAACTAGAAAAATAGAAAATTAGATGAAAATAGAGATATTAGAAAAAATAGAAAAAGTAAAAGAAGGAATAGAAAAGATAGAAACATTGAAAAAATTGAAAATTAGAAAAATTAGAAAGATAGAGAATAGATAGAATACTTGATATAATCAAAAAATATGGGAAAATTATAGAAAATTAGTAGAGAATAGAATATTAAGAATAATAGAAAAGCTAGAAAATTAGAATGTAAATAAATTAAATTGCACAATGTACTGGTGAAAATGAAAATAAGAAGGTGATGAAAGGAACAAAATGTAGAATTTTTTTTTAGAAAAAATATAGAAAAAAATGGAAAAAAAAAATAAATTAGAGATAGTGGGTTAGTAGTGTTAGGACAAAACTGGAAAAACGGGAATGCTGCTATACCTCCTGGAATGATCTCATCTGGTCTGGAAAAAACTCAGCATGCCAGATATCAAATACATAAATCAAAGTCACAGTTGATATCTAGTGGAGACACTGTTCTTATTTTGTGTATCCAGTAGGCTTCACATCTTTGTAAGATCAGTTTGCGATTACCTCCCTGTCAAGGTATTGGAATTTGTTCCAAAATCTGAAACTTAAGCTGACTAATTTGGTGTTGGGTATTAAGAAAATGATGGGGAATGGGTAGTTCTGATTTTTTACATCTTATATCAGATTTATGTTTGTAGATGCGGTCTCCCACAAACTGGTAGTTTTCACCCACGTATGTGAGACCGCATGGATATTTTATGAGATAAACTGCATAGAAGGTTGAACAGCTGAAATAGCCACGTATTGGATAGGTTTTGCCTGAGAGTGAAGCTGCTGACCCTCATCACGTTTGTGCATTGAGCACAATTTAGGCAAGGAAAAGTGCTAGTTCTAGAGGGTGCTAGTGTAGTTTGTCTTGATGACGGCTGTAAAGGGCCTATATCTGCCCGTACTAGACTGTCTTTCAGATTTTTAGGGCATCTGTAACACATACGGATAGGGTTAGCAAACTCGGGAACTTGAGGGTAAAATTTAGTCAATAGAGACCACATAATTCAATGAATCTTAGGAATAAAAGGGTGATATTTAAATATAAGTGTATTTCCATTAGATATATATTCTCTCTGAAGTAGTTTCCTGGGGTAAACGTTGGGTCACTACTCCTTAACTATCCTATTAAATGTTGTAAATTGTGTTCTAGGTAATGAGTCCTTAGTATTACAGGGATGAAAACTGGTTTAAAATAGCAGGGTATTCTGGTCAGTGGGTTTAGTGAATAAAGCCAAACTAAGCATACCTGTACTACTTTTAATAACAGTAGCGTCCAGAAAATTGATTTTCTGTGGATCCACATGAGCTGTAAATTGAAGATCTTTATCAGTATTATTAAGATATTGAAAGAATAACTCAAAATAATTTTTATCACCTTGCCATATACAAAATATATCATCTATGTATCTGCTCCAGATAAGGACATGTGTCTGGTACAGATCACAAAAATATAACCAATCTTCCTCCACATGTTTGCTAATACGAATCTTTTGAAACATAAAATAATTTTCATAAAGTACCAACTTAACCAGTTTAATACAAAATAGTCGTTCAGTTGTGGTTAAAGAGGAAGTCGCCAATATTGCCGTGGCAGCCTGTATGCACTTATCATGGGAGATAGAGGTATGTAAGCTATTGACATCTAAAGTTACAAGTAATGCATCTACTGGGACATTTTGAATATCTAAAATCACCTGCAAAAATTTTGGTGTCTAACAAGTATGATCTAGTATGCTCAATTAATGGAGTTAGGATTTTCTCCAAAAGGATAGAAAGTAGTGCAAAGACAGAATCAGTAGATGCTACAATGGGTCTCCCTGGTGGTTTCCGTAAATTTTTATGTATTTTAGGTAGAACATAGATACCAAGAATAATTGGATTAGTATTATATAAAAAAAATTGTGAGTTGCTTTGTCAATGGTACCTATTAATAGATGATGATCTAAAAGAGTACGGATCTCATGTTGTAGCCTAGATGTTGGGTTTAAATTTGGTTACTTCATAAGTGTTCGTGTCAGTCAATTGTCTCATAATTTCATTTCAGTAATAGCTAGTGTCAATTACAACAGTAGTGCCACCTTTTTCAGCAGGTTTAATTGTTATACTGTTATCTTCTTGAAGTGTTTTAAGTGCTGAAACCTCAATATTTGTAAAATTAGCATGTGACGGAAATAAATCTCTGTTATAGGAGTTGACACTGACTAGATTGTATTTTTTTGTCATTTAAATTAATAAAATCTTCAATGCGATGATCGGGGGCATAAATTTACTTTTGTTTTTCAAGCCCAAAGTTGTAATAGATAAATTACTAGAAGTATCAGGTATGTTACTTTTGATACGACTTGCATCAGAGAAATGTGCCTTAAGGCATAGGGATCTATAGAAGCTACTTAATTCCTGATCTAATGTAAAATGTTGAAGATTACCACCGGAGCAAAATGAAAGACCTTTAGATAATGCAGAATGTTCTGCTGGTGACAATGTCCTGGAAGAAATGTTTATTACCAGGTCTGTATTTGTGCCTGTCACCTGGTTTGAATTCCACTGTGTTCCTCTTTGGTTGCCTCTTCCCCGGAGTATGCGTGTGGTCGTCGTCGTCTTGTGTGATTGCTCCATCAGGGAAAAAAAATGTTGTGGTCGATGATGGGAGGAACATGATGAAGCATAATCCACATGTGATGTATATCCATGGATTGTACCAGTGTCTTGCCATTGCCAGTGGTAGACTCTCTTGAGTTGGTAGTCTTCAGTATCACAAATGAATTTGTCTCTTTTTGTGTTTTCAAGATATTCCTCAAAAAAAATACAGCTTCAAAATCGGATATTTTTAAATGCATCCCATGTCCCCTCATCACAGTCACAGTCCTGGGGATAAATAGATCATGGGAGAGATATCTGTACTGACCCCAGCTATATTTATACATAGTTATTAGATCTCCCCTCAGTCGCCTTTTTTCTAAAGTGAATAACCCTAATTTTGATAATCTTTCTGGGTACTGTTGCCCACCCATTCCAGTTATTACTTTAGTTGCCCTCCTCTGAACCCTCTCCAGCTCTGCTATGTCTGCCTTGTTCACAGGAACCCAGAACTGTACACAGTATTCCATGTGTGGTCTGACTAGTGATTTGTAAAGTGGCAGGACTATGTTCTCATCACGGGCATCTATGCCTCTTTTAATGCAACCCATTATCTTATTGGCCTTGGCAGCAGCTGTTTGACACTGGTTTCTACAGCTTAGTTTGCTGTTCACTAAAATTCCTAGGTCCTTTTCCATGTCAGAGTTACCCAATGTTTTACCATTCAGTTTGTACTGGTGACTTGCATTATTCATTCCCATATGCATAACCTTACATTTGTCAGTGTTAAACCTCACTGTGGCAGTGTACTGTCCTCTTCTGTGTTAATTATTTGACACAGTTTAGTGTCATCTGCAAAAATTGATATTTTACTGTGCAAACCTTCTACAAGATCATTAATAAATATATTGAAGAGAATAGGGCCCAATACTGGCCCCTGTGGTACCCCACTAGTGACAGTGACCCAATCTGAGTATGTACCATTAATAACCACCCTCTGTTTTCTATCACTGAGACAGTTACTTACCCACATACAGACATTTTCTCCCAGGCCAAGCATCCTCATTTTATATACTAACCTTTTATGTGATACTGTGTCAAATGCTTTGGAGAAGTCCAGATATACGACATCCATTGATTCGCCATGGTCCAGTCTAGAACTTACCTCCTCATAGAAACTGATTAAATTGGTTTGACATGACCGATCCCTCATGAAGCCATGCTGATATGGAGTAATTTGCATATTTTCATTGAGGTACTCCAAGATAGCATCTCTTAGAAAACCTTCAAACAGTTTACCCACGACAGAGGTTAAACTTACCGGCCTATAGTTCCCGGGCTCTGTTCTTGGACCCTTTTGAAATATTGGCACTACATTTGCTATGCGCCAATCCTGTGGAACACTCCCTGTCAGTATAGAGTCCTTGAATATCAGAAATAAGGGTCTGTCAATGACATTACTTAATTCTCTTAGGATACGGGGGTGTATGCCATCAGGTCCTGGTGATTTGTCTATTTTAATCTTTATAAGACGCAGCTCTACTTCTTCCTGGGTCAGACAGACCACTTTTAAAGGGGAATTTACTTTTATATTCTGCATTTCATCTGACAGTTTATTTTCCTAAGTGAATACAGTGGAGAAAATGATATTTAGTAGCTTTGCTTTCTCCTCATTGCTCTCTGCAACTCCCCCCTCATTACTCTGTAAGGGGCCGACACCTTCAGGTTTATACTTTTTACCATTTATATAATTAAAGAACATTTTAGGGTTAGTTTTACTCTCTTTGGCGATTCATCTCTCAGTCTCTAGTTTGGCTGTTTTTATTTGTCTTTTACATATTCTATTTATTTCCTTATAGTTTTTCAATGCTTCCTCGCTCCCCTCCCGCTTTAGTGATTTAAATGCTTTCTTTTTGTTATTTATTGCTTTCTTTACAGTTCTATTTATCCACATTGGTTTTTTCTTGTTCCTTAACCTTTTATTCCCATAAGGTATGTACCTCTCACAATTAGATATTAGGATGCTTTTAAAAATATCCCATTTTGTGGCTGTATTTTTATTTTTGAGGACTTTGTCCCAGTTAGTTAGGTCTATGGCCTCTCTTAGTTGGCTAAATTTTGCTTTTTTGAAGTTCGGTATTTTTGTTCCTCCCTGAAGAAACGCTCTTTTGAATGACAATTGGAAGGTTATTATTTTATGGTCACTATTTCCCAGGTGTCCCCCAACCTGCACATCTGTTGTTCTGTCAGGTCTATTGGTTAATACTAAGTCCAGTATGGTCGTCCCTCTAGTTAGGTCCTGAACCAGTTGGGAAAGGTAATTGTCTTTGGTTATTGCCAAGAACCTGTTTCCTTTATGAGATATACAGGTTTCAGTTTCCCAGTCTATATCTGGGTAGTTGAAATCCCCCATAATGACCTCTTTATGATTTGCCGCCTCGTCTATTTAATTTAAAAGTAGATTTTCTGTGGACTCTGTTATATTAGGCGGTTTATAATAAAGTCCTATTAGTATTTTATTATTGTTTTTGGCTCCATTTTTTTCTACCCGCAGTGACTGCACATGTTCATGTCCCTCACTTATATCTTCCCGGAGTGTGGGCTTTAGACAGGACTTTACATAAAGGCAGACCCCTCCCCATCTACGGTTTTGGGATCCTTTCTAAACAGACTGTAACTCTGTACGTTAACTGCCCAGTCATAGGTATCATCCAGCCATTTCTCAGTTACTCCCACTATGTCATAGTCCTCCTCAGTTAAAAGGTTTATGTATATTTTTTCCCCTACACCTTTCCTTCTGCACTGTTCTAGTTCCTCCTTCCATTCCTCCCCCAGTTCCATTACCTTGCCCCAGGTCTCTATCTGCACTATCTTCCCCATCTATAATGTAGTTACCCTCCCCCCAGTCCCTAGTGTAAATACTCCTCCAGCCTTCTAGCCATCTTCTCCCCCAAAACAGCTGCCCCTTCCCCATTGAGGTGCAGCCCATCCGTAAGGTAGAGCCTGTAGCCGACAGAGAAGTCGGCCCAGTTCTCCAAGAACCCAAATGACAAAAAGAAAACATTGAAAAACTATAAGGAAAAAATAGAATATGTAAAAGACTAATAAAAGCAGCCAAACTGCAGACCGAGAGATTAATTGCCAAAGACAGTAAAACTAACTCTAAAATGTTCTTTAATTATATAAATGGTAAAAAGTATAAATCTGAAGGTGTTGGTCCTTTACAGAGTAATGAGGGGGAGATGCAGAGAGTGACGAGGAAAAAGCAAAGCTGCTAAATATTTTTTTCTCCACTGTATTCACTGAGGAAAATAAACAGATGAAATACAGAATATAAAACTAAATTTCCCATTAAAACTGCCCTATCTGATCCAGGAAGAAGTACAGCGGTGTCTTAAAAAGATTAAAATAGACAAATTGCCAGGACCGGATGGCATACACCCCCATATCCTAAGAGAATTAAGTAATGTCATAGCCAGACCCTTATTTCTGATATTTAAGGACTCTATACTGACAGGGAGTGTTCCACAGGACTGGCGCATAGCAAATGTGGTGCCAATATTCAAAAAGGGTCCAAAAACAGAGCCTGGAAACCAGAGGCGTAGCTACCGGGTGGGCAGGGGGGGCGACAGCTCCAGGCCCAGTGACTCAGGGGGGCCCAGCAAGGATGACTTTAAAACTATCACGCGAATACAAGTGAGCGCTTCCATTATAGAAGCGCTCACTTGTATTTAGGGACCCCCATCAGACCTCAGATCAGCCCGTGCGCGCAGGGTCAGGTCATAATGCGCGCCGGCCAGGGAAGACAGTGGAGCGCCGGACCGGAGGACAGGTAAGAAAGGTTTTTTAATTTTAATCTTATGTGGCTGGGTGGGCTGATCTGAGGTCTGATGGGGGGCACAATACACTGATGTGAGGTCTGATGGGGGCACAGTAGGCTGTTGTGAGGTCTGATGGGGGTACAATACGCTGATCTGAGGTCTGATGGGGCAGAATACGCTGATCTGGGGTCTGATGGGGCACAATATGTTGATCTGAGGTCTGATGGGGGCACAATACGCTGATCTGAGGTCTGATGGGGGCACATTCTGCTGATCTGAGGTCTGATGGGGGCACAATACGCTGATCTGAGGTCTGATGGGGCACAATACGCTGATGTGAGGTCTGATGGGGGCACATTCTGCTGATCTGAGATCTGATGGGGGCAAAATACACTGATCTGAGGTCTGATGGGGCGCAATACGCTGATCTGAGGTCTGATGGGGCACAATACGCTGATCTGAGGTCTGATGGGGGCACATTCTGCTGATCTGGGGTCTGATGGGGGCACAATACACTGATCTGAGGTCTGATAGGGCACAATACGCTGATCTGAGGCCTGATGGAGGCACAATACGCTGATCTGAGGTCTGATGGGGGCACAATACGCTGATTTGAGGTCTGATGGGGGCACTTTCTGCTGATCTAAGGTCTGATGGGGGCACAATACGCTGATCTGAGGTCTGATGGGGCAAAATACGCTGATCTGAGGTCTGATGGGGGCACTATACGCTGATCTGAGGTCTAATGGGGGCACAGTAGGCTGATCTGAGGTCTGATGGGGGCACGTTCTGCTGATCTGAGGTCTGATGGGGGCACAATACGCTGATCTGAAGTCTGATGGGGCACAATACGCTGATCTGAGGTCTGATGGAGGCACAATACGCTGATCTGAGGTCTGATGGGGGCACAATACGCTGATCTGAGGTCTGATGGGGGCACAATACGCTGATCTGAGGTCTGATGGGGGCACAATACGCTGATCTGAGGTCTGATGGGGCACAATACGCTGATCTGAGGTCTGATGGGGCACAGTAGGCTGATGTGAGGTCTGATGGGGGCACATTCTGCTGATCTGAGGTCTGATGGGGGCACAATATGCTGATCTGGGGTCTGATGGGGCACAATACGCTAGTCTGATGGGGCACAATACGCTGATCTGAGGTCTGATGGGGTACAATACGCTGATCTGAGGTCTGATGGGGGCACATTCTGCTGATCTGAGGTCTGATGGGGGCACAATACGCTGATCTGAGGTCTGATGGGGGCAAAATACGCTGATCTGAGGTCTGATGGGGGAACAATACGCTGATCTGAGGTCTGATGGAGGCACAATACGCTGATCTGAGGTCTGATGGGGGCACAGTAGGCTGATGTGAAGACTAATGAGGGCACATTCTTCTTATCTGAGGTCTGATGGGGGTACAATACGCTGATCTGAAGTCTGATGGGGCACAATACGCTGATCTGAGGTCTGATGGGGCACAGTAGGCTGATGTGAGGTCTGATGGGGCACATTCTGCTGATCTGGGGTCTGATGGGGGCACAATACGCTGATCTGAGGTCTGATGGGGGCATAATACGCTGATCTGAGGTCTGATGGAGGCACAGTACGCTGATATGAGGTCTGATGGGGGCACAGTACGCTGATCTGAGGTCTGATGGGGGCACAATATGCTGATCTGGGGTCTGATGGGGCACAATATGCTAGTCTGATGGGGGCACAATACGCTGATCTGAGGTCTGATGGGGGAACAATACGCTGATCTGAGGTCTGATGGGGGCACAGTAGGCTGATCTGAGGTCTGATGGGGGCACATTCTGCTGAACTGAGGTCTGATGGGGGCAAATTCTGCTGATCTGAGGTCTGATGGGGGCACAGTACACTGATCTGAGGTCTGATGGGAACAATACACTAATCTGAGGTCTGATGGAGGCACAATACGCTGATCTGAGGTCTGAAGGAGGCACAGTACGCTGATCTGAGGTCTGATGGGGGCACAATACGCTGATCTGAGGTCTGATGGGGGCACAGTAGGCTGATCTGAGGTCTGATGGGGGCACATTCTGCTGATCTGAGGTCTGATGGGGGCACAATACGCTGATCTGAGGTCTGATGGGGCACAATACGCTGATCTTAGGTTTGATGGGGGCACAATACGCTGATCTGAGGTCTGATGGAGGCACAATACGCTGATCTGAGGTCTGATGGGGGCACAATACGCTGATCTGAGGTCTGATGGGGGCACAATACGCTGATCTGAGGTCTGATGGGGGCAGAGGACTGTTAGTTTAGTGATGTAAAAACTGGGGACAGGTTTCCTTTGACATAGGAGTCCCCTTGTTTTTTACTTCTATTACTCCTATATTTTACTGAATTATGTGGTAGAGTATTTACACTAGGGTATGTAGAAAGTCTTTTGTACTGTACTTAACAGCATAAATGATCTAGCAGTTTATACAGTCATCTTTCTAATACAATATTAACCACAACTAGTAGTATGTGCCTGTGAAGTTGGAAACGTGCGTTTGGGAAGCCACTAAGTGGGGGGCCCACTCAAGTATGTTTCGCGCCCCCTGTGCTGAACCTCTAGCTACGCCTCTGCTGGAAACTATAGGCCGCTAATTTAACATCTGTCGTGGGTAAACTGTTTGAAGGTTTTCTGAGAAATGTTATCTTGAAGTATCTCAATGAAAATAAGCAAATAACTTCATATCAGCATGGCTTCATGAGGGATCGGTCACGACAAACTAATTTAATCAGTTTCTGTGAGGAGGTAAGTTCTAGACTTGACAGCGGCGAATCAATGGATGTCATATATCTGGACTTTTCCAAAGCATTTGACACGGTACCACATAAAAGGTTAGTATATAAAATGAGAATGCTTGGACTGGGAGAAAATGTCACTAACCCACATAGAAACTGGCTCAGTGATAGAAAACAGAGGGTGGTTATTAACGGTACACACTCAGATTGGGTCACAGCCACTAGTGGGGTACCATAGGGGTCAGTACTGGGCCCTATTCTCTTTAATATATTTATTAATGAACTTGTAGAGGGCTTGCAGAGTAAAATATCCATTTATGCAGATGACACTAAACTGCGTTAAGTAATTAACAAAGAAGAGGACAGTATACTGCTACAGATGGATCTGGATAGACTGGAGGCTTGGGCAGAGAAGTGGCAGATGAGGTTTAACACTGACAAATGTAAGGTTATGCACATGGGAAGGAATAATGCAAGTCACCAGTACATACTAAATGGTAAAACACTGTGTAACACTGACATGTAAACTGTAGAAACCAGTGTCAGACAGCTGCTGCCAAGGTGAATAATATAATGGGTTGCATCAAAAGAGGCATAGATGTCCGTGATGGGAACCTAGTCCTGCCACTTTACAGATAACTAGTCAGACCGCACATGAAGTATTGTGTACAGTTCTGGGCTCCTGTGAACAAGGCAGACATAGCAGAGTTGGAGAGGGTTCAGAGGAGGGCAACTAAAGTAATAACTGGAATGGGTGAACTACAGTTCCCTGAAAGATTATCAAAATTCGGGTTATTCACTTTAGAAAAAAAGACGACTGAGGGGAGATTTAATAACTATGTATAAATATATCAGGGGTCAGTACAGAGATCTCTCCCATCATCTATTTATCCCCAGGAATGTGCCTGTGACGAGGGGATATCCTCTGCATCTGAAAGAAGGTTTGTACACAAACATAGTGGAAATATTCTATTGTGGTGGCTCACTCACCCCTACACCTACAGAAACAAGGGTGCTCTGGCTAAAATGGTACACCCCACCACAATATGAGCAAAAAATTGAATGAAAATAGACAGATACTTCTTTATCTGGACAACCAATAGTTAATAGTTTTTATTAAAAACCCAACTGCAAACCTACACATATATTAAAATAATCACCAAATGATCACTTTATAAAATAATTAAAAGTAACTCCAAAGGCATATGGCCCCAACCACTATATATCTGCAAAAGAAGGCTTCAGCATGTAAAAAGAGTTACAAAGTTCAATAACACTATATTTTGTTGTATATGGCTGGAAACACTTTATAGTGTTCTAAATAGGCAAAGCCTTCTTTTGCAGATATATAGTGGTTGAGGCCACATGCCTTTGGAGTTACATTTAATTATTTTATAAAGTGATCATTTGGTGATTATTTTAATATATGTGTAGGTTTGCAGTTGGGTTTGTAATAAAAACTATTAACTATTGGTTGTCCAGATAAAGGAGTGACTGTCTATTTTCATTCAATTTTGTACACAAACATAGAAGAGGATTCTTTATTGTAAGAGCAGTGAGACTGTGGAATTCTCCGTCTGAGGAGTTGGTGATGAAAGGGTTGGGCGATAACAAAAATATTTCCACAATAACGATATTAAGAAATTTATCGCAATAATATCTATCGCGATAAATACCCCTTTAGAAGAAAAAACATTTGGGCCCACACTATTGGCATTCTCTTGATGAGCTTCAAGAGGTAGTCACCTGAAATGGTATTCCAACAGTCTTGAAGGAGTTCCCAGAGGTGCTTAGCAATTGGCCCTTTTGCCTTCACTCTGCGGTCTAGCTCACCCCAAACCATCTCGATTGGGTTCAGGTCTGGTGACTGTGGAGGCCAGGCCATCTGGCGTAGCACCCCATCACTCTCCTTCTTGGTCAAATAGCCCTTACGCAGTCTGGAGGTGTGTTTGGGGTCATTGTCCTGTTGATATATAAATGATGGTCCAACTAAACGCAAACCGGATGGAATAGCATGCCGCTGCAAGATGCTGTGGTAGCCATGCTGGTTTATTATGTCTTCAATTTTGAATAAATCCCCAACAGTGTCACCAGCAAAGCACCCCCACACCATCACACCTCCTCCTCCATGCTTCACGGTGGGAACCAGGCATGTAGAGTCCATCCGTTCACCTTTTCTGCGTCGCACAAAGACACGGTGGTTGGAACCAAAGATCTCAGATTTGGACTCATCAGAGCAAAGCACAGATTTCCACTGGTCTAATGTCCATTCCTTGTGTTCTTTAGCCCAAACAAGTCTCTTCTGCTTGTTGCATGTCCTTAGCAGTGGTTTCCTAGCAGCTATTTTACCATGAAGGCCTGCTGCACAGAGTCTCCTCTTAACAGTTGTTGTAGATATGTGTCTGCTGCTAGAACTCTGTGTGGCATTGACCTGGTCTCTAATCTGAGCTGCTGTTAACCTGCGATTTCTGAGGCTGGTGACTCGGATGAACTTATCCTCTGCAGCAGAGGTGACTCTTGGTCTTCCTTTCCTGGAGCGGTCCTCATGTGAGCCAGGTTCTTTGTAGCGCTTGATGGTTTTTGCGACTGCACTTGGGAACACTTTCAAAGTTTTCCCAATTTTTCGGACTGACTGACCTTCATTTTTTAAAGTAATGATGGTCACTCGTTTTTCTTTACTTAGCTGCTTTTTTCTTGCCATAATACAAATTCTAACAGTCTATTCAGTAGGACTATCAGCTGTGTATCCACCTGACTTCTGCCCAACACAACTCATGGTCCCAACCCCATTTATAAGGCAAGAAATCCCACTTATTAAACCTGACAGGACACACCTGTGAAGTGAAAACCAAGAGAATGCCAAGAGTGTGCACAGCAGTAATAAAAGCAAAAGGTGGCTACTTTGAAGAACCTAGAATATAAGACATATTTTCAGTTGTTTCACACTTTTTTGTTAAGTATATAATTCCACATGTGTTAATTCATAGTTTTGATGCCTTCAGTGTGAATCTACAATTTTCATAGTCATGAAAATACAGAAAACTCTTTGAATGAGAAGGTGTGTCCAAACTTTTGGTCCGTACTGTACGTCTTTTTGATTGATTGATGTTATGTTTTTTGTGAGGTGACTAAAAAAAGCTGTTTTGGCATAATTTTATTAGGTTTTTTTTACACCGTTCACTTGATGGGGTAGATCATGTGATATTGTTGTAGAGCCATTTTTTACAGACATGGCAATGCTAAATATGTCTATTTTTATTGATTTTTTACGTTTTGTACAATACACAAAAAAAATCATGTTTTTGTGTTGCATATTTTTTGTTATTTTTCTGGCTATGGTCTTTCTGGCTAATTTTTTGTGGAATTAGGTGACGTTTTTATTGCTACCATTTTGGGGTACTTACAACTTTTTTATTGATTAACGTTATGTTATTTGGGAGGTGAGCTAACTAAAAAATCTTTTTGGGCGCAATTTTTATTTAGTTTTTTTGTTACGATGATCACCTGGTGGAGTAGATAATGTGATATTTTTATGGAGCCAGACATTGCGGACGTGCTGATAGCAAATATGTCTATTTTATTTTTATTTTTTTCTATTTTTAACATTTTTTAAAGGATGTATTTGGGGATTTTTTTTTGTTTTTTTGCATGTGAATTTTTTTTTAAATTTTTTTTATAAAACACTTTATTTTTTATTTTACACTTTGTGTCAACCATAAGGTTATACAAGACCTTTGGGGAACATTTAACTTCATTTTGGTTTTTTTTTCACTATTGATTTCTCCTGTAACTGCGGCTGACATAGTAGCCCCAGTTACAGTGGAAATACATCTGTCTCATTCCTTTGTTCCAGTAATTCCAAAGCTGTCCCAATGTCCCCTTCATCTCTAGACACCTGAAGCACCTGAAGTCTACTCTAGCCTTATCTCTCTGTTAATTCTCTTCTTGACCCCTTCTTGACCCCTGACAGCTTTTTGGCTATAGTCTACAGAAACTGCCTGCACCAAATGGCAGGAGGTGGTAGGAGGTGGTCGTCTACAGCGTCAAATGCTGCAGAGTCAGCCAGAAGAAGAAGAAAGTATTCACAACTGCATCCTTAGGGGTCCATCCATTCCACGTCCTCTCCTCTTTTCTCTCTACACAGCCCCTTTCAGACAGTCAGCAAATTTGATTTTCAATACCATGTCTATACTGATGACACCCAGCTCTACACTTCATGGCATGACATCACCCCTGCTATACCAAAGGACACCACTGACCATCTGCTGTCTCTATAATCATTTCCTCTCTCTATCTGAAACTGAATCTTTCAAAAACTAAAATACTTGTGTTTTCTCTATCTACTAACCTACATAAACTTCATAATTCCCTCACAGTGTGTGGAGCTGCTATAATTGCCTGCTATACTAAAGGACACCACTGACCGTTTGCTGTTTCTAAAATCATTTCCCCTCTATATCTGAAACTGAAGCTTTCAAAAACTAAAGTATAACCTATATGAGGGGCTCAGGCATTGGGGGGGGGGGGTTCATGAGAGTGGATTGGACAACCTCTTTAACATCTCAATAATTGTAACTCATTACTAATTGGCCTCCGCCTCCCCAATCCGTTCTTATTGCAGGAGCCAGGCTCATCTATCTGTCTATGGCTCCATTCACACGTCCTGTTTTTCTTTCCTGATTCGATCCTGATCCTGATCTGGATCTATTCATTTCAATGGGTCCTGAAAAAAATCAGGATCGAATCAGGAAAGAAAAACAGGACGTGTGCATGGAGCCTAACTGTTACTCCAGTGCCTCTGTCCTGTGCCAGTAATTGCACTGGTTACCCATACAGTACATGATTCCATTTAAACTGCACATTCTCACCCACAAAGCTGTCCACAGTACCACAGTCCTACATCTCCCTCATTTCTGTCTACCACCCTACCCGTGCTTTATGGTCGGCAAATGATTTACAACTAAAATCCACCATAATCCGGACCTCTCTAGACTTCTCTCGAGCTGCACCAGTTCTCTGGAATACCCTATCCCAAGCAATTAGGTTAATCCACAACATACACAATTTTAGGTGCTCCCTAAAAACACATCTTTATAGGGTAGCCTATCACATCCCCTAATATAACTCTTCTCAATTAACTCCCCCCTTCATCATTCACCTGGCCTGATCCACAATCAAACACTATCCAACACAGCTCATGCACTCAGAAGAACTACAAATATTGTCTGGTGTCTTGCTTATGCAGCTTTATATATTCTTGCCTATTTTGTTAAGATGGCACTTTTTAACTTTTGTGTCACCCCTATCTCCTCATAGATCATAAGTTATTGATAGTAGGGCCCTTATTCCTCTTGTTTTAACCCATTCAAGACAGAATATTTAAAAAAAAAATCAATATTTTTTTTAATTAAAAATTTATAGCCCCTTTCTCTGTGCAATTTTTAGATTTTCTAGTTGCAGGTTCTGAATTTTTACTTTGTTCTGTCAGGCAGCTCAGGTGATGGCTCCTTATCTCTGGACTCTGACCTAAACACTCAATACAGCTCAGTTCTAATCTTACTGATAAGAATGTGGCTTAAAAGCTATGTAGACCTTTGGGGACATTTTTTTAATTATATTTGTTATATATTTTTTAATTGAGCCATTCTCTCACAAAGGTTTAACTGTCTTTCTAGCTGTGTGAATCATACTTTCACTTTGTGCCTTTATCTACTAACCTTTATCTGTAATTTACTAAGAGGTCATGAACACTTAATTTAAGCCTCATTTTTATCAGTAAGATTAAGAATTGAGCTATAGTGAGTGTTTATAAGGTCAGAGATCAAAGATAAGGAGTCTATCAGCTGAGCTACCTGCGAAAACAGAGTGAAAATTCAGACCCTGCTACTAGAGAAACTAAACGCTGCACAAAGACAGTGGTTCAAATTTTAACAGTTGAAAAAAATATTTTTAGCTCAAAGTGAGTACAATGCATTAATTTAAAAAATGTGCCCCTAAAGGTGTTATTAGCCTTTAAATAAGTGTTTAGGACCTTTTAGTAATTTAGAGATACGGCTTATTAGATGACAGGCACAAAGTGAAAGTGAAACTACAATTTACTCAGCTAAAAACAAATTAACCTTTTGTGACAGAATGGCTCAATATTTTTAATAAAGACCAATAAATGAAATTATTTTTAGCCCTAAATGAGTAAAATGTAATTATAAACAAATTGCCCCAGAAGGTGTATATCCTTTAAGAACTAAGCCAAATACCCTGTCAAGTGAACACCATTAAAAAAAAGGGTGTCAGAACAGCCATTTTTTGGCCACATAGCCTTAATCATATTGCGCAATCAAAATGTTGTCTCTCCCAAAAAGTTACCAATGAAAATACCACCTCATCCCACAAATGATGATGCAAAAACATGATTTTTTTCCCAAAAATGTTTTGTGTAAAAATGGTAAAACAATTATATAAATTAGTTTCTCTGTCATCATACTGACCAGCGAAATCAAGATAACATGCAATTTTGCCTGCACGGTGTATGCCATAAAAACAAAACCCAAAAGCAATTGCAGAGTTGCTGCCTTTTCTTTATCCTGCTTCCCGAAAAGTGACATAAAAAGTGATCAAAAAGTTGTATGGGCCCCAAAATAAAACCAATTATAATGGCAACTCATCCAAGAAAAAAGTAACCCTTCACACAGCTCCATTGAGAGAAAATTTAAAAAATATATGATTTTCAGAAAATGGCTGTACTGGTACCCTAGAGGCTGTTGAAAACATGGTGCCCATAATCCAATCCATCAAAATCTTCGCTGCAAGAGCCCAAAGGTATACTCTACCTTCAGAACCCTGCAGCATAACTAAACAGTTGTTTACGTCCAAATTTATGGCATTTTAGTACCCGACAAACAATTCAAATGGTGAATCGACACTGGCTCAGGCACTGGCTTGCACTTTCCCTGCTCATTAATTGCTGCAAAACACCTGTGGTGTCAAATTCCTCACTCCTTGATAAATAACTTGAGGAGTGTAGTTTCCAAAATGGGTTCACACCTGTACACATACTGTACCTCATGGGCTCTGCAAACCATTACAGTAAGATCTGCGCTCCAAATCCCAAATGGTGATGCCATGTGCCATACAGCAGTTTATGTCCACGTTAATGTCATTTCTGTACCCAGTATAACCTGCCTATCAATTCAAGTAATGGTGGTGTGAATCTCAGATGGCACCAGCTGGGCACAGCATATTGAGCACTGACATGCCAAATCACTTCTCAGGGGTTCCATTTATTATTTTAACTTTATTTTTTTAAATTATTTATCTATTGCAGTGTTTTTCACTGACACACTAATTACAGTAGCGGGTGTCAGCTGTAACTTACACTTACAGCATGGTGGGCAAAGGGGTTAAAAGGGTAATCAGGATTTTACGATTGACCTGTCCTGTGGATACCCCATCTAGATCTAATCAGCAGGCATAAGATTCCCCACCATTGAGCCATTCTGCAGTAGCACCAAAGCCAGAACTACACAGCTTCTTCCATTGTATACTGGGCATAACTGGCAACTACATTGAAGCTGCAGTTACCAGCTATCCAGTACTCAATGGATGGAGTTCTGTATTTATGGCACTAGAGCTACTGCAGAAGAGCTCATTAACGGGGCTGTGGCATGTTGGATCTCTGCCAATCAGATATTGTTGACCTATTCTAAGGATAGGCCGTGAATAGTAAAATCTTGGAATACCCCTTTAGTCGAAAAAGAGGGAAATACTGAACTTTAATCCAAGCCACATCGTAAGACCTGTTTTATTAATATAGTGGTAAAGATTAAAGCTTCCATAATACAGTATCTGTTATTCACACCTCATTTACAGTGAAAATCTCAAGCCACTTTTGTAATGTTTTATGCTCCTTTACAATTCAGGATGGTTATTCAAATGGAACAAGAGGTTGTCACAATACTGAGAACTAGCATGGTGAACAAAAAGCAACACTCAAGATCAGACAGCTTAATAAGACATCCAATCAGTCCCACCTTGCTGTGCCTGGTTATGATGTTAGAACTCATTCATCGCACCCTATTTATAACTCCGATTATGAATAGTTGCCCTGCAGAATTACATACTATCCCTAGCAACATTCAGAGGATTGCCACAGTACAAAATGGGACCAACCACACAAAAGTTTTAATAAAATTTGTGTATTTTACACTTACCCTGTCCATATACTTCTTGACTTCTCTACCATTGCACATTCCTATAGCAGTAGGAATGATTGGTAGGGAAAAACCACATTTTTATGCACTAATTTTTTTGTATGAATGACTGGTTCTAAGAAGCTCATCAAAAAATCTGGTAATAAATGCGTCATGCTTACAGAAGTACTGTGTGGCAGTGAACTGCTAGTCTGTATTTTAGTTCCACAGGCAATCCCTCTGACCATATGTGGCGTGACATTAAAAAATATGGTAATACCTTAAGGGGAGAATGCAAAATCATATTTGCAGGGAATCCTTGAGAAAGATACCTCTGTGTATAATTGAAGATACAGGGAGCTACAGTAATGGGCCAAATATTACTAGAAGGTTTTTAGGGTGCTTTGCAAGGGTCCAGTGTAGGGCAGTCCCAGAGACAGGTTGATTTCTCCTGCCATCACCACACTGCAAAATAATTAACACTTCACCAGATGCCTTACTGGTATCATGAGTCTTTGTGGATAACCATATGGTACGGGTGAACCTGGCCCTAATAGGCTTTTTGCAAGACTACTATTTGTTTTATTTCTAGTTGGTCACTTTCATTTTTTTATTTATTTTTCTTATATACTTTTATATATATATATATATATATATATATATATATAAATTTTTTCACATTTTTTCATATATATTTTGCTAATGTTGTATCATGAAAGTTTTTTTGGGTTATATGTATATTAATATGCAAGGCTGAATCATGTTTGTCATAATATATAATTATGTCATGTTGCTTGCGATACAATTGTTACACAATTACTATCATTATCATTGTTTCAGTTGCCTTCACTTATTCACCTCTGATACCCACACTCTGGGGTACAGGAGGTATTGTTACCGGTCAGTGCCTCTAGAGTAGGGCAATAAGGTACTCACAGTTATTTATAGTGAATTTATTGGCAGGTCTATTTATAGGAAGAATGTGCTTATTTCCTTCTGCGATTCTTCACATGAAGCGGTGGTAGCGGACAGCTACCCGCGATATCGCTACTGTGCCTGCGCGCTGTGGATCGCAGGTTAGCATTCCACTGGGAGACATGGATACCGCACTTGCGCGCGGTGGAGCGCATGAATGCGTTCCACTAGGCGGACGTGAAGGCCTACTTCCGGTCACGTGACCGGGATGTTGCCCTGATGGAAACCGGACACTATTATTCCTATGATGTTCGGCAGATTATACTTTACATTTTTATAGGTGTATAAGATGGAGTTGGGCATTAATTGACCAACGTTTTTGATCGGGGACATATTTTGAATAGTATAGTATTTGTTATGCTGACCGTGTAGTGACGTTGTGCGTTCCATTTTGGAGCGCACAGATCACTTCCGGGGAGGAAGGTTGCCACATGTGGCGTGATTGAGGAAGTAACAGCTGCGGCTTGTTGGCAGTGTTTAAAAGCACACTCCTCACACATTGGTATCCCCTGAGGAAGCCATCGTCGAAACGCGCATTGGGTGAGAGGGTGTCTCATACTCTGGTTAGTATCCACTTGGATTTTATTATGCCGACCTCACAGCATTTGTGGCCCAGTCTGACCGTCTAGCCATTTGTTATGTTGCTTTCTGATGTGCAATACCTTTGATTAATACTTTATTTATGTTGTATTATGGATAACTGGTACTAGGCCCTTTTATATTGTATATTATTGTAGGCATAGTTGATATGGGCTAGTATACAACATACATTGCTGGGCTGCTGCTATGTGACTAACATGCCCATCAGAGTATCTTCATTGATTTCTGACATCCGCTGATTTTAAAGGGAACCTGTCATCTCCAAAACACCCCCTGAACTAGAGTAAGCGGTGTACAGTGTAAGTGATGCTGAATCCAAATACAGTATGTAAGTTTTATCTTCATACTCACTTCCATTCCAATGCTGTGCTCCCACAAACCAGAAGTAAAATGCATTCAGAGGACTCTTCTTTGAGTCCTCTCCATTATGTGAGTGAGCACTGGAGTCCAGTGAGTGCATTTTACAGCCGGTTTGTGGGAGCACAGCGTCAGAATGGAAGTGAGTATGAAGATAAAACTTACATAATCGGATTCAGCATCACTTACACTATACACCGCTTACTCTAGTTCAGGGGGTGTTTCGGAGATGACAGGTTCCCTTTAACTCTGTTTGTGGTTTTTTATGTGTTTTTACATAACTTAATAAAGCATTGTGATTTGATCTGTGGCATGGTGGTTTTGTGTAGGTTTGGTGTCATTGGTTTGACCCCTAGCCCATTGTTATAATATTGCTTACTATATAGGTGTTGATTACTCTGTGTATAATTGAAGATACAGGGAGCTACAGTAATGGGCCAAATATTACTAGAAGGATTTTCTAGAAGGTTTTTAGGGTGCTTTGCAAGGGTCCAGTGTAGGGCAGTCCCAGAGACAGGTTGATTTCTCCTGCCATCACCACACTGCAAAATAATTAACACTTCACCAGATGCCTTACTGGTATCATGAGTCTTTGTGGATAACCATATGGTACGGGTGAACCTGGCCCTAATAGGCTTTTTGCAAGACTACTATTTGTTTTATTTCTAGTTGGTCACTTTCATTTTTTATATTTGTTGGTTTCAACTTAGATTAAAGGTTCTGTTGATACCTGCACTTGCAGATGTAGATATGCAACAAAGTGACCTAGAAACCAGCCTATCATCTGATCTCGAGGAAGGTAAAAAAAACTCCATCAAGAAGATGCCTGGCTCCAATCTGGCAATCAGAATAACTCCCTTGATCAATCAATGACCCATTAGGGCTGAGCTGCAGCCAGGCCACATGACATAGTCGATACATCACTGCAAGAAGGCCTGCTGCGAGTGCTGCTACCGTACCTTCTCAAACAGCTGATCAGTGGGTTCCTGGGTGTTGGAGCCCTGCAAATTAGATGCTGATGAACAATCCAAAAGATAGATCATCAGTAAGAAAAAGGTAAAGAACCCCTTTAAGGTCACATAAAAGCAATAAAAGCTAGAGGAATCAGGAAGAACACATAACCTATATAAATAGAGACACAATCTCACTATGATAGATAAAGTATATATCCCATTAAACATGTACAGATGTCTCTGAGGAGTGATGGGTCAAAGATGCTTTTGGATTAGTTCAGCCAGGGCTGCCAGAAATGAAGTAAGGACTTTCTATTTTTATATTCCCACCCTGCTAGTTCCTCCATTCGACCAGAGCTGCTGTAGTTTGTAGTGCCTCATAGATATTGAAGGGGATCGGGATTCCGCCACTTCGAGGGAATGAGGATTTTGGCAGCAGTAATCATATGAGTAGCTACAGTAGGTTCATAGATTAAGACCAGAACAACTGTCAGACTGTGTACGTCATAATGTAGTGTAAGTTACCGCATCATTATACTTGCGGTGACACCGGCATCTAAACGGGTGTTATGGGCACCCGCAGAGGACCAATTAGCGTGGTCCCTGCCTTTAGATCGCTGTGATTGGTCAGTCATATTCGACTGACCAATCACACCATTGAGCAGTGAGTGTTGAGGAGATCAGGGCTGCGCTGTTGTGGAGTTTATCTGAGCCTGACAGGGTTCTGCCAGAAGCAAGAGCCTGATCAGGCTTAGAGTAAAGTTACAATACACTGCAGTACAGTGTACTTCAGTGTATTGTAGAACCATCAGACCCACTGGTTCTTCAAGAACCAAGTGGGTCTGGTTCCAAAAAGTGTAAAAAAAATATATGTAACTTTTCCCCATATCTGCACATTTATAATTGGGTAAAAATGAATATCACCGTATCCATAACAACCTGATCTATAAAAGGATTATGTTACTTTTACCGCACGGTCAACACCATTAAAAAAAAAAAACTATGATGGAATTGCAATTTTGCCCACCTCATGTCAGAAACCAGAACTTGCCTAGCCGTGGTCCAGCGTTGTCTGTGACTCACGAGCGGGGCCGGCGTGGCAGTGCGCATGCGCCCGCTCACGATAGCGCTGCAGCGTCTGGCGTTGCCAGGCAACGTCACGATTCATGCTTTGCACAACTGGGAGCCGGCAAATCACGTGATATGCTTCGTGCGGCGTCCCCAGCTGTATGCATTAATCCCGTGGCTTCCTCGGCTGTTCCTGAAGGGGTTAATGTTGTGGATCCTGCCCCTGCAATTGCTAGCACACCTGAGCCCGGGTTCAGTGGGATTTGGACTTCCAGGCTCAGAACCCGCCCCCAGCCTATAAAGCCTGACATTCCTTGATATGCCGTGCCCATGATTGATGTCTTTACCTAGGAACCTCACTCGCCCCTGTTTAGATTGTTTTGGACTCGAATTTTTGGATTTGGACTTTGGACTTCGGCTTTGTTTATTCCCTGTGGCTTTGACGTACTTCCAGTTACTGACCCGGACCGTTTGGATTGCTACTGTTTAGTGATTTTCGTGTTACTTGTGGTTCTGCTGTGGTGTGTCTGTTGTGTGTCTTTCCCTCTTTCCCCACTGGTTACTGCAGGTTTTTGTTACTTTGTGTCAGTTTTGCCCGTACCTACTTTAGTTACCTTTTTGGCTTGTGTTTATTGGTTTCCCGTGACCACTTACACTGTCTTTGTTCTATCTGCCTCTTCCCTCCACTCCGATCTCATATTCTGTGCACTCACAGTTAGGGAGGGATCGTCTTCTAGTTGGGGCCGGCCTGTTAAGGAGTCGGGTGCCCCAAAAGGCAGGGACAGCGGGGAGAGTCAGCTCAGGGTTCACCCCTCTTTACCTGTCCTGACACCTCACTTCCCAAAAAACGGTATAAAAATTAATCTAAAAGTTATATGTACCCGAAAACGATCACCTCAACCTGCAAAAAATGAGCCCCTAAATGAGACAATCGCCCAATAAGTTAAAAAAAATATGGTTTTCAGAAAATGGAGACACAAAAACATGATTTTTATTTTTTTTTTTGCTAAAATGCTTTTATTTTGTAAAACCAAAATAAAATAAGAAAAATAGACATAATAGGTATCGCCGCATCTGTAAAAATCTGCTCTATAAAAAAAATACTCATAAGCTACCCCCTAAGGTGAATGCTGTAAAATAAAAATAAAAACTGTGACAAAAAAGCCATATTTTTAAACATAAAGTAGACATATGGGAAATGTAAGATAATAACTATTTTGTGAGGTATCACTATCTGACTTAAAAGCAGAAAAATTCAAATTTTGTAAATTGGAAAATTTTCCAAATTTTTGTTACATTTTTTTAATAAATAAAGGTGGTTTATATCAACTCATAATTTATTGTTATGTCAATCTCAGAATTTATTGGATAAGTAAAAGCATTCAAAAGTTATTATCACATAAAGTCACACATGTCAGATTTCCACAAATCAGCCTGGTCACGAAGGTGCAAAATGGCCCGGTCATTAAGTTAATCATGGCTTCTACCTCCTTGCAGAATTTACTTAGTGAAGGACAAAACCACCAGATATGGGAAATGCTACCATTGTCAGTGTTGTATTGCTACCAGTTGTCTTATATTATCTCCTGGATCCTGACACACCTGGAGAAGCCATGGGAATGAGAAAGCACAAAATCTTGATCAAATGAAGAAAGGGAAAGATTTAGCTCCTTCTCCCGAACTTCTAGAAATGAAAGGTTAGAAGAGGCTTGATGTAGAAGTACAGTGGGGGAAAAAAAGTATTTAGTCAGCCACCAATTGTGCAAGTTATCCCACTTAAAAAGATGATAGAGGCCTGTAATTGACATCATAGGTAGACCTCAATGAGAGACAAAATGAGAAAACAAATCCAGATACTCACATTGTCTGATTTATTTGCAAATTATGGTGGAAAATAAGTATTTGGTCACCTATAAACAAGATTTCTGGCTCTCACGGACCTGCAACTTCTTCTTTAAGAGGCTCCTCTGTCCTCCACTCATTACCTGTAGTAATGGCACCTGTTTGAACTTATTATCAGTATAAAAGACAACCGTCCATAACAGACAACAGTCACACTCCAAACTCCACTATGGTGAAGACCAAAGAGCTGTCGAAGGACACCAGAAACAAAATTGTATACCTGCACCAGGCTGGGAAGACTGAATCTGCAATAGGCAAGCAGCTTGGTGTGAAGAAATCAACTGTGGGAGCAATAATTAGAAAATGCAAGACATACAAGACCATTGATAATCTCCTTCAATCAGGGGCCCCACACAAGATCTCACCCCGTGGGGTAAAAATGATCAAAAGAACTGTGAGCAAAAATCCCAGAACCACAAGGGGGGACCTAGTGAATGACCTGCAGAAAGCTGGGACCAACATAACAAAGGCTACCGTCAGTAACACACTACGCCGCCAGGGACTCAGATCCTGCAGTGCCAGACGTGTCCCCCTGCTTAAGCCAGTACATATCCGGGCCTGTCTGAAGTTTGCTAGAGAGCATTTGGATGTTCCAGAAGAGTACTGGGAGAATGTCATATGGTCAGATGAAACCAAAGTAGAACTGTTTGGTAGAAACACAACTCATCGTGTTTGGAGGAGAGTGAATGCTGAGTTGCATCTAAAGAACACCATATCTACTGTGAAGCATAGGGGTGACAACATCATGATTTGGGGCTGTTTCTCTGCAAAGGGACCAGGATGACTGATCCGTGTACATGAAAGAATGAATGGGGCCATGTATTGTGAGATTTTGAGTGCAAACCTCCTTCCATCAGCAAGTGCATTGAAGATGAAACGTGGCTGGGTCTTTCAGCATGACAATGATCCCAAGCACACCGCCAGGGCAACAAAGGAGTGGCTTCATAAGAAGCATTTCAAGGTCCTTGAGTGGCCTAGCCAGTCTCCAGATCTCAACCCCATAGAAAACCTTTGGAGGGAGTTGAAAGTCTGTGTTGCCCAGCGACAGCCCCAAAACATCACTGCTCTAGAGGAGATCTGCATGGAGGAATGAGCAAACATACCAGCAACAGTGTGTGCCAACCTTGTGAAGACTTACAGAAAACATTTGACCTCTGTCATTGCCAACAAAGGATATATAACAAAGTATTGAAATGAACTTTTGTTATTGACCAAATACCTATTTGCCACCATTTTTTTGCAAATAAATTCTTTAAAAATCAGACCATGTGATTTTCTGGATTTGTTTTCTCATTTTGTCTCTCATAGTTGAGGTCTACCTATGATGTCAATTACAGGCCTCTCTTATCTTTTTAAGTGGGAGAACTTGCACAATTAGTGGCTTTTTACTTTTTTCCCCCACTGTAAATGTCTGTAAACAAGAGATAAACAATTTAAATAAGGGTAACAAGATAATGTCAATGTCAGATTGGTTGGGATCATGATTCCAAGATATTTGATAGCTGGGGGGGTGGGGGTGATTAAAGGCGACACAGCTAATTTTTAGGTATAGACACACTCAGAGCCTCTGATTTATCATGGTTTATTTTGAAATTGGAAACCTTAACAAAAATCTGGTATATGTCTAAAACACAAGGGAAGGCCTCAGATGGACAGGATATGAGCAAAAGTAGGTCATCTGCAAAGGCAGCCATCTTATGTGTATAATGCCCTAGAGTAAGGCCCTTGTTGTGTTGGGACTGTTGAAATTTAAGCAGGAAGGTTTCCAGGGTGAGAACAAAATGAATAGGAGAGCGAGCATCCTTGCCTGGTGCTGTTTCTTATAATGAAGGGGTCGTAGACTCTCCCACTGACCTGTATTTGGACAGAAAGCAAGTATAATAAGGGGAAAATAGCTGAAACAAAGGATCCCGGAAAGCCAAAGGATTTGAGCACCTTGGGCTTGAACTTCCTTAACTATGCCTGATATACAGCTTGTAAAAGTCTGCAAATATTATATCTACTCTCCCGTACTGGGATGAAATCCAACTGCTTCTCCACCACCAGTCCCAGCAGAAACACTGACATACGCTTGCCAAGAAGCATAGCCCAACATTTCAACAGGAAACGTTCTGGATAGGGATGAGCGAATCGACTTCGGATGAAACATCTGAAGTCGATTCGCATAAAACTTTGTTCTAATACTGTACGGAGTGGGAGCATCGTACAGTATTAGAATGTATTGCCTCCGATGAGCCAAAGTTATTACCTCGCAAAGTCTCGCGAGACTTCGCGTAATAACTTCATAAATTCGTGCTATGAGAGCTGGAAATGCTGTTATAGCACGGAGCATCAAAACATAAACCAGAAATAACTTTAGTACTTAAAGCTGTTGTATCTAAAGGGGGTCATTTATCAAATCAGATACGTCAGTTTTGTGTCTAAATAAGTCACAAGTCATGGCAACTGTGACATTTCCATGGCAACTGCAACATTTTTGTGACATTTTGTGATCCCTGCCTTTTTTCACAGTGGTCTATGTTTAAGAGCTAAAAGTGAGATTCAACTTGGATTATGGTTCTTTTACTACGTATGTGCGACTTTTGCAAGTTTCGCAAAAAAGTGACAACCCCCCACAGGCAACCACCTGGTCTACTTTTACACCTAATGGTATAAACTAAATTACACTCACTCCACATATATTATTAAAGTGCACCAGTTCAGTGCACCAGTTAAGCCTGACTTAAAACTGACATAAAAACTGCTTTAAATGATAAATGACCCCCATTCTTTAGATTATGTATATAATGATTATGATTAAAATCCTATGATTTTTGAACTGGCCACTTGGTTTAACATGGCTTCTTGTGTCAGAATCCAGTGGCAAGAAGTCTGGAGCACATGTAGCTAGGCTTACATGCTCATTTCCATCTTTCAGCTTCTACCAGCCCTGTCTTGTTAGAAGCCGTTTGTGACAGCTAGGGTTCATGCACACAAACGTATTTTCTTTCTGTGTCCGTTCCGTTTTTTTTTTGTGGACCATATGCATTCATTTCAATGGGTCCACAAAAAAAGAAGTTACTCTATGTGCTTTCCGTTTCCATATTTCCTTTCCGCAGAAAAACAGAACATGTCCTATTGTCCACATTATGGACAAGGATAGAACTGTTCTATTCCAGGCCAACTGTTCCATTACGCAAAATACGGAATGCACACGGACATCATCCATAATTTTTGTGGATCCGTTTTTTGCGGTCTGCAAAATACATATGATTGTGTGCATGAGCCCTTAAAAGGAGAGAGTTGCAGCTGAAGGCTCCATTCACACGTCCTGTTTTTCTTTCCTGATTCAATCCTGATCCTGATGCGGATCCATTCATTTCAATGGGTCCTGAAAAAATCAGGATCAAATCAGGAAAGAAAAACAGAACATGTGAATGGAGCCTAAGAGACATGCCCCCTGTGAGAGAACACGCCCTTTGAGCTTCCAGCTTGAAATTAAGCAAGCAGAGCAATTGTCACAATAAATGGCAGAGCTATGGATCCATGTGAGGTATAGGGTTGGTTCGATCTTTGCTAGAAAATGATTGCCACATTGTTACCTTAATCTTTTTAAGTGGCACACAGCATGTAGATACCAAATCATAGCACATCTCATATGCTTTGCAATATTTGCACATTTTATTAGGTACATGCAAATATACATATCACTTAATAATAATTATAGAGCTTTATAAATGCATCATACAGTAATAAAATAGGTATATCCAAGTGCATGGCTGGCAAAGCGAATAAGTTAACAGGATTCTCTTTATAGGAGGAGAAAAACTGAATTTTTAGGTGCAGGATGAAAATATATAATTCAGTGTCAGGAAATGGATAACCTATGTTCCTCTTTGTCAGTGTGAGACGTCAACACCAGATTTGGGTAGGAGTTGTTTAGCACTTGTCCTGGCTGAGGCCAGAGTGTATTAGGGCCGTGAGCTGAGCTGCTGAGGGGTAGCAGATTTGTCAGAGGGGCCATTGATATAGTATATTGGACCATGTTGGCTTCTGATGGAAAGCAGTGTTGATGCAGGAGATGTGTATAAATAAACTGGTTGACTGTAGCCATTCCATTCATTTAGGGAGCTATTTTAAGTTCTACTCGTCCATGAATACAGAAAATAAAAGTCTCTTCTCTTGGAATCGAAGACAAGACTGTGTATTTTGGCCTAAAGCTCAGGAAAGATATATGTTGAGAATATTGCAGACAGGTCTGCATTCATCTGGTTATTTACAATGATTGAATTGGAGTAGGGAAGAGCTATGAACAGAGGGAGAGAAGATACCAAAGAAAAGAAAGACAAAATCAGTTTATCTCAAAGGAGATGGCGAAGAAAGAGTGCAAAAAAATATTAAACCTGACCATTATAACAGACTATGCAGCTTTTCACCCAAATGTGAAGTGGGAGGGCTGGGAACTAGTACAGAGAAGAGGGAAAACATGATAAGGGAGAGAAGACTATTTGCTTATAATCAGCTTTTTAATGTCTGCATCGTAAAGCACAGGAGCTGAACTTGCTTAATTATTTCATAGGTATTTGGCAATGTGAATGTTAATATGTACATATATTTCAGGAGTCCTACACCCTTGAGCAGCTTTTGCCTTGAACTTTAAATTTTACTCCTATTGTTATGTCTGCAGTCCTGTCTGATTGTCCCTTGGTGGAGGTTGTCTTTGTACACATCCCCACAGTGTGTATGTGTATATATATACAGTACAGACCAAAAGTTTGGACACACCTTCTCATTCAAATAGTTTTCTGTATTTTCATGACTATGAAAATTGTAGATTAACACTGAAAGCATCAAAACTATGAATTAACACATGTAGAATTATATACTTAACAAAAAAGTGTGAAACAACTGAAAATATGTCTTATATTCTAGGTTCTTCAAAGTAGCCACCTTTTGCTTTGATTACTGCTTTGCACACTCTTGGCATTCTCTTGATGAGCTTCAAGAGGTAGTCACCTGGTAGTCAAATGGTTTTCACTTCACAGGTGTGCCCTTTCAGGTTTAATAAGTGGGATTTCTTGCCTTATAAATGGGCTTAGGACCATGAGTTGTGTTGGACAGAAGTCAGGTGGATACACAGCTGATAGTCCTACTGAATAGACTGTTAGAATTTGTATTATGGCAAAAAAAAAACCAGCTAAGTAAAGAAAAACGAGTGGCCATCATTACTTTAAGAAATGAAGCTCAGTCAGTCCAAAAAATTGGGAAAACTTTGAAAGTGTCCCCAAGTGCAGTCGCAAAAACCATCAACGCTACAAAGAAACTGGCGCACATGAGGACCGCCCCAGGAAAGGAAGACCAAGAGTCACCTCTGCTGCGGAGGATAAGTTCATCCGAGTCACCAGCCTCAGAAATCGCAGTCAATGGTGGTCAATGCCACACAGAGTTCTAGCAGCAGACACATCTCTACATCAACTGTTAAGAGGAGACTGTGTGCAGCAGGCCTTCGTGGTAAAATAGCTGCTAGGAAACCACTGATAAGGACAGGCAACAAGCAGAAGAGACTTGTTTGAGCTAAAGAACGCAAGGAATGAACATTAGACCAGTGGAAATCTGTGCTTTGGTCTGATGAGTCCAAATTTGAGATCTTTGGTTCCAACCACCGTGTCTTTGTGCGACGCAGAAAAGGTGAACGGATGGACTCTACATGCCTGGTTCCCACCATGAAGCATGGAGGAGGAGGTGTGATGTGTGGGGGTGCTTTGCTGGTGACACTGTTGGGGATTTATTCAAAATTGAAGTCATACTGAACCAGCATGGCTACCACAGCATCTTGCAGCGGCATGCTATTCTATCCGGTTTGCATGTAGTTGGACCATCATTTATATATCAACAGGACAATGACCGCAAACACACCTCCAGGCTTTGTAAGGGCTATTTGACCAAGAAGGAGAGTGATGGGGTGCCTGAACCCAATCGAGATGGTTTGGGGTGAGCTGGACCGCAGAGTGAAGGCAAAAGGGCCAACAAGTGCTAAGCATCCCTGGGAACTCCTTCAAGACTGTTGGAATACCATTTCAGGTGACTACCTCTTGAAGCTCATCAAGAGAATGCCAAGAGTGTGCAAAGCAGTAATCAAAGCAAAAGGTGGCTACTTTGAAGAACCTAGAATATAAGACATATTTTCAGTTGTTTTACAATTTTTTGTTAAGTATATAATATCAAATGTGCTGATTCATAGTTTTGATGCCTTCAGTGTGAATCTACAATTTTCATAGTCATGAAAATACAGAAAACTCTTTGAATGAGAAGGTGTGTCCAAACTTTTGGTCTGTACTGTATATATATATATATATATATATATATATATATATATATATATATATATGTATATATACATATACACACACTCTATTATATATACTGTATATATATATATATATATATATATATATATATATATATATATATATAGATTTGTGTATTTTTTACCTGTTTGCTAAAACATATTTAAGTTATAGTTATATAATGGCCATGGAGATAAAGTCCAGACTTTTAGCTTTCATTTGAGGGTATCCACATTAAAATTGGATGAAGGGTTTACTGCATGAAAGTTAATAGAGAGGGTTCACTGAATGGTGCAAGCCACTCAGAAATAAGAAGGCTAGATTGGACTTTGCTA
The DNA here is from genome assembly GCA_900303285.1 of Rhinella marina. Classification (NCBI taxonomy): domain Eukaryota; kingdom Metazoa; phylum Chordata; class Amphibia; order Anura; family Bufonidae; genus Rhinella; species Rhinella marina. Next base: position 42,714 of record ONZH01014687.1, read on the forward strand.
AAACAAAATCTTAAAAACCAGCAAAATTCTGGAAGAATATTCTTTGGACAGATGAAACCAAGATCAACCTCTACCAGAATGATGGAAATAAAAAAGTATGGAGAAAGCATGGTACAGCTCATGATCCAAAGCATACCACATCATCTGTAAAACACGACAGTGTGATGGCTTGGTCATGCATGGCTGCCAGTGGCACTGGGTCCCTAGTGTTTGTTGATGATGTGACACAGGACAGAAGCAGCTGAATGAATTCTGTGGTTTTCAGAGAAATACTGTTTGCTCAAGTCCAGCCAAATGCACCCAAACTGATTGGTCGGTGTTTCATAATACAGATGGACAATGACCCAAAACATAAAGCCAAAGCAACCCAGGAGTTTATTAAAGCAAAGAAGTGTAATATTCTTGAATGGCCAAGTCAGTCACCTGATCTGAACCTAACAGAGCATGCATTTCACTTGTTAAAGACAGAACATCAGACAGAAAGGCCCACAAACAAACATCAACTGAAAATTGCTGCAGTAAAGGCCTGGCAGAGCATTAAAAAGGAGGAAACACAGCGTCTGGTGATGTCCACGAGTCCAAGACTTAAGGCAGCCATTGCCAACAAAGGGTTTTCAACCAAGTATTAGAAATTAACATTTTATTTACAATTATTTAATTTGTCCAATTACTTTAGAGCCCTTGAAATGAAGGGATAGTTTACAAAATGCTTTAGTTCCTACATTTTTATGCAATCATTTTGTTCAACCCACTGAATTAAAACGGAAAATCTGAACTTCAACTGCATTCAACTGTTGTCTCTGTCCAAATATATATGGACCTAACTGTATATATATATATATATATATATATATATATATATATATATATATACAAGTGGCTTACTACTAACCGCTTCAAAAAATTTACATTGATGTGTGTCGTCTCACACCTGGAGTAAATGTCCATTTTGAGACTAGCAATCACAATAACAGGATGGTATTCATGAGAAGAGTGCGGCCTTCTTGCACCCTCTTCACATTTGATTGACAGCAGCTATTGTACTGCCACTGACCTTAAAAATTTTAACCCAAATCAACACTTATCCACAGAATAGGCAATAAGCCTCTGATTAGTGAAGCCTGGCCCCATCAGCTATGAAAATGGGGTCCACTGTCTCCCATTTAATCGGCACATACACGCTGCCTCTCCTTTCAAAGTCTATGGGACTTACAAAGATAAGCACTGTACTGTAGTCAATTACATACTTTGTATAAAGCTGCAATGTGCATGTGCACCACTCCATAGAGAGGACATGGGACCCACATTCTTATGATTGGTTTGGGTATCAGCTGTTGGACTACTGTGGACAGTTGGTAAATCTTGATTCTCTGAATATCCCTTTCAACCTCTTAAATACTGAGTCTATTTTTATTTTTGCATTTTTGATTTTTCCTTCCCATACTCCAATAGCCATAACTTTTTTTTTCCATTCACATGTGGATCGGATGAGGACCAAAACCACAGTTGTGTGCATGAGCCCTAACTAGAATAAATTGCAGCAAAGCATCAGCCTTTTGAAACACTCCTGGTTTGGGCTCACAATCACGGATGAAAATTACTGATCTAACACTGACTGTTAAAGAGGCCTTAGTATGATGCTCATTCTGTGTAATTGTAGATTTGCTTGATTCCACATTTGGCTGGTCTGTGCATAGATCATCCAAGCATTTTGCAATTGTGAGCTCAGTATTGAAGTTACTTTTGGATCACAGTGGATTCTGGCAACTTTTTCATGAATCACATTTTACACATTTTGGCAATATTAACATTGACCTTAGATGACAGTAAGGCAACAGTTTTAGCATGTTCTCCTTTGATGTTTTGTGACCTGTTAGATGATTCATCACTTCAGTCTTAGGCTACATTCACACGACCATTGTGTTTTGCGGGTCCGCATGTTGTGTGTCCGCAAAACACTGATACCGGCCCATGTACGTTTCCCAATTTGTGGACCGCACATGCCGCGGCTATCATAGAAATGTCTATTCTTGTCCGCAGTTTGCCGGTTATCCAGTTTGGCCTGTTATCCTACAAGTCGATCGAGAGGAAGGCAAAAAACCCCTGTGAGGTAGAAGCTAATTTTCCCCACTATGAGGAAAAAAATTCCCGACTCAAAACAGGCAATCAAAATAACTTCCTGGATCAACGACCCATCTCTAGTAACTATAACCTGTAATATTATTACCCTCCAGAAATACATCCAGGCCCCTCTTGAACTCTTTTAGTGAACTTACCATCACCACCTCCTCAGGCAGAGAGTTCCATAGTCTCACTGCTCTTACCGTAAAGAATCCTCTTCTATGTTTGTGTAAAAACCTTCATTTCTCCAGACGCAGAGGATGTACCCTCATCAGAGTCACAGTCCTGGGGATAAATAGATCATGGGAGAGATCTCTGTACTGACCCCTGATATATTTATACATAGTTATTAGATCTCATTTTTTTCCAAAGTGAATAACCCTAATTTTGATAATATTTCTGGGTATCGTAGTCCACCCATTCCAGTTATTACTTTAGTTGCCCTCCTCTGAACCCTCTCCAGCTCTGCTATGTCTGCCTTGTTCACAGGAGCTCAGAACTGTACACAGTACTCCATGTGTGGTCTGACTAGTAATTTGTAAAGTGGCAGGACTATGTTCTCTTCACGGGCATCTATGCCTCTTTTGATGCAACCCATTATCTTATTGGCCTTGGCAGCAGCTGCCTGACACTGGTTTCTACAGCTTAGTTTGCTGATCACTAAAATTCCTAGGTCCTTTTCCTTGTCAGTGTTACCCAGTGTTTTACCATTTAGTATGTACTGGTGACTTGCATTATTCCTTCCTATGTGAATAACCTTACATTTGTCAGTGTTAAACCTCCAGTCCAAGCATTCTTATGTTATATACTAACCTTTTATGTGGTACAGTACCATATGCTTTGGAGAAGTCCAGATATACGACAGCTATTGATTCGCCGCGGTCAAGTCTAGAACTTACCTCCTCATAGAAACTGATTAAGTTAGTTTGACATGACCGATACCTCATGAAGCCATGCTGATATGGAGTTATTTGCTTATTTTCATTGAGGTACTCCAAGATAGCATCTCTTAGAAAACCTTCAGTTTACCCACGACAGATGTTAAACTTACCGGCCTATAGTTTCCGGTAGAGATGAGCGAATCTATTTGCCGTTTCGTAGATTTGTTATGAATCTTCGTTATTTCCTACTCTGAAGCGAATCCGGATCTTTTCAGATTAGCTCCATACGAATCATAAATGTTCTTAAATCTTTGTACATGAACGCTACGTAAGCATCTGATAATTTGTACGCTAATGCTACGCATCTGAAATTTTTTACGGTAATGCGTACGGATTCAGTTAAGTAGCATACTTTTACTGTATGTTCGTTATTTGTGCAAAAATGTTTGGGGTGGATGGGTTAGAGCGGCAAAAAACCCGAGAAGAACCCGGTCACCTGACCTAGGGGGAAGGGCTTGCTCTGATTGGCCCATAGGCTGAGTAAACAAGTTCCATCACTTATGCTGCGCCTGCTGAGACGGGCAGGAGCTTTTGAAAGAGAGAACTGTGTTCTGTAACTTCTTTTGTTGTTCTGGGCACCATTACAGATATCAGGGCTAGTGCAGGGCTAGTAATATTAATCAGGCAGTGAGAGTGAGGGAGAAGACAGGGAGAGAGATAAAGACCTGATTGCCTGCCACAGTCAAGTGAAAATGTCTGGCACTGGAAAGCAGAAGGGTTCCACAGAAGGGTACCATCATAATCCTAGCGGTTCATCACCTTGACCCTATGTTTAAGTTCTCCAGAGCTAAATGCTGATGAATGCCTGGATGCCATATTGAAAACTTTGCTCTGCCTCTGAGGACTGTACGCTGCGGCCTAGCGTCGTGCGTGCATATTACACAATCGCGAGAAAATAGTACGCTAAGGATTTGTAAGCACATTGTACGCTCATGCGTACGTATTCAGTTAAGTAGCGTACCTTTAAAAACGCTAGACTGTATGTTTGTTATTTGTGCAGGAATGTTTGTAGAACACGACCAGAATAACGAATATTTTTTAACGCAACTTCAACCAAATAAATTCATATTAAAAATGAATCTTTTTATAAATTTGTAGAATTTTCTTTGAAGCGAATCTTTGAAGATCCGCTCATCTCTAGTTTCCGGGCTCTGTTTTTGGACCCTTTTTGAATTTTGGCACCACATTTGCTATGTGCCAATCCTGTGGAACACCCCCTGTCAATATAGAGTCCTTAAATATCAAAAATAAGGGTCTGGCTATGACATTACTTAATTCTCTTAGGATACGGGGGTGTATGCCATCCGGTCCTGGTGCATTGTCTATTTTAATCTTTTTAAGACACCACTGTACTTCTTCCTGGGTCAGACAGGGCACTTTTAATGGGGAATTTACTTTTATATTCTGCATTTCATCTATAAGTTTATTTTCCTCAATGAATACAGTGGAGAAAAAAAAATATTTAATAGCTTTGCTTTTTCCTCATCTCCCACTGCAACTCCCCCCTCATTACTCTGTAAGGGGCCGACACCCTTATGTAGATACATTTTTATTTAGTAATTAATTTATTTATTAATTCCATGGCGCTGCACATCCAGATGGGGTTACACAAATATAAAAATACAATAAACAAACTATTAATAGACTGGTACGAAGTGGTAGAGGATATAGAACATGTTAGATTATTAGGTTTTGTTCAGCTGAATTGCAGGAGGTTCAGGCTAGGGCTGCATGACGACATTTGTCGCAGTATTGTCACGTGACATTTTTATAATGATTACTACGACATGCTGCAACACGACAAAAATCTTTCCAAGTTGGATGTTTGTGTGGCTGTCGTGTTGCAGTCACAGCATGTGGCATGCCACAGCGCGACACCTTAGACTATCATTACAAAAAATTTTGTTCGACATTACTGCAACATAAATGTTGTTATCACTTGATATACTCCACTTTATCACTACATAAGTAACAGGAATACTCAATATTGATCAACAGAATCACGAGTACTACATAATTCCTAAAAGATATACACTTTATTGACCATAATTTAAAAATAGATAATTATCAATACATGATAGTAGGGAATCCAATAAAAGGCGCCAACTGTCACTCAATCTAAATAACAGTATAACCAGACAAGAGCTATCCTTAATTAATGTCAGTTCACAGCAAGTAAAAACAGCCAACTTCATACAAAAAGTAATTGCATCATATAAAAACCGTATGTCTAAGTAACGATGTATGAGAATGACTCTAAACTGTTAGCCAGCACTACCTGCTGATACCGAATAGTAAGCCAGGATAACACACCAGTGTCTTATCTAATATATATGGGCTGCAGTAATATTTAATAAGGTGCTAAATAACCTACCCAAAAGTGGATGGAATAATACAGAAAGCGCCACCCCTCAGTTTTTACTTGCTGTGAACTGACATTAATTAAGGATAGCTCTTGTCTGTTTATATTGTTATTTTGATGGAGTGACAGTTGGCGCCTTTTATTGGATTCCCTACTATCATGTATTGATAATTATCTATTTTTAAATTATGGTCAATAAAGTGTATATCTTTAAGGCTAGGGCTACACGGCGACAGGTGTCGCACGACAGCCGTCGCAGCCCGATCCCTGAGTAGCGGGGATCCCATAGAGATGAATGGGATGCCGCGGCAGTCGCAAGAAATCCATCCGTGTTGGATTTCTTGCGACTGCCGCAGGATCCCATTCATCTCTATGGGATCCCCGCTACTCAGGGATCGGGCTGCGACGGCTGTCGTGTGACAACTGTCGCTGTGTAGCCCTAGCCTTAGGAAGCATGTAGTACTCGTGATTCTGTTGTTGAACATAAATGCTGTGCAGCAAGTATCATTATGTAACCGCACCCTCAGGAATTAGTTTTACAAATATAAAAATTCCCCTGGATTAAGGCTTGGTGAAAGCATGCTTGAGTCTTGTTCACACCATGCAGTTTTTCAGTGTTGTGGACCACAAGAACACTGCTAATAATATTCCAGAATTGTCATTGCTTAGAGATGTGGGAAGTTTTCAAAAATTTGATTTGGCTGCTTTGCTGAATTTTACAAAATTTGCTTTGTGACGAATTACTTCATCACAAAGCACATTTCTCTGTAAATGGTGAGTGAACCCATCAGATGTCGCATTCATCGCTGATCGTGGCATCTGAGATCAATATTAAGGCCTTTCAGGGGTTGATAAAAAAAAAATTAAATTATGGCCTCCACGGCCATCTTGCTTGAATATCCAGCTCAAAATCTTGTGCAGTGCGTGATGATTATCATGTCAGCCGTCGTGGTGACGTTATAGGTCACCACAATTGAGATTTCAAGCAGGATCTTCAAGCATGATGGCTGCAACGGCCTCTTGGGCTCAAATGTATGAGGTAGGTATGAGGTAGAAATACGGCTTTGCGGGAAAATCGAATTTTTCCTGAAATTCGGATCGAAGTCCACTTCGTGAGCTTCGATTTGCTCAAAACTACTTTGAATCAGTTCTTCTATGCCAAACTACCTTTACACTGTTTGATCATAGTGGCAAGGCTTTTGTTCACATTATCATTATTTTATCATGTCACTTTATTCATGTGGTTTGGCTTGTAAAAAGACTGTGATTGTCCTGGTATCATGATTTCACCTAGTCCTGTGGAAAACTGCCTCACAATAAGGCCCCTTTCACACAACAGTATTTTTTGCGGGCTTCGATCCCATGATCCCATTCATTTCTATGGGTCCGCAAAAAATACTGAGAGCATACAGTGTGCTGTCCACATCCGTATGCCCGTTCCGTAGCCCCACAAAAAAATAGAACCTGTCCTATTCTTGTCCGCAAAACGGACAAGGATAGGCATTGTTACAATGGATCCACCATACGGACGGGATCCTTTTTTTTGCGGATCCGCAATTTGCAGACCGCAAAACACAACTTTCGTGTGTAAGAGGCCTAATGCATATTAATTCCATGATCTTGTGCCACCCTCTAATTTCCATTTAGTCTCTAAATAACTTCACTTTTAACAGGACTGTGGAGTCGGTAAGCCAAAGCCCCGACTCCAACTCCGACTCCTCAATTTCCCCTAACTCCGACTCCCAAACTGACTCCCACATACATGGCGCATGTTTAAGCGATAACTTTAAACAAACTTTGCATAAATCAATAGTACAGATATGTCATGACAAAAAAAAAGTTTGTAATATATGTTTTACTAGATATCTTTACTCTGAACTTAAAGGGGTTAGCCCACGAATAATGTAAAAAATGAAAATCAGACATCATATAGTCCATGACAAGCTCTTTTTAAAACAAAGCTAGAACCAGCCCTGTACCTCACATGGATCAAGAGATCTCCCCATTCATTGCTCTGCTAGATTCATATCAAGCTGACAGCTCGGGGAGTGTCTTTTCTGCTGCAGCTCAGGGGGCATGTCCATGTTCTCCCTATCACAGCTCAGGAGAGAGTTAAAAGTTGAAACTGAGCATGTGCGGCCTGCTCAGTGAATAGGTCAAAGAAATAAGAAATTAACTGGCACTATACAGATACATTTTACTGAATAACTCAATAGCTGTACAAAATTTTAACCCTTTCAGTACCGGAGGTTTTTTCGGTCATGCATTTTCGTTTTGCGCTCCCTGCCTTCAAACAGCCATAACTCTTTTATTTTTCTGTTCACATAGCTGTATGAGGGCTTGTTTTTTGAGGGACAAGTTGTACTTTCCAACGCCACCATTTAATATTGCATACGGTGTAGTGGGAAGCAGGAAAAAAATTCCAAATCAGGTGAAATTGCAAAAAAAACGCTATTCCGCTACAGTTCTACGGGTTTCTTATTTACAGCGTTCGATGTGCATTAAAACTGACCCATTATTTTCATTCTACTGGTCAGTACGAATCCGGCAATACCTAATATGTATAGTTTTTCCTGCGTTTTTGAAAAAAAATTAGAAAGTTGCCCTTTTTTTTTTTTTTTTTTTTCCTTGTCATATCTTGACCCCTATAACTTTTTGGTACTTATGTGTACAGAGCTGTATGGGGGCTCATTTTTTGCGGGACAATCTGAAGATTTTATTAATACCATTCTGGGGTGTGTATGACTTTTTGATCACTTTTTATTAAATTTTTTTTAGAAAAAAAAAGCGACAAAAAACGGCAAATCGCCATTTGGACGCTTTTTTCCGCCACACAATTCGCCGTATTGGATTTTTTTTTTTATATTTTAAAAGTACGGGCGTTTTCGGTCACGGTGATACCCATGATGTCTATATTTAGTGTTATTTAGGTATTTATTTTTTACTTATACGGAAAGGGGGGTGATTTGAACTTTTATATCTTTTTTATTTTTTATATATTTTTTAACATTTTTTTTTAATTTTTTTTTTACTATTTGAATGCTCAAATATGAGCTTATATATTGTGGCTTTTTAATTTTCTTTATGAGCAATTATGGATTTACTAGAGGCAGTTAAATCCATCAATTGCTCATTTCTTATCCTGGCCTGCCATCTAGTGGCCAGAATAAGAATTGCACTTTGAAAACTGTAATCCTCACCAGCGAGGATTACAGTTTTCATATGGTGTACAGACACCCCGATTGGCCACACGATCACGCAACTAGATGCCGTGATCACGTGTGATCACGGCATTTAGTCACCCCGGAAGACGCCGCCGATCGGGTAAGTAGCGGCAAGTCTCTGCTGTTAGAAACAGCAGAGACTTGCCGGCCATGACGCCCGCCGCACACGCGAGCGGGCGCCATGTGCCCGCATCGTACCAGCGCCGTACATGTACGGCGCCGGTACTGTAAGGGTTAATTACATGCAATTACAAAAGTATTCAGATCCAGGTGCTGGTTTGAAAACTGTAGAATATTTTTCGTGGGACAACCCCTTTAAATCAGGAATAGAACAGACATTTATAGAGCATTTCATTGTTTTCCCAAATTCTTAATAAAATATATTCAGCACATACTGCATTGAACTAACTGTACCAATGTATTTTATATTTTTGGAGTCAGAGTCGGTCCATTTTATAACGACTCTGACTCCACCAAAATGGACACAGAACTCCGACTCCACAGCCCTAACTTTTGGACCAAAAAAAGCTGCAGCCAGATGTTACAAAGTGCCCCACAAACACATGGGGACATTTATCAAATATTTTAAGCCATTGGAAAAGGAGTGCATGGCCTTCCATGGCCCAATAGAATATCACTTACGCCAGAAATTGAAGTAAATGATAGTTCAGAACTATGGTAACTCATATATGGTATAGATTTGAATTTCAATTGTAATGACCACCTGGAGATGCACAAATTTATTAAAAGGCCTGTTTGAATACTTCTCTGAAGGACTTATGGCATTTGTAATAGCAGTAATAGTATATCTGCCCCCTGGGTTTTTTTTTTAATTTGTTGTAGTGTTTTAAGACAGTTTGGTGGCATTTTTTGCTTTTTTACTAATTCTCTTTTTATTGAAGAAAGTAGAATGTACAAATTTCTTGAACAAAGAAGTTCAAACAATAAATAGCATATTATAACAAGGGACAAGCACTGCCGTTGGTTATTGTACATTACGTTGCTTCATATATACCTCAAACACACATATGCTTATTTTTTGACAGTGTATATGGTACCAACATTAAAGATTAGGAGTAAGATAATATATGGGGGGGGGGGGATTCCGAAGGATCATAAAGCATATCAGATGTGGAAGCAAAGACATATGCAACCATAAGGTATGTATTAATAGCTACCTATGTGAACATATACTGTCACAAGCTCGCATTGATTAACCGACAAGTATCAAGTAAGTGAAAGGAGGGCTTAATGGCATCCCCGGTAAGCTTTCCAAGGTCCCCAAATTTGTAGGAACTTAGCTCTGGTGTGGCTGTCCCAGTGAGCCAGCTCTTCAAAACAATAAAGCTGGTCAACTTTTGGCGCAGAAGTATTTTTCCACATGAGTGGAATAAGCAGGCGGGCAGCTGTTAAAAGCATAGTGGGAAGATTACTTTTAGATGGTTGCAAACTGGCATTTGGGCACCACAATAAAATAAGTTTAGGGTCAAGGGTGAGTTTGATCTGGCAAACATGGTCAATTACAGATATCACCTCAGACCAGAAGGTTTGGATACTCGGACAAGACCACCAAATGTGGGAGAGGGAACCTAATCCTGACCCACATCTCCAGCAGCGGTCAGAGATCTCGGGATTGATGGTGTGTAGGAACTCTGGTCTTTTATACCATCTGGTTAGTAATTTATATGAGTTTTCTTGGATTTTAATACATCTATTAAAACCATGTGAGTTCGCTAAGATTTTTCTGGGTCAGATAGGGTTATTGTAAGCTCTTTCTCCCACGCGTCTAGAAAATAGAGTCTAGTAGGAGTTGCAAATAGTAATTGTTTGTATAAGGTGGACAGTATCCTTTTGGGAGGTTGAGTGTTAGTTATAGTTTTTTCTGCCCATGATAGTTGCCTGGTCGGTGGGTTGGGTAGTATGAGGCGTCTCGTGTCCCTCCTGAAGTCAAGCAAATGTAAAAATGGTGCGTTTTGGAGTCTAGGGAGCTCCAGTATCTTGTCCCAGTGTAACTTTCCATCGGGTAATGAGATCTCAGGTAGAGGGATGTTATGTAGGATTGACCATATTCCTGATGGTTCTGAGACACCAGGGTGTAGATAAGATTGGAGATGGATTACAGGCATATTGGGATGAGGGAACTGGAGGTGTTTTGCTTTGTATAATCCCGCCCACATAGCAAAAATACTCAGTGACAAGAGGGAGTGAGAAGTGTCCGTTTGGCTATAGGGTCTTATTCCCCAGAGAACTAACTTCTCCTGTGTGGTCAAAAGATATCGTTCCGGTTTGTAGCAAATATCTTCGAGTGCAGAGGAAAGCAAGGCCACCCCTCTGCTCAATTGCACTGCTTTGTAATATAAATGTAGATCTGGCAGGCCAAAGCCACCAAATCTCTTTTCTTTAGTGAGGAGGGAGTATGCAATTCTAGCTGATTTTCCTCCCCAGAGGAAAAAGGAAAAAAAGCCTTCTAATTTCCGCAAAAAAAGTAAGAGGAAGCCATATGGGGAGAACTTGTAGTAGATATAAAAACTTGGGAACTATGAATGTCATTAGAAAGTTTTTCTTTCCCATCCAAGAGATAAATGGGATTTTCAGTGTCTTGAGGTGGGCGCGGACGGATTTCAATAAAGGGGCATAATTGAGTGCAACGAGGTCTTCTGGGCTAACTAGGACATGAATTCCTAGATATTGTATTCTTTTAGAGGCCCACGTAAATGGGGTAGTTTGTTTCAGTTTGGCTATATTGCTAGGAGGACATGTGATATTTAACGCTACCTATTTACTGTGATTTATTTTGCAGTTGGAAAGTACACCAAATTCATTAAAAATGGATAGGAGTCTGGGGAAGGATGTCAAAGGGTTCAACACCCTGCCTGGTGCCCCCTGGCAGAGGGGGCTGAGTACAGAGTAAGGATCGCCTGAATAAATTGGTATGAAATACCAAAGCTCGACAGGGCTGCTGACATAAATTGCCAGCTAACCCTGTCAAACGCCTTTTCCGCATCTGTGCTAAGAAGTGCAAGAGGGCTATGTGACTTGCGAGCCCAGGAAATAAGGCGGAGTAGCCTCACTGTGTTTTCTTTGCCCTGTCTGCCAGAGACAAAACTAACCTTTCCCTGTCAATAATGTTGGGGAGGATTGTTTGAAGGCGTTGAGCTAGGATCTTCGCCCACCATTTAATGTCTGTATTAAGTAATGAGGTTGGGGCGGTAGCTGCCACAGTCTAAGGGATCTTTTTTGTCTTTATGAATAATCGTGATATGGGCTTCCAAAGCTTGGGGTAGTAACATACCTCCATTGAGGAGGGAATTACAAAGACATTGAAAGCGGGGAATTAGTATGTCTTTAAAGGTTTTATAATATTGGATAGTTAATCCGTCAGGACTCGGGCTTTTACCTGACGGGATAGTTTTTAGGACCTGTCTGATTTCCGAGTCTGTAATTGGCGCTAACAGTTGTTCCGAGTTAGAGGCAGTTAGTGAAGGTAGATTGAGGGAAGACAGAAAAGTTGAAATGGCTTCTGTAGTCGTGGTTGTTGGAGATGAAGGTGGTGACTGGAGGTTGTATAAAGCAGTGTAAAAGTCCTGAAAGGCTTTGGCTACTTTTGGGGTTGAGTTGTGTAGTGTGCCTTTGGAGTCTCTAATAGCAGGAATATATGAGTCAGTATATTGTTTCTGTAGTGCAGACAATAATTTATTCCCTTTGTCACCGTGCGCATATGCTTTAAACTTCGAGCGAAGGAGTATTTTAGCAGAAGTGACATTGAGGAGGTTTTTTAGTTCAGTGCGTAGTTTCGATAGTTCTTGTGCTGAGGCTCTAGCTATGGTTTGCTTATGTGCAATTTCTAATTTAGATATTCGGGTCAATAGTGCATCCAACGCAGCAGAGCGTTGCTTTTTGATTTTGGATCCTATTGCTATTAATTCCCCACGTATTACCGATTTGTGCGCTTCCCATACAATGGATGGCGATGTTTGTTCGGCAGTGTTCAGTTCAAAATATTCACGTAGAGAGGTAGTAATTTGATCTACACGGGAAGGGTCAGATATTAGCGTGTCATTCAGAGGCCAATTCCATTCTTTCTTTGGCAAGTCTTTCAAAAATAAATGAAGGAAAATGGGGCATGATCAGATAAAGTGAAGTTACCAATATTGGCTTTTCTACCAAGTGCAATGTGAGCAGAGGAAAGAAACAGATAATCTAACCTGTGAAAGGAGGACTTTGCATGGGAATAGAAAGTATAGTCAGCAGAGGAAGGGTTAAGGGATCTCCAGACGTCAATGACCCCCAGTTCCCTCAGAGCCCTTTTTAGTTTAGCTAACAGTGAGTATGAGATGTGGGTGCGCTTAGATGAGGTGTCTAGATCTGTTTCTAGGGGAAGATTAAAATCGCCACCTAGAACAATAAGCCCTTCTTTAAGCGAAGATAACAATTTAAGAGTCTGAATGAGCCACTGAGCTTGCCGCTTATTAGGAGCATTCAAGTTTGCTAAAGTGACAGGTGTTCCTGCTATTGTGCCTTTGACAAAGAGATAGTGTCCATCTGGATCCGCAATAGTGACAGAGTGTTTAAATGGCAATTGTTTGTGAATAGCAATACTGACACCCCTACTGGCTGAGGTGCAAGTGCTGTGAAACCATTGCGAAAATCTTTTGGGTGGTAAATTAGGTATCAGACCCCTTACATTCAGAGAGGATACTACAACAGATACCATGGTAACATAAGCATGGGTATTATATTAGCATGTGGATCCTTCCATAAGGAGGGGGAACAGGTAAGAAAAGGAGAAGGAAAGTGCAGCGAGAAAAGGGTAATAAGAGAAGGCAAGAAAATGGTGTGCTCTGCATAGCGCCTGGTGAAGGACAAGTCGTCCCCACCAAGGGTGTGGGCGAGTGGTCTCCCAGGAGGAGGGTCAACCAGAGCAACAAAGGGTCTGCTATAGACCAACATTATTAACTGAAGACCAGATTAGTGAGATACTGGCCAAATCCCAGCGGACGTAGTCATGTGACCATAGCTGGGTAATACTATACTAAGATGGGAAACATAACTTCTCAAGAGTTAAACAACATAAGATTAACTAAAAAACGAGGTAGGAAAAAAATGACAAAACAATGAAGTTTAAAGGTATCAGCAGCATGAGTGAGTCATGCCGCCAGTACAATAAGCTCTTTTGATGCAGATGAAACAGTCTCAGCAAATGCCTGTAGGGCAGCTTTGTGTCAGACAAGGCCAGCAGGGTTAGGCTACTTTCACACTAGCATTTTTAAATTCCGGTATTGAGTTCCGTTATAGGGGCTCAATACTGGAAAAAAACGCTTCAGTTTTGTCCCCATTCATTGTCAATGGGAACAAAATTGAACTGAAGACAACGGAATGCTCCTGAAAGCATTCCGTTCCGTCTTCAGACCGGAGAACAAACCGCAGCATGCTGCGGTTTGCTCTCCGGTCCAGGCATCTGCACCAAGATGGATCCGGAATGACCCCCAATGCAAGTCAATGGGGACGGATCCGTTTGGTGTGGACACACCAGTAATCCGGATCTGTCCTCCATTGATTTGCAATGGGCGGTCATTCTGGATCCGGCTACATACATAGATACATACATACAGACATACATACATACATACATACTCACATACTCCAGGGACGCCGGCAGCATGTCTTCACGCGCCTCCTGCGCGCAGCTATGACGTTTCCCCACTGCGCCCAGCAGAGGGCGCTGTGGGGAATCGTCATCACTGCACGCAGGAGGTGCGTGAAGACGTTCTGCCGGCGTCCCTGGAGTATGTGAGTATGTATGTATGTCTGTCTGTCTGTCTATGTTTGTATGTATGTCTGTATGTCTGTGTCTTGTTCCAATGTGTGTCATGTGTGGGGCCGGAGCGCTGCTCCGGCTCCACACATGTATCAGCGTTAGCACGGATCCGTTGGCACCCTTTAGGTGCCGGATCCGTGCTAACGCTAGTGTGAAAGAGGCCTTAAACGACAGTTCAGGATGCGTTGACAATAGAACTGTAATGCCAGTCCAAGTCTATTGTAGTGGGCCAAGCTGCAAATCAATAGGTGTATTTGGACTGTGGGTAAGTAGAGTACCTTAATATGGGTGAAAACGTGGTAGTCCTGGACAAAGCCAAGGCAAACAGATCCGTCTGGAGGAGCTTACATTTGTAATGGGGATAAACAACTCCAGTAAGGAGGGGACTCACTCAGATTTGATGTTTCACTTGGCTTCCACGTTGGCCCTCGTTCGCTTTACCCGGCGATACTAGTTGCCTAGAGTCGGGTCACTACGGCGATGGAAGGGGATCTACCTGATCTGCAGGCATCCAGGATGGTATCTCGAGTGGCATGATCCCCAGCGTCTCCCACGTGGCTTTCAAGTCCTGGGGGTTTCTGATGGTGATTCCATTTTTCATAATGGCGAGGCCAAAAGGGTAAAGCCAACTGAAAGGAGTTGCAGAGGTTTTTAGGGCTTCTAAAAGGGGACGCAATAGCCTACGCTTAGCCAGCGTGGAGGGGGCTAGGTCTTGGAAAAAAGAAATGTCTGCATCTTGGTATTTGAGTGTGGTCGACTCCCTGCTACTTTTCAGGAGCTCCGCAGTGTCTACATAATTCAGGAGACCACAAATAGTGTCTCGCGGCGGCTCATTGGGCTTGGGTTTCGGGCGGAGCGCCCTGTGGATCCTTTCAATTACAATGGAGGCTGCTCTCTCAGGGCCTAAGAGGGAGGCGAAGAGCTTTTTTGCCACCTTGGGGAGGTCTACTGACTCAGGCAGCCCACGAATCCGTATGTTTCGTCTCCGGCTCCGATTCTCCTGGTCCTCAAGTTTGAGGAAGGCTTAGTTAAGCAGCGTTTTATGACTCTGTAAAGCCTCTTTGGCTTTTACCCCATAGGGCAGTATGGCTTCTTGTGTAGTCTCTAGGGCCACCACTCTATGGCCTAAGTGGCATAGGTCTTCTTTGATGTCTGGGAGATCTTTTTTCAGTAGGGAGAGTGATGATTCCAGCACATCTTGAAGTATAGCTTTAGATATAGGAGGATCCCTCCGAGGAGGCCTGTGCTCCGATGTGTCTGAGACACTGCCTGTCTCTGAGTAGTCTTCTGCGTCAGAATGCGGCGCGTGGTCCGGCGCCATCTTGGCCGCGACGGCAGTGGCAGGTTTTCGTCCTTAGAAATTTCTCCATGTCAACTACACAACATAATTCCTCTTTATTTTTTCTTCTGTTTTGGAAAAAATTTTGAAAAACCCAATAAACCCTTTAATATAAAAAAACACTACCCCCCAAAAAATGGTTAAACCACCCAGAAAAGTGCAGCAGCACCTTCACTGTTAAAATGCCACAGTCACTAGGTGTGGCTGGGGAGGCAATTTTGACAGAATTGAACATATGCTGCACAGGTCATTATCTGGTTCCACCAATATGTGGTTTAGGGAATGCACACAGCCATTGCCTGTTTTGCTGTCCATATATTGCAGATCCACAAAACACAGATATCAGCTGTGTGCATTCCATATTTTGCAGAACGGAACGGCCAGCCCCTACTAAAATACTCCTAACCTTATCCATCATGCAGAGAAGAATAGGACACATTCTATAATTTTGCAGCACCGTCATGTGGACATACGAAAACGGAATGCACACGGAGTAAATTCTGTTTTTTTTATTGACGCATTGAAGTGAATGAAACGCATACAAAAAAACCAACAACACGGAAACAGAAAAAATATATGTTTGTGTAAATGAGCCCCTAGAAGCATATCTGACTCAGTTAGTACTTTTATTAATGTTATTTTGGTTTCATTAGGCAGTTTGAAGTCATTTAAAAAATATTACCATGGAGTAACGGTGAGGCCCCACTAAAAAATAAATAAATAAATAAAGCTTGAGAAGCTGTGCTGTAAACCAACTGTGCATGTGAATATGGCACTATCATTACTGCATTTGTGGCACTGGATTACACTGTTTGCATGGCCTTTTCTCATGGTGTTTTGAGGTGAGTTTACTTATGGTCTGTGGAAAAACAAGTTGCTATAGTTAGGATATTTGCTTAACAACTACCAATGTGACAATATATGAGATTAAATTTGGGTATGCGGTTTAATATTTTGATATCTTGTTGATAGTATGTGATATAATTTTACTTTATTTAGTGTTGTTTATTTTCAGCAAACTTGATAATCAAAAAACAAGAGGCCACTCCCTACGACTAGAGAAAAAAAGATTCAGTCATAAGAGGCAACAAGCATTCTTTACAGTAAGGTCTGTGAATCTCTGGAATAGCCTGCCGCAGGAACTGGTCACAGCAAATACAGTAGATGGCTTAAAAATGATATTGATCCAGGGATCGATATAGCAGTATTACAGGTTGGACTTGATGGACTTTTGTCTTTTACCAACCTTAACAACTATGTAACTTCTGTATATTTAAGGTATTTATCTTAAGTTGTGTTACGTGACAGGTACACTCCCAAAGCTGGCAACACTTTTATGCAGGTGTAATTGGCTTCTAATTTGACCAAATTGTCAGGAAAAATAACCTGGTTCAGCCCTATCCAAATTGATTTTCCAAGAATATAGCAGTCAAGAATGATCTTGTCCATGGCTACACGTTATGCTTGGTGCAGGTTTTGAAGACTGCGGTGTTGACAGGTTTACCATTTCTGCAGTTACGTACATACTTGTTAAGGTTGGAAAAAGACAAAAGTCCATCAAGTCCAACATGAAATCCTGCTATATTGATCCCTGGATCAATGTCCATCTTCCTTTTAAAAAGGCATTGGACCAAAAGGAAAGGGTATGGAGAACAAGGTTTCTATACATTGTCATAAGTCTCAATGTTATTTTGAATTAAAAAGTCATCTAAACCTTTTTTGAAGCCATCTACTGTATTTACTATGACCAGTTCCTGTGCCAGGCTATTCCAGAGATTCACACACCTTACTGTAAAGAATGCTTGTCGCCTCTTATGGCTGAATCTTTTTTTCTCTAGTCGTAGGGAGTGGCCCCTTGTTTTTTGAGGAGGTTTAACACAGAATAGCTTCCCTTGATATTTTTTTGTATGGTCCGTTTATATATTTGTACAGGTTAGTCGTGTCCCCCCCCCTTAGACATCTTTTCAGTTCATTTAAACTTTGCTCATAACTAAGATCTTCCAGGCCCTTCATGAGTTTAGTTGCTCTCCTCTGTACATTCTCCTCTGCACAGAACCTTGGGGAACACCACTTATAACCGGGGACCATTCAGAGTAGGAATCATTGACCACAACTCTTTAGATACAATTGTGAAGCCAATTTTCAATCCAATTACTAATTATATTTTCTAAACCAATAGACCTTAATTTACCCATTAGTCGTCCGTGTGGGACAGCATCAAATGCCTTTGCAAAATCCAAAACCACAATATCGACCTTGGTTTTTTGCATTTATGTATTTGAAGAATGTTTTGGGGTTGTTCTTTTTTTCTTTGACCACCTGTATTTCATTGTGTATTTTCACTAATTTTATTACCACCTAACATACTTTATTTAGTTCTTTATACTTTTTAAAGGCTACAGCTGACCACTCAGATTTGTATTTCTTAAGGGGCCTCTTTTTTGTAATTTATTGCACTTTTTGCACTCTTTGTAAGCCATGTGGGGTTTAATTTTATTTGCTTGTACTTGTTACTTCTAGGAACGTATTTAACAATATACTTATCCAAGGTAGATTTAAAGCACTCTCATTTAGCATTAGTGTCATTATGTGACAATAGTTGCTCCCAGTCTATGTCCAGAAATGCAGAGCTTAACCCTGGGAAATTCACCTTTTTGAAATTAAGTGTTTTTGCCCTACCGCACTGAATTTGTTTTATACAGTTTAGTTGGACTATAACTATATTGTGATCACTGTTACCAAGGTTTTCATGGACAGTGACATTTTTCACAAGCTGTGCATTGTTAGAAATTACTAGATCCAGAAGAGCATCCCCTCTAGTAGGATCTTCTACAAACTGACCCATAAAATTATCCTAGCAAGAGGAATTTTCTTAGTTTTGCAGCAGAGGCAGAATTATGTTCCCAATCTATGCTTGGATAGTTAAAATCTGTCATTATCACTACTGTGCCAGCATGCGCTGCCCACTTCATTTGAACATACAGTTGGTCTTCTATCTCCTCAGTGATATTGGGTGGTCTATAGATCACACCAAGAATTATTTTTTCAATATTTTTTTTCCCTCTGAGTTTCCACCCACAAGGTTTCAGCATCCTCAAAACCTTCATCCACAATTGTTTCTTTCACACTTACTTTCATATCACTCCTGGCATACAAACATACACCACCACCTTTGCGTTTATCCCTGTAGTTTCTAAAGAGTGTAAAACCTTGAAGATTTACAGCCCAATCATGGGAAGAGTCCAATTTGTCATGAAGCTCGTTATAAATCAGCTATTTCCCAGTCTGCAGGGAGAGTGTATCCTGGTGTACATCACTGTGCAGCGCAGAAACATGCATAACTAGTCTGTTGTTGTAGTGAAACTACGACTGTGCGTCAGTATGGCACTTCACTTATTTGATCAGTTAAGGGTCAAAAACTGACCAAATAACTGAAATGTGACATACATACATGTTAACGTCAGGTATAATTAACTGTGCAGAGGGCCAAGATTCTAATATAGAGTCATCTGGCTATCAAGCGACGTATCTTCCTCCACCGTGTCTTGTGACAAGCGCAAAGCATCCGACTTGATGCTGAGCAGTGAGTTTTTCAACAGGCAAAGCAGCGGGATGGTGAGGCTGATAATGGCAGCATCGCCGCTGACCATCTGTGTTGACTCCTCAAAGTTGCTCAACACCTGGCAGATATCAGACATCCATGTCCACTCCTCATTGTAGACTTGAGGAATCTGACTGACCTGACTACCAGTTCTGGTGGGAGTTGACATCTGGCAGTCTACAATCGCTCTGCGCTGCTGGTAAACTCTGGATAACATGTTTAATGTCAAATTCCATCTCGTGGGCACGTCGCACAACAGTCGGTGAGCGGGCAGTTGTAGGCGGCGCTGCGCTTCCCTGAGAGTGGCAGCACCTGTGGTCGACTTGCGGAAATGCGCACAGATGCGGCGCACCTTGGTGAGCAAATCAGACAGATTGGGGTATGTCTTAAAGGAACCGCTGAACTATGAGATTGAACACGTGGGCCAGGCATGGCACATGTGTCAGTCTGCCAAGTTGCAGAGCCGCCACCAGGTTACGCCCGTTGTCACACACAACCATGCCTGGCTTGAGGTTCAGCGGTGCCAGCCACAGATCGGTCTGCGCCGTGATGCCCTGTAACAGCTCTTGGGCGGTGTGCCTTTTGTCACCTAAGCTCAGCAGTTTGAGCACCGCCTGCTGGCGCTTACCCACGGCACTGCTGCTGCGCCTAGAGCTACCGACTGAAGGCGCTGTGCCCACGGATGGTAATTCGGTGGAGGAGGAGGGGGAGGGGTCGGAGGAGGAGGAGGCATAGTACGTCTGAGAGACCGTGACCGAGGTAGGCCCCGCAATCCTCGGTGTGGGCAGTACATGAGCGGCCCCAGGGTCATTCTCGGTCCCAGCCTCCACCAAGTAACCCAATGTGCCGTCAGTGAGATATAGTGTCCCTGCCCGGCAGCACTTGTCCACGTGTCCGTGGTTAGGTGGACCTTCTCAGAAACAGCGTTGGTCAGGGCACGGATGATGTTCTGTGACACGTGCTGGTGTAGGGCTGGGACGGCACATCAGGAAAAATAGTGGCGGCTGGGGACCGAGTACCGAGGGGCAGCCACCGCCATGAGATTGCGAAAGGCCTCGGTCTCTACCAGCCTATAGGGCAGCATCTCCAGGCTAAGCAATTTGGAGATGTGGATGTTGAGGGCTTGGGCATGTGGGTGGAACTGTATTTCCTCTTGCGCTCCAGCGTCTGCTGTAAAGACAGCTGAACGCTGCGCTGGGACACGTTGGTGGACGCTGTGGAGGATCGTGGAGGCGAAGGTGTGGTTTTCCGGCGGGAGGTGCTGGTGCCGGGGTCCTTGGCAGGGCGTTGACTAGCAGAGGCAGCGAGTGACAAAGGGGGTTGACTAGCAGAGGCAGCGAGTGACACAGGGGAAGGAGCAGTGTTGTGACCCGCAGGAGGTGGTGAACGGCCTTGGTTCCATTGAGTGGGGTGTTTAGCACTCATATGCCTGCGCATGCTGGTGGTGGTTAGGCTAGTAGTGGTGGCACCCCTGCTGATCCTGGTGTGGCACAGGTTGCACACCACAGTCCGTCGGTCATCCTCACTTTCTTTAAAGAACCTCCAGACTTGCGAACATCTAGGCCTCGCCACGGGAGCTTCACTACATGAAACAGTTGCTGCTGATGCACCAGCTCTGGCCCTGCTTCTCCCTCTGGCCACACCACTGCCTCTTACAACCTATTCTGGTGCAGCACTCACCTCTGCCTCAGAAGCACTGTCTTCACTCGGCATATCAACCCAGCTTGGGTCAGTCACTTCGTCATCCTCCGATTCCTCAGTCTGCTCCCCCCTTGGACTTCCTGCCCTGACAACAACTTCACCACTGTCTGACAACTGTGTCTCCTCATCGTCCGACACCTCTTTACAAACTTCTTCCACTAACTCAACATTGTCATCATCATCATCATCACCCACAGACTGCAACAGTTGGAAAACTTGGGCATCGGGAACGAGGTCAGCAGCAACCTGAGAAGTGGTTTGTGACTCTGGGAAGGGTCCAGAAAACAGTTCCTGAGAGTATGCCGGATCGCATTCCAAATTTTCCTGGGAGGGGGCAGACTGGGGGGAAGGAGGTTGAGGTGGAGGAGCCAGAGGAGTGCTCCCTTGGGTAACGTGGGTGGACTGCTTGGAAGACTGACTGGTGGACAAATTACTTGAAGCATTGTCCGCAATCCACGACATCAGCTGTTCGCACTGTTGTGGTTTCAACAGTCCTCTACCACGTGTCCCTGTAAGTTGAGACATGAAGCTAGGGAGTGTAGCTCTGCGGCGTTCCCCTGCTCCCTCATCAGCAGGTACTGTCTCACCCTGCCCAGGATCACGGCCTCTGCCCCCTGCAGTAATTGAATGCCCACGCCCACGCCCTCGTCCTCGACTCTTAGCACTGGGGTTCAACATTTTCTGTATATAAGTGTATTATATAAAAAATAAAAAATAAATGGGCCTGGTGTACTGAAACCCACAAACTTGTTCAGTCTGGTTTAATTAAGTGACGTAAAGAAAGTGTCACCTGGACAGAAAATACGGATTGGAGTGAGTGGACAGCTTAACTGTGACACACAGAATGGTTCAACACTGCTGTGTGCAATGGATTTGTATCACTGAGCTAAAACAACAAAAAAACTATTTTTTAATATATATTTTTTTTATATATTTTTTTTGTAGTTTTGTTTTTTTTGGAACGTGACGTGCAGAAACTATCGTAGACCTAACTCACACCTTGTTAATGGTGGCTATGTTGACTGCGACCCAGACAAATGTCGCACAGAGATTTTTGGGATCAAGCTATATACGTGAGAGCAAAAGACCCGGTTGGATTACGTGACGTACAGAAAGTGTCACCTGGACAGAAAATACGGATTGGCGTGAGTGGACAGCTGAACTATGACACACAGAATGGTTCCACGCAGCTGTGTGAAATGGATTTTTATCACTGAGCTAAAACAACAAAAAAACTATTTTTTTATATATATTTTTTTTATATATTTTTTTTGTAGTTTTGTTTTTTTGGAACGTGACGTGCAGAAACTATCGTAGAGCTAACTGACACCCTACTGACGGTGGCTATTTAGACTGCGACCCAGACAAATGTCGCACAGAGATTTTTGGGATCAAGCTATATACGTGATAGGCAGCAAAAGACTTGGTTGTATTAAGTGACGTACAGAAAGTGTCACCTGGACAGAAAATACGGATTGGCGTGAGTGGACAGCTGAACTGTGACACACAGAATGGTTCCACGCAGCTGTGTGAAATGGATTTGTATCACTGAGCTAAAACAACTAAAAAACTTTTTTTTTTTTTGTAGTTTTGTTTTTTTTGGAACGTGACGTGCAGAAACTATTGTAGAGCTAACTGACACCCTACTGACGGTGGCTATTTAGACTGCGACCCAGACAAATGTCGCACAGAGATTTTTGGGATCAAGCTATATACGTGACAGGCAGCAAAAGAATTGGTTGTATTAAGTGACGTACAGAAAGTGTCACCTGGACAGAAAATACGGATTGGCGTGAGTGGACAGCTGAACTGTGACACACAGAATGGTTCCACACTGCTGTGTGCAATGGATTTGTATCACTGAGATATAACATTAAAAAAAAGGGGGGTTATATATGGCGATAGCTGCACTACTAGTGCCAGCCAGCCAGCCAAGCCAGGAGACAAAAAAAAAATTTCTTGTAGCCCTTAGAAGGGCTGTTGGGTTCTTTGTGGGTGATTCCTGCCTAACAGAGAACTAAATGCAGGCCCTAACACTCTCCCTGAACCGCAGCAGCTCTATCTCTAACGACATCCAGACGGCATCTGAGCCGAGCACCGCGGCCAGTCAGTAGTATATTCCAGGGTCACCTGATCAGGCCAGCCAACCCCTGCTATCGACATGTAAGGGCCCCACGTGATGCTGGGTGTACCGCAGACTCTCCTGGCTTGTGATTGGCTGAGTTTATAGGCGCCAATAAAGCACGATGCGGAAGTTGCCATTTCCTCGAGCATGGCGAGATACTCGTCCGAGCAGCGAGCACTTACGAGTACCCTAATACTCAAACGAGCACCAAGCTCGGACGAGTATGCTCTCTCATCTCTAGTTATAATACATTGTTAATGCACCCCTATTTCAGAATCAAAGTCTAAAGGAATGGCTTATCTGTGAAATCAGGTGGACACCACACGGTTAGATTACACAGATTATTTGTCCTTTTTAAATAAAGGTGTAATGGAATTGCTTATCTAATAAATTAGTTGGAGACCCAAATTATTGATTAGATTACACAGTTTATTCATCCCAATTTGAGAATAAAGCATAATAGAAATAATTATCTAATTAAAAAGGTGGGCATCCTAATAATGGTTATATTACACAGCTTTTTTTTTGTTTTGTTTTTTGTTTTGCACATTGTATATACCTGGAAGAAAATTAAATAAAGCGTCTCACTCACCTTTTTCTTATGAAATTGGTGCACTGACCATATACACTCACCGGCCACTTTATTAGGTACACCTGTCCAACTGCTTGTTAACACTTAATTTCTAATCAGCCAATCACATGGCGCTCACTTGTATTCGCTTTATAAGATGCTCAGCAATTTTCCCCCTACTTTTGGGGGGAAAAAGTGCGTCTTATAAAGCAAAAAATGTGGTATATTAAACATATGGTTACTTAATTAAACCCACTGCCTAATAATAGCCAGCCAATAAACTTAACCCTATAGTCCGCCTGGTGGAGCGAGGAAGAGAGAGAGAAAAAAAAAAAGCTTATCCAAATTTGAAAATAAAGGCGCAATAGAATTGGAGAATTCAATGGAGTAAAGTCCCATATCTGACTTCTATATGTACTGTACTATATAATATGCATCACAGATATCAGGTGTTGATTGGAAATCAATTAGATCAATGGCTACCTAATACTCTAAGCTCCCAGACCCCAACCATAGTATGTACGTGTGTGTGTGTGTCCACCACGACCAAAAATTATCAGTGAGTTTGTTATTATACACTGCTATTAATGTGGTGTATACACTGCAGATTTAGAAACCATAGCATATACAGTAGCAACAGCATAGATGAGAATTGAAAAAATCTCACTCACATGCTGCAGAAAATGTCTGCAATAAAATTTGCACATAACATGATGTAGTGCGTATTTTAAATCCACAGCATGCCAATGTTGCAGATTTTTGCTACAGAATTTACCCTTTGCAGTTCAAGCAAACCTGCAGCATTTCCTGAATGAAGTGTGCAATTATCCATACCATTTATTATAGGTGAAGTATAATTACATAATTTTGACCAAGACTTACAGCAAAGTAATATTTATCATACTATGATACAGCAAACGAAAGAGTGTTATGCAATTGCACTTCCAGTGAAATGGAGAAAGAATGCATATCGCTATGGCCCTGTAGATGTAGGCAATAGAAGGAAATTGTTATGTTTGAGGATGAGCAAATTTCATATTTTGAAGTTTGTGTGCAGGATCGTGTTGTATATACTGAATTGCATTATGGACTCTGTTACCATGGACCATAACGCAATTCTATGACGGAATGCATAACGGAATTCCTTTAGAGGCATTCCATTATTCATTCCGTCATAATACAAGTCTATGGCCTGCATAACGGATCCGTCCAGTTTGCGTTATACATGTTCTTTATAATGGCACCATTTACGGTTGTATACAATTTGGTGGGAACTAGGAAAAAAATTCCAAATGGGATGGAATTATAAAAGAAACACTATTCCACCACAGTTTTATGGGGTTTTTATACTGTTTCCTATGTGGTAAAACTGACCTTTTAGTTTTTTTATCCATGTCATTATGATTACAACTAGAGATGAGCGAATCTTCAAATATTTGCTTCCGTGAATAATCCATGAATTTATAACAAGTTTCGTTCTTAATACAAATTTATTTGGTCGAAGTTGCGTTACAAAATAATCGTTGTTTTGCGAACATTCCTGCACAAATTATGAACATACAGTCTAAGTGTTGTTAAAAGTACGCTACTGAACTGAATACATAAGCATTAGTGTACAAAGTGCGTACGAATCCTTAGTGTACTATTGACTCAGGATTGCGTCATACGCACACACGTACACCACGGCGTACAGTCCTCAAAGGCAGTCCATATGAGCTAGAAAAGTAAGGTGCTAGCTATCCGGCTAAGTGCATAATTTACCAAACACACCATACAATAAGTGCATAATAAGACACATTGCAGTACCTGAAAATTAATACACACAATGGGCTAAAGTGCTTGAACTTTGCTAAACCTGTAAAAACATTATTGCTAAAATACTGCAGACATAATTATGCAAACATTTTAGTGCAACCAATTTCACATTTGCAAGCATAATAGGCTCAGATATATGTTTGAGTCTCTCCTCATGGCTTCTTGGCATAAAACACTAGAACACATAGTCCAAAATTCAATTGTAATCCATGTGAGGTAATTTTTTAATTCAAACAGGTAACGTGTAATCCACATGGATAACATAAAATAGCAACAAATAGAGAACCTCCCAAATAACCTGAGAAGGGGAAAAAGGAAAATAGGTGCGCTTAGGCACAACTGGGAATTTTCTGCAGAATGGGGGGGGGGCGTCCTGACAAGCCATGTCCATCTGGGGGAGAGTCAAGCGGGGCAATAAAAACAAGATGAAAACAAGTGCCAACTAGCTCCCTGAACAAAATGAAGTTATCACGTCCCCCAGAAAATCTATCCGGGAGAGTGACTTTAGGATCCAGACAGGCCTGGCAACCACCACCCCCAGGGCCAACAGCCTGTGGTCTCTGAATCTGGGTGACAGTCGTGCGGAGGTCAGCTACCTCCAAAGAGAGACCCTGTAGCTGTTCTGTCCGTGCAGAAGTTGGGTCCATGTCTGCACTAAAATTAACAAAATGATGATTTTTTTGGCGGTTTATAATGTCATGCTCCGGTATGGGGGAAGATACCACACCAAGCGCAGGAGGGAAAGGGGGAGAATGATGGACACCTCCTAGAGAAACCCTGACTCCAGTCCTGACTAACAACCAGTATGAACAGGCCTCGAAGGTAGGCGAGTTCATACTAAGGATACCTAGGACCCTGTAGGACCCTGAAGCTAATGTCAGGAATGAGTCAAACTGTTCCTCCACCAACCTGGACGAACAGGAGTCTCCCCTCAGGCCCAATCATCAAACTCAGGGAAGGGATACACACAAATAATACAAAAATACAAAAGGGAAAGAGGACACAACTTTCCAGTTGAAAATGGCAGCCACGAGATCTCCACTGAGAATCACACACCAGCAGGCCACAGATGTAACAGAAAGTATAAACTGCACAGCATGGTGGGAGAAGCAACACTAAGTAGGCAAGGATAATTGATAAGACACCTACACCTGAAGGGGGAAGGTGTGGTGAATTTCAGCAACAACAAAACAACCAAAGGAGAACCTATCAGATTAACCCACGTGTTGCCAACCTCACTGACCTGCCACCTGTTACGGGAATGTCAGTATATCCTGGCACGTTCGTGACACCGGCACGGCGGACACCTCCGGTGCCCGTGCAATTCTTGGGATCACTTGTGCCGATCCTTGCCAAGAGGTGGGTGGATCAGGGGAGCCGGAGCATGGCTGGGAATGTGTGCTCCCAGTCTTCAACTTATTAGATGCCATGGTCACATTTTACCATGGCATTTGAGGGGTTAAATGTATGTGATCGACATTTTCGTCAATCGCATTCATTAGTCCCAGGTACCTGCTGTTTAACAACAGGCAACCAGTGGCTATGGCGCCTGATCTGCTTACAAACTAGTGCCATTTGCAAGTACCCGACCGCCAATGTAAATTTACGTTGGGTGGTCGGAAAGGGGTTAAAGAATCACTCTGACACATTTATTTATTTTTTGACCTCTTAGAAAGGTACATGATGTAAACTGTAGGGAAGGTAATCTTCTTACTGATCACTCTATTTGTGAGTTATAATCTCCCTTATGATCCTCAGCTGTGTTATGTGACCAACACTCTGCCTCTCATAACATTTTATGTGTGGACAGGAAGCCAGTTTCTCTATGTATTCTTTTGGGAGCCTCAATGACAGGGCTAATGCACACGTACAGATTTTTATTTCTGTGTCCGTTCTATTTTTTTTTTGCGGCCTGTATGTGGAGCCATTCACTTCAACGGGGCTGCAAAAAATACGGAAATGACTCTGTGTGCATTTTGTGTCCATATGTCTTCGTGTCCACATGGCTGTTCTGCAAAGAAAATAGATCATGTCCTATTGTTGTCAGCATTACAAAGGATAGAACTGCTCTGATGTCACAGTACTGGGATAATACACACAGTGATGTCACTGTACAGGGATAATAAACACAGTGATGTCACAGTACAGAAATAATAAACACAGTGATGTCACAGTACAGGGATAATAAACACAGTGATGTCACTGTACAGGGATAATAAACACAGTGATGTCACAGTACAGAGATAATAAACACAGTGATGTCACAGTACAGAGATAATAAACACAGTGATGTCACAGTACAGGGATAATAAACACAGTGATGTCACAGTACTGGGATAATACACACAGTGATGTCACTGTACAGGGATAATAAACACAGTGATGTCACAGTACAGAGATAATAAACACAGTGATGTCACAGTACAGAGATAATAAACACAGTGATGTCACAGTACATGGATAATAAACACAGTGATGTCACCGTGCAGGGATAATAAACACAGTGATGTCACAGTACAGAGATAATAAACACAGTGATGTCACAGTACAGAGATAATAAACACAGTGATGTCACAGTACAGGGATAATAAACACAGTGATGTCACAGTACTGGGATAATACACACAGTGATGTCAATGTACAGGGATAATAAACACAGTGATGTCACAGTACAGAGATAATAAACACAGTGATGTCACAGTACAGGGATAATAAACACAGTGATGTCACTGTACAGGGATAATAAACACAATGATGTCACAGTACAGGGATAATAAACACAGTGATGTCACCGTACAGGGATAATAAACACAGTGATGTCACAGTACAGAGATAATAAACACAGTGATGTCACAGTACAGGGATAATAAACACAATGATGTCACAGTACTGGGATAATACACACAGTGATGTCACTGTACATGGATAATAAACACAGTGATGTCACAGTACAGAGATAATAAACACAGTGATGTCACTGTACAGGGATAATAAACACAGTGATGTCACTGTACAGGGATAACAAACACAGATATTTCTTTATGGTGGGCCCCAAGAATTATTTCCTCTGGTGGGCCCTAGGTACTCCAGTCCGACCCTGCATCTAGGCATCCTCCCCATGCTGTTCCCGAACCATTTCAGTGGTGTTTCCATCAATTTCTGACATTTTCCTGTGAACCAGACACCCTCCCCTCTTCAGAGCAGGGTGTATCTGGTTAAATGCCCTGGTTCTCTTATTGACTTCCATTGTGCTCTGGTTAAGTTAACCTCATCTGACAGTGACACATCAGCTGGGGAGTACATTTCAGCGAAAGCAGTCAGAAATAATAGTCACTTTGTATATCTTGTTTATCTGTTATTATTTCGGACCTTGGAGTGTCCAATTCCCAAATCCACAATAATTCAGAATGCCGAAATAACCTTGGCAGACAATAGTTAACTCTCTTGCACAGACACGTCAGGTCAAATAAGTTGGACAGTGCCAGACATGTCTCTTTGTTCAGTCTATCAGATAAAATGGAGGTAGAACTGGCTTAGTTGCCCATAGCAACCAATCAGATTCCACCTTTAATTTCTGACATTTCCTTTGGAAAATGAAAGGTGGAATCTGATTGGTTGCTATGGGCAACTAAGCCATTTCTACTTTACACCAGTTTGATAGACAGAAATGGACAAAGTCTAAAACAAATATGCCAAGTAAATATTCAATTTATATATACAGTCATGGCCAAAATTTTTGAGAATGACACAAATATTATATTTTCACATGATCTGCTGCCCTTTGGTTTTTATGTGTGTTTGTCAGATGTTTTTATCACATACAGAAATATAATTGCAATCATATTATGAGTAACAAAAGCTTATATTGACAGTTAGAATGAGTTAACGCAGCAAGTCAATATTTGCAGTGTTGGCCCTTCTTCTTCAGGACCTCTGCAATTCTCCCTGGCATGCTCTCAATCAACTTCTGGACCAAATCCTGACTGATAGCAGTCCATTCTTGCACAATCAATGCTTGCATTTTGTCAGAATTTGTAGGTTTTTGTTTGTCCACCCGTCTCTTGATGATTGACCACAAGTTCTCAATGGGATTAAGATCTGGGGATTTTCCAGGCCATGGACCCAAAATCTCTATGTTTTGTTCCCTGAGCCATTTAGTTATCACCTTTGCTTTATAGCAAGTTGCTCCATCATGCGGAAAAGGCATTGTTGATCGCCAAACTGCTCTTGGACAGTTGGGAGAAGTTGCTCTCGGAGGACATTCTGGTACCATTCTTTATTCATGGCTGTGTTTTTAGGCAAGACTGTGAGAGAGCTGATTCCCTTGGCTGAGAA
Organism: Rhinella marina; assembly: GCA_900303285.1. Classification (NCBI taxonomy): domain Eukaryota; kingdom Metazoa; phylum Chordata; class Amphibia; order Anura; family Bufonidae; genus Rhinella; species Rhinella marina. The sequence continues at coordinate 72,667 of ONZH01014687.1, forward strand.
GCAACCCCACACATGAATGGTTTCAGGATGCTTTACAGTTGGCATGAGACAAGATGGTGGTAGCGCTCACCTCGTCTTCTCTGAATAAGCTGTTTTTCAGATGTCCCAAACAATCGAAAAGGGAATTCATCAGAGAAAATGACTTTACCCCAGTCCTCAGCAGTCCACTCCCTGTACCTTTTGCAGAATATCAGTCTGTCCCTGATGTTTTTTCTGGAGAGAAGTGGCTTCTTTGCTGCCCTCCTTGAGACCAGGCCTTGCTCCAAGAGTCTCCGCCTCACAGTGCGTGCAGATGCACTCACACCTGCCTGCTGCCATTCCTGAGCAAGCTCTGCACTGCTGGTAGCCCGATCCCGCAGCTGAAACACTTTTAAGAGACGGTCCTGGCGCTTGCTGGTCTTTCTTGGGCGCCCTGGAGCCTTTTTGGCAACAATGGAACCTCTCTCCTTGAAGTTCTTGATGATGCAATAGATTGTTGACTGAGGTGCAATCTTTCTAGCTGCGATACTCTTCCCTGTTAGGCCATTTTTGTGCAGTGCAATGATGACTGCAAGTGTTTCTTTAGAGATAACCATGGTTAACAGAAGAGAAACAATGATGCCAAGCACCAGCCTCCTTTTAAAGTGTCCAGTGGTGTCATTCTTACTTAATCATGACAGATTGATCTCCAGCCCTGTCCTCATCAACACCCACACCTGTGTTAATGGAGCAATCACTGAAACGATGTTAGCTGGTCCTTTTAAGGCAGGGCTGCAATGATGTTGAAATGTGTTTTGGGGGATAAAGTTCATTTTCTAGGCAAATATTGACTTTGCAAGTAATTGCTGTTAAGCTGATCACTCTTTATAACATTCTGGAGTATATGCAAATTGCCATAATAAAAACTGAAGCAGTAGACTTTGTAAAAATTAACATTTGTATCATTCTCAAAACTTTTGGCCATGACTGTAGATCAGGATAATTTTTATCAGATCCAATGGATTTCAGATAATCAGAGACTCCATATTCACACTTCAGCAAGTCCTCTAACAACTTGGCTCAGTAAGTTAGAGAACATGATTATTAAAAGTTACCAAATTCAGATATTAAAAGGGTTGGCCACTTTCTGGTTACTGATGACCAATATGTGAAATATATTATTTCTGCAATTGTTTAGTTGTTATACAATTTAACTCTACTATACGTCCTGGGGGTTTCTGAATACCAGGAGACACTGCTATTATTTGGGAGATGAGACTGCTATAGTCTAGTTCTGCAGTCTTGTGAACAACTATATTGTTTGAGGAGGTAGTAAGCAGCGGATCTGTTCAGTTTGTGAAAAATGTATGGTTGTGCACCTTTTGTACAGTATTATGAAAAGTATACAAAATACAAAGTATTTTGTGCCGTCCACACATAGGTCCTGTACATAAATGGCTGCTGATGGAGGGTCATGTGACCAGGCAAATCACCTCCATTTTATGTCTTCTCCATTCAAACATACTGCCCCTACACTAAACTCTCAACAGAAAAAGTACAGATGGCAGGTGCAGTGTATTAGAATGGAGGAGTCACATGTCTGGTCACATGACCCTCCATGAGAAGCCATTTTATGGACAGGACCTCTGTGTGGACAGCACAAAAAACAAGGCAGAATACCTTGTGAAATATAGAAAATGTTGCAGAATTTCAACAAAGATAATTAGTAAGTGCTATATAATCATCTCACAAACACATTGGTCAACAATAGCCAGAAAGTGTCCACAATCCTTAAGGCATATGCTTCAGATAGAAATGTCAGATTGCTGAAAAAATCGGCACACAGTTATATTTCAGCGAGATATGTAAATGATTAAAGTTGTGGTCTGATTAGATACTGGGTTTTGCCATAAGAGTTCGTAAAAGTTTTTCCCCTGCTGCTCTGTAAGAATGCTCAAAAGCTTCTTTTGGGTAGTGTACGTGTTGCTGAAAGGTCATTGACTGCTAGACATGCCTCTACAAAGCATTCAAATAAATTAGCCTAGCTGACAGACTTTGATAGGAGGTGCAAAATTGCTCTGAGAGAAGTAGGATGATGGCTGCCATCTTGACCATTCTGACTTATCTGTTACGGAGTTTGGGGAGCAGTGGTTAAAGGGCTTGGCCTCTTTGTTAGCACTTATTAAAACTGTAAAGAAAGTAGGGAGACATTACACTTACTAATATATCTTCTTAAGCATCTCTGCCTGGTTTCCTTGCTATTGGAAGCCACGCCCCCTCCTGTCCTGCTCTCACAGCTGCCTGTCTTGTCCATCCCTGCACTCCCTGCACATGTCCTAGTCCATGGCTGAAGGAGTGTGCTGCTCTCTGGGTCCTAAAAGCACCCTGCTTGTATCAGAGGTGCTTTCCTTCTGCTGTGACTGTATTTCTGGCTATACAGGGCTGGCAGGGGCTTAGTAGGGACATTTGTTAACAGCTGAAATAAAGAAACTTTGCAAGAGGAAGGGAGACTGAGGAGAAGCTGTGATGGAGCTCTACATTATATATAGTGATGTGTGACCCCCTGTACATTATATATAGTGATATGTGACCCCCTGTACATTATATATAGAGATGTATGATGCCCTGTACATTATATATAGAGATATTTGACTACACTCATTTTCCCTTTTCCCCAGATGAAGGGTAGTCATATATTCATAGATGATTGATGGGCTGTCAGCTGGGAGCACGTCGTGTGATGATAGACAGGAGGCCCCTCTCTATGTGAGCAGGTCGATTTGTACAAATTTATTCATCAAAGTTCTTGTGTAACAAAGGTCTGCCCCCCGCTGTACAGCCCCCATCCTCTGGCAGTCCATGCACCTAAACAGAAATCTATGACAGCTCAGAGTTGCCATAGATTTCTGGCTTCATTTGAGTCAGAAAACTGGTGAAAATGAACATAAATTTGTTGGGGTGACTGGTCACGCCCTCTCTCTGCCATTGTCACGCCCTTTAAAAAAAAAGAGCAGTTAAAAATTTGCAAACACATAGTTTGCAACTTTTTAACGCCACTTTTTAGGAACAAGGGAAATGATAAATCTCTCCCTCATTCTGTCCATGGCTTACAGCCAGTGGCACAACTAGAAATGACTAGGCCCCACTGCAAATTTATGAACAGGGTAACCCCCCTCTCTTTACTGGTGGGACTGGGGCATTCTTTCTATTGCTATGTCTGTACAGCAGTTATTTACTGAAACTTAGTTATTGATATCATAGTTTTTATATTATTAGTTATTAGGGAGCTCTTGTCTCTATGGAAACACAGGTGGTTGGGGAGGTCATGTGACTGCTCCTCTAGACATTGCTGCAGTGCATACTGGGATATTTACTTTCACTTTGCAGCTGCTCCTCCCACACAGCCTGTCTGAGGGAGCTCCTCCAGGGAAGTGTGTCATGGTGAACAGGTTAGATAAATGACATACAGCCAGTACATGTCACCTGATAGAAAAATACTTCATAGTGTTGGCTATTGTCTGGGGTACTTTGGATTTTTGATACTTAGGGTGGCCAACCCCTTTAAGTGAAATCATGCACATACAGTGAACGGTCTCCAAACAGCCCAAACAGGCCTCAAGTAAAAAGGATTGTTTGATCCACCGACAAGCATGAGCAGCTGCCACAGATTTTTTGTTCACCTTTCAGACACAGGAGACACCTGACTCTGGAGGAACCATTTCTATGTGCCTTGTAAAAGGAAATTTGGTGTCATGGTGCCCATTACGTGTCCTGCCCTGGACAGCCAGCCACCATTGCCTTCATTTGCAATTGTGTCATGAATGAGAAACCTGGACTGCTAGGTTTTGGAACCATAAAACAAAATCTAGGCTCTGTTTTGGATTTGACAATGGTCAGTCTTGAGTATGGAGGCCTTGTGGTGAGCACTTCAATCCTGCATTTGCTGTGTAGCCTCACACTGCATTTAGACAGCATTAAGAAAATTGTTTTACGGCAGCCACAAGGAGGGCCATAGACACATTGACTTATATGGCAGAATTTTCTAGGCATACTCTGTGACCTGTGCAGAGAACATTGTACAAGGACAGAAGATAAGCTTTGACAATCACCTATTGTGAAAGGTGGATCCTGTCTTATCTATACACAGAAGTGACATCATTACAGGCAGGGTTAGAATGACACATAAGCAGGTAACTGTGATTGTAAAGTGATCTGTACAGACCAAGAAATGGCATCTATTATTAGGTCCAGTGATCAGTGGGAAAACTGCATGATTTTATGTTTTTTGTTAATTTTTCTGGAATGGCAGAAATGTGTTGGTATTGGAACTTGCCATTCCCTCCTCACTCCAGCACAACATTTTCCCCTATCCCAAGGCAAACACAGGTGTAGCTGCTTGGCTTATTACTGGGGAAAAAATACAGGCAAAGAGACTCATTCAGAGTCAGCTCCTGGACGCTGCATGACCTGTGGGCTGTGCAAAGCCTGAACCCCCTGTTTGTATTGAAGTACCTAGGTGAGGTGAACTTCTGTATAGTACGTGCCCAGTGTTTTGTGCTTACATTCCTGTAAACTTGTTCCAAAGTGACCACATAACTTTGTCATTGCCGTTATATCGTTTTGGATAAAATACACTGTGACTTTTGATTTTTTACCATTGGATCCCATGAAGTCTGCTGTAGCCAACTCCAACCCCAATGCCCAGATCATGAAAATCTATTTATCTATCTATCTATCTATCTATCTATCTATCTATCTATCTATCTATCTATCTACAGTGCTACTGTATGACAGAAAAGACAATTATTTACAATGTGTCATACATGCCAGAATTGTAACTTTTATACCAATCTGTTCCTTTGCATAGTAATTAAATTGTATAATTAGAGAAAATATAATTGGTGTAGAACATTTCTGCACTGGACTAGTGAGTACACGTCTAGCTACATAATTAGAAATGTTTATATTATTGTGAGAAAATCTGTGTAGATTCTCCTTCAAGTTCAGTATTCATGCACAACAATCACAAATCAGTGACCACCACAAATGACCACCGCTGTGTTCGCAGATTCCACCTTTGCATCCATGACTGTTGTGTTCATATGACTATCGATGCATGCTCTCATAAGCTCATATTACACAAGTCTATAAACCTGTCAGGAGATAAGAAGGTTTAGAGGGTTTAAAATTCATAATTCATGCATACAGTTGTATACTAATTCATGAAATGTGTTGCCATTTTTTATATTTGCAGTATATTTGATTACCCCCTACAATGTGTACTGTCATTATAATTTGATATATCAGCACCCTTTTTTCTAATTTTAGTATTCATATTGTCCCTGGGTAACTGCCACTGCCGCACATTTGTTAGGGTGCAGTTCAGTGATCACCTGTTGAAGGAGAGTCATTGTACTGTCTGCTAAATGACTTAAAGGGAACCTGTCATCAACTTTATGCTGACCCCACTGAGGGCAGCATAAATTAGTGACAGAAATCCTGATTTCAGCGGTGTGTCATTTATGAGCTAAGTAAGTGATTGCAGAGAACCAGCATCATAATCATTGCAGCACAGGCCTTGAGAAGAGTCAAATCTACCTGAGAAGAGTCATGGTTATTCATAATCTCCTGCTCTCCCCGCCCATCTGCTGATGATTGGCAGTTCTCTCCTAGAGAGAAAGAGAGAAAACTAGGTAGCAGACTGTCAGTCATCAGCAGGTGGGCAGGGAAAGCAGGAATTCATGAATAACCATGACTCTTCTCAGGTGTCCATGACTCCTTTCCAGGCCTAGTCTGCAATGATTGTGATGTTGGTCCTTAGCAACCACTTAATTTTAACATATAAATGACATAGCACTGAACTCAACTCACTTGTCTCTACTTTATGATGCCGTTAGCATGGGCAGCATAAAGCTGATGGCAGGTTCCCTTTAAAGAGGACCTGTAACCTCTCCTGATATGTCTGTTTTAACAACTTACATTCCCTTTATAGTAACAATTTAGGAACATGTATTCTTATGGCTCTATGATGTGTCATTACTTTATTATTCTTGCTAGAAGTTATGAATGAGTTTGTAGCAGTTTGCAAAGAATGTTCAGATGGATGTTTCCCAGTTGGGGGTGTATCCTTGTAAAGTCTGATACTATCCCATCAGTGCAGAGAGTGTCGGACTGTTCAGGATCACGCCCCCAACTGGTAACTCCTATCTGCACCTTCATTGTAAACAGCTAATAATTCATTTATAACTTCTAGCAGAAATAATAAAAGAATGACACAACATAGTCATCAGAATAGATGCTCCAGAATTTTAATGCAAATGTAAATAGAGTGGTTACTAGAACAGACGTGACCTTACACCAGTGGTTCTGCTTGTGTGCAAAGATGTACATTATATAGCATCTTTTAGTCAGAACTTTTTTTTTAGTCAGAATGTTATCTGTTTCCTTCAGATCGACTATGAAAGACTAGATGTTAAACTTTCCACTATCTAAAATCACTAGTATATGGCTAGGTATATTCGCAAATAGTTCCGCATCCGGCCCCACCTCCTTCTCTTTCCTCGCCATAACCTGTCTTCCCAGATGTAATGCCAGGTACACGTGCTTAAAGGGAACCTGTCATCTCCCTTGAACTAGAGTAAGCGGTGTATAGTGTAAGTGATGCTGAATCCGAATATGTAAGTTTTATCTTCATACTCACTTCCATTCCGACGCTGTGTTCCCACAAACCTGCAGTAAAATGCATTGAGAGGACTCTTCTTTGAGTCCTCTCCATTATATGAGTGAGCACTGGAGTCCACTGAGTGCATTTTACTGCTGGTTTGTGGGAGCACAATATCAGAATGGAAGTGAGTATGAAGATAAAACTTACATATTCGGATTCAGCATCACTTACATTATACACCGCTTACTCTAGTTCAGGGGGTGTTTCGGAGATGACAGGTTCCCTTTAAGTAATGCCATTCAGAAACATCACATGAAATGTAATTCATGACACTGCTGGATAGTTGGATTGCTACCCTGTACTTCCGCCATAAAACTCAGCATGCTCAGACTGGCCCACATGGAAACAATTAAATCCCCCAATGGACCCCTGAGCAAAGGTCGACCCCTAGTGCCACATGACACAGTAAACTGTAATACAGTTTGTGCAGATAGGCAGCATACTTTTGTAATTGCATGTAATAAAAAATTTTGTATAGCCACTGAGTTATTCAGTAAAATGTATCAGTATAGCGCCACCTGCTGTTTGTTTTTTCTTATTTCTTTGTCCCAGCTCTCTTAGGTGGCTGCACATGCTCAGTTTTATTTTTCAACTGCCTCCTGAGCTGAGATAGGGACAGAGCTGCAGCAGAATGGACACACCCACCTGAGCCATAGCACAAAAGACACTCCCCTTGAGCTGTCAGCTTGATATAAATTTAGCAGAGCAATGAATGGGGAGATCTCTGGATCCATGTGAGGTACAGAGCTGGTTCTAGCTTTGGTAGAAAGAGACAGGAGGACCCAATAATCAGTCACCTTGCAGTGTCCTGCTGCTTTGTGAGTACAAGGCAAGAGACTGTTAAAATGACATTGACAGAGGCTACAGAACAGGCACAAGCTAGACAGCAGACTTGTCACGAACGTGCCTGCATCAGGTTGCAGGCGTTTGGCTAGACTTTCAAAAGTGACATAATTTGACATGTTTTCCTCTTGGTTTGGTTGCTGTTTACCACACCCCTTCCCCTCAGCTGTTGCGGGTGTGGTGATTGTCTTTCCCCTATTTATCACTTCCTCTCCCAGTATCCCTTGCGGTTTATACTTTCTGCTGACATTGCTGTGTGTGGTGTGGATCTCGGCTGAGATCCGATTGCTGCAATATCTGCATTAAGATAAGTGTCATTTTCCCTTTTGTGTTTATCCTACTTTTCCCTGTTGTGGTTTTGCCTTCTGGAGTCTCCTGTTTGTCTGTCCTTTTGGAGGAACGGGTTGACTCCTTCCCCTGTCACTAGTGGCAGGGTTCTCTAGGGTCAGGTGTTATTAGGTTCCTGTGTATGAACTCTCCTACCACTAAGGCCTGTTCATAATGGTCGTCAATCAGGGCCTAGTTTCAGGGTTTCCTGCAGGAGGTGACCGTTTTCCCTTGTTTGGTCCTTTTCCCTTCCCTCTTATGCTTGGTGTGGCTATACCCTCCACACCAGAGCATGACAAGACTACAACTGAAAAAAATTAGTTTGCCACAGTTTTAGGGATTTGCGAATGGAGGTCAGGTAATATTTTCACAGTAAGCCACCAGAATGTTTTTTTTTTACTGGTGGGCCTAGGCACCATAGTCTTCCACTGATTATCAGCACTTGATGAGTAGGAATATTTGGTCAAAAAAAGTTTTATGTGAAAGTAAACTAACTGGTGGGCAGCATTCTTATGGTCAGTCTACTGCATCAATTTTGTCTGAATGTTAGTACCGAGTCCCTATAGGTATTAAGAAATGGATTTTCATTTCATCCATCAGTGTGTGCTGTAATATATTTATAGATAAATGATTATTAGGTATATGGGTTGCTACTTACCAAATCAAATATTAACTTTACATTTAAAGGGAATCATTCACCGCAGTTTTGGACTATTAACTGCAGTAATGCATGAGTAGAACTGCAGATATGAGTCCAGATCACTATTTTTTACTTTCCTACTGCCCCCGGTCCCCACTGTCAGTGCTTGAAACTGTGTTAAAATACATTCTCAAGACTACTGTACATGCGCACATGAATCCTATCCACCATTTAAGGGCACAAAAGCAGGTCTGGCTTTGTATTTCAATGTAGCTTTGAGTCTTGACAGTGGGGTAACTGGGAGCAGAAGGATCTGGACTTCTAATCAAATCAGCACCTGGATCTGACTACTGAGTGCTATCTGCTGATTGTGTTTTTCCTCATTTCTCTGTCCACCTGAGGTGGTCTCACATGCTCAGTTCCATCCTTCAACTGCCACATGCCATATGTTCTGCAGCAGAAAATTTAACTTTTCCCCAACACGGTATGTGTGCGGCAGATGTGAAATCTTCATAGATGGTATCACTCAGTAGCTGAGCAAGACCCATGGCTGGTGGGTTCCTGCTTTTTGACAGAGACAGTTCTGATACTGACTTATAATACCTCAGATGCTCTCATGGTTATATACCAGGCACTGTTGGCAACTAAATGGCCCCCTGAGATCATGGAAGATGTTCAGTTGCTGTGACAGCCAGGTGGCTTCTGAAAGCCCTGAGGGCTAGCAAGGTAAATATCCTATCAAGCACTATCATTTTTCCTTAGAAAGCAATTGTTTACCATGGTTTTATGGCATAACATATGTGATGATCAAATGTTGAAGTCCTCTAGGGGGGACTAAAAATAAAGGTTAAAAAAATCAAAAATATAAAGATAATAAATATATATGTATATAAAAATTTTAAAAAAATTAATAACCATAATGTACAAATAAAAATTTACTAAATTCATAGGTATAATGTCTGAAAATGCTTGAACTAATACAATATAAATATATTTTTCTGGTATAGCTAATGGCATAATAGAACAAAAATCAAATGTCAAATCACATTTTTTTGTCGTTTCACCTTCCAGAAAAACTGAATAAAAACTGATGATAAATTCATAAATACTCCAAAATGCTATTAAAGGGGTTGGCCACTTTGTTAGCACTTATTAAAACTATATAGAAAGTAGGAAGACATTAAACTTACTAATATATCTTAGCATAAAAGATATATATATCAGCAGAGCTGCCTGGTTCTTTTGCTATTGGAAGCCACACCCCCTCTGTCCTGCACTCACAACTGCTTATCTCGTCCATGCCTGCACATGCTCTAGTCCATGGCTGAAGAAGTCTGCTGCTCTCTGGGTCCTAGAGGCACCCTGCTTGTGTCAGAGTTGCTTTCCTTCTGCTGTGACTTCAGTCCTCTCTATACAGGGCTTACATAGGCTTAGCAGGGACACTTGTTAGAAGCTGAAATAAAGAAACTTTGCAGGAGGAATAGAGACTGAGGAGAAGCTGTGATAAACCTCACTGACTGCAGTGATGTAGCAGAGCCAGGAAGGTGCTGTGGACAACAAAGTGTGAGTAATCCTAGTGTCTGTCCTGTCTATGGCCACTCTGCAATGTGATCTTATCACAGACATGTTTATTCCAGCCAGACCAACAGGTCAGGAGCTTTAACCCCTTCTGAGCTGTCAGTATGGCTGAAGTCAGTGATGTCATCAGTAGTTACTGTCCTCATCTGTAAATATGTGCCCTCTCCTTCCTGCACACTGTATACAGTGATAAGTGACCCCCACCACTGTATACTGTATATAGTGATAACTGACCCCCTGTATATAGTAATAGTTAACCCCACCACCATACACTGTATATACTGATGTGTGACGCCCGCCATTCCATATAGAAATCAGTGAACCTCTGTAAAGTGACCTGCTTTATACTGTATATACAGATGTGACCCCCTGTACATTATATATAGTGAATTGTGACCCCTGTACGTTATATAAAGTTATGTGTGACCCCCTGTACATTATATATAGATGTGTGACCTCCTGTACATTATATATAAAGACATGTGACCCCCTGTACATTATATATAGTGATGTGTGACCCCCTGTATGTTATATATAGTGATGTGTGACCCCCCTGTACATTATATATAGATGTGTGACCTCCTGTACATTATATATAAAGACATGTGACCCCCTGTACATTATATATAGTGATGTGTGACCCCCTGTATGTTATATATAGTGATGTGTGACCCCCCTGTACATTATATATAGATGTGTGACCTCCTGTACATTATATATAAAGACATGTGACCCCCTGTACATTATATATAGATGTGTGACCCCCTGTATGTTATATATAATGATGTGTGACCCCCCTGTGCAATATATATAGTGATGTGTGACCCCCTGTACATTATATATAGTGATGTGTGACCCCTCTGTACATTATATATAGTGATGTGTGACCTCCTGTACATTATATATAAAGACATGTGACCCTTTGTACATTATATATAGTGATGTGTGACCCCCTGTATGTTATATATAGTGATGTGTGACCCCCCTGTGCATTATATATAGTGATGTGTGACCCCCTGTACATTATATATAGTGATGTGTGACCCCCTGTGCATTATATATAGTGATGTGTGACCCCCTGTACATTATATATAGTGATATAGAGAGAGAGATATGTGACAACACTCATTTTCCCTTTTTCCCTAGATGACGTCATGTATTGATAGATGATTGATGGGCTGTCATTATATATATAGATGTGTGACCCCCCTGTACATTATATATAGTGATGTGTGACCCCCTGTACATTATATATAGTGATGTGTGACCTCCTGTACATTATATATATAGTGATGTGTGACCCCCTGTACATTATATATAGTGATGTGTGACCCCCTGTACATTATATATAGTGATGTGTGACCCCCTGTACATTATATATAGTGATGTGTGACCCCCCTGTACATTATATATAGTGATGTGTGACCCCCTGTACGTTATATATAGTGATGTGTGACCTCCTGTACATTATATATATTGAGATGTGTGAACTCCTGTACATTATATATAGTGATTTGTGAACTCCTGTACATTATATATAGTGACTTGTGACCCCCTGTACATTATATATATAGATGTGTGACCCCCTGTACATTATATATAGTGATGTGTGACCCCCTGTACGTTATATATAGTGATGTGTGACCCCCTGTACATTATATATAGTGATGTGTGACCCCCTGTACATTATATATAGTGATGTGTGACCCCTGTACATTATATATAGTGATGTGTGACTCCCTCCTGTACATTATATATATTGAGATGTGTGAACTCCTGTACATTATATATAGTAATGTGTGAACTCCTGTACATTATATATAGTGACTTGTGACCCCCCTGTACATTATATATAGTGATGTGTGACCCCCTGTACGTTATATATAGTGATGTGTGACCTCCTGTACATTATATATAGTGATGTGTGACCTCCTGTACATTATATATATTGAGATGTGTGAACTCCTGTACATTATATATAGTGATTTGTGAACTCCTGTACATTATATATAGTGACTTGTGACCCCCTGTACATTATATATATAGATGTGTGACCCCCTGTACATTATATATAGTGATGTGTGACCCCTGTACGTTATATATAGTGATGTGTGACCCCCTGTACATTATATATAGTGATGTGTGACCCCCTGTACATTATATATAGTGATGTGTGACCTTCTGTACATTATATATATAGTGATGTGTGACCCCCTGTACATTATATATAGTGATGTGTGACCCCTGTACGTTATATATAGTGTTGTGTGACCCCCTGTACATTATATATAGTGATGTGTGACCCCCTGTACATTATATATAGTGATGTGTGACCCCCTGTACATTATATATAGTGATGTGTGACCTCCTGTACATTATATATAATGATGTGTGACCCCCTGTACATTATATATAGTGATGTGTGACCCCCTGTACATTATATATAGTGATGTGTGACCTTCTGTACATTATATATATAGTGATGTGTGACCCCCTGTACATTATATATAGTGATGTGTGACCTTCTGTACATTATATATATAGTGATGTGTGACCCCCTGTACATTATATATAGTGATGTGTGACCCCCTGTACGTTATATATAGTGTTGTGTGACCCCCTGTACATTATATATAGTGATGTGTGACCCCTGTACATTATATATAGTGATGTGTGACCTCCTGTACATTATATATAATGATGTGTGACCTCCTGTACATTATATATAATGATGTGTGACCCCCTGTACATTATATATAATGATGTGTGACCCCCTGTACATTATATATAATGATGTGTGACCCCCTGTACATTATATATAGTGATGTGTGACCCCCTGTACATTATATATAATGATGTGTGACCCCCTGTACATTATATATAGTGATGTGTGACCCCTGTACTTTATATATAGTGATGTGTGACCTCCTGTACATTATATATAATGATGTGTGACCCCCTGTACACTGTATATAGTGATGTGTGACCCCCTGTACATTATATATAGATGTGTGACCCCCTGTACATTATATATAGTGATGTGTGACCTCCTGTACATTATAAATAGTGATGTGTGACCCCCTGTACATTATATATAGTGATGTGTGACCCCCTGTACATTATATATAGCGATGTGTGACCCCCTGTACATTATATATAGCGATGTGTGACCCCCTGTACATTATATATAGTGATGTGTGACCCCCTGTACATTATATATAGTGATATAGAGAGAGAGATATGTGACAACACTCATTTTCCCTTTTTCCCTAGATGACGTCATGTATTGATAGATGATTGATGGGCTGTCATTATATATATAGATGTGTGACCCCCCTGTACATTATATATAGTGATGTGTGACCTCCTGTACATTATATATATAGTGATGTGTGACCCCCTGTACATTATATATAGTGATGTGTGACCCCCCTGTACATTATATATAGTGATGTGTGACCCCCTGTACGTTATATATAGTGATGTGTGACCTCCTGTACATTATATATATTGAGATGTGTGAACTCCTGTACATTATATATAGTGATTTGTGAACTCCTGTACATTATATATAGTGACTTGTGACCCCCTGTACATTATATATATAGATGTGTGACCCCCTGTACATTATATATAGTGATGTGTGACCCCCTGTACGTTATATATAGTGATGTGTGACCCCCTGTACATTATATATAGTGATGTGTGACCCCCTGTACATTATATATAGTGATGTGTGACCCCCTGTACATTATATATAGTGATGTGTGACCCCTCCTGTACATTATATATATTGAGATGTGTGAACTCCTGTACATTATATATAGTAATGTGTGAACTCCTGTACATTATATATAGTGACTTGTGACCCCCCTGTACATTATATATAGTGATGTGTGACCCCCTGTACGTTATATATAGTGATGTGTGACCTCCTGTACATTATATATATTGAGATGTGTGAACTCCTGTACATTATATATAGTGATTTGTGAACTCCTGTACATTATATATAGTGACTTGTGACCCCCTGTACATTATATATATAGATGTGTGACCCCCTGTACATTATATATAGTGATGTGTGACCCCCTGTACGTTATATATAGTGATGTGTGACCCCCTGTACATTATATATAGTGATGTGTGACCCCCTGTACATTATATATAGATGTGTGACCCCCTGTACATTATATATAGTGATGTGTGAACTCCTGTACATTATATATAGTGATGTGTGACCTTCTGTACATTATATATATAGTGATGTGTGACCCCCTGTACATTATATATAGTGATGTGTGACCCCCTGTACGTTATATATAGTGTTGTGTGACCCCCTGTACATTATATATAGTGATGTGTGACCCCCTGTACATTATATATAGTGATGTGTGACCCCCTGTACATTATATATAGTGATGTGTGACCTCCTGTACATTATATATAATGATGTGTGACCCCCTGTACATTATATATAGTGATGTGTGACCCCCTGTACTTTATATATAGTGATGTGTGACCTCCTGTACATTATATATAATGATGTGTGACCCCCTGTACACTGTATATAGTGATGTGTGACCCCCTGTACATTATATATAGATGTGTGACCCCCTGTACATTATATATAGTGATGTGTGACCTCCTGTACATTATAAATAGTGATGTGTGACCCCCTGTACATTATATATAGTGATGTGTGACCTCCTGTACATTATATATAGTGATGTGTGACCCCCTGTACATTATATATAGTGATGTGTGGCCCCCTGTACATTATATATAGTGATGTGTGACCTCCTGTACATTATATATATAGTGATGTGTGACCCCCTGTACATTATATATAGTGATGTGTGACCCCCTGTACACTATATATAGATGTCTGACCCCCCTGTACATTATATATAATGATGTGTGACCCCCTGTACATTATATATAGTGATGTGTGAACTCCTGTACATTATATATAGTGATGTGTGACCTCCTGTACATTATATATATAGTGATGTGTGACCCCCTGTACATTATATATAGTGATGTGTGACCCCCTGTACATTATATATAGATGTGTGAACTCCTGTACATTATATATAATGATGTGTGACCCCCTGTACATTATATATAGTGATGTGTGACCCCCTGTACATTATATATAGTGATGTGTGACCTCCTGTACATTATATATAGTGATGTGTGACCCCCTGTACATTATATATAGTGATGTGTGACCCCCTGTGCATTATATATATATTATAGAGAGAGATGTGTGACCCCCTGTACATACATATATATATATATATATATATATATATATATATATATATATATATATATTAGAGAGAGAGAGAGATATGTGACTACACTCATTTTCCCTTTTTCCCTAGATGACGTCATGTATTGATAGATGATTGATGGGCTGTCAGCTGGGAGCAGGTTGTGTGATCGTAGACAGGTGGCTCGTATGTATGTCAGCAGATCGATTTGTACAAATTTATTCATCAGCGCTCTAGTTGGCACAACTAGAGATGACTAGGCCCCATAGCAAATTTGTGAACAAGGTAAACCCCCCCCCCCCCTTACTGGTGGGACTGGGGTGTTCTTTCTATTGCTAGGTCTGTACAGCAATTATTCACTGACAACTTAGTTATTGATATTATCTAAGGGACTCTTGTCTCTATGGGAACACAGGTGGGCGGGGAGGTCATGTGACTGCTCCCCTGAACACACTTGCTGCAGTGCATGCTGGGATTTTTACTTTCACTTTGCAGCTGCTCCGCCCACACAGCCTGTCTGAGGGAGCTCCTCCAGGGAAGTGTGTCATGGTGAACAGGTTAGATAAATGACATACAGCCAGTACATGTCACCTGATAGAAAAATACTTCATAGTGTTGGCTATTGTCTGGGGCACTTTGGATTTTTGATACTTAGGGTGGCCAACCCCTTTAATAAAAACTACAGATTGCCCCACAAAAAATGAGCCCTTACACAGCTTTATAGACATAAATATAAAATGTTTCGGATGCCAGAATATGACAGTGGGAAAAAAAATTATATTATAAGTAAAATATATTATAATAAAAACTGGTGTTGCTGTAATTGTACTGACCCGCTTATTGAAGTTAACATGTTAGTATTACCATATCTGGATGGTGGAGAAAAGTGCCCATACACGGCACACAGAAAGTAAAGGAGAATCTGCTTCCAAAGGCTACTTTCACACTAACGTTATAGTTTTCCGGTATTGAGTTCCGTCAAAGGGGCTCAATACCGGAAACAAACGGTTCAGTTTTGTTCCCATTCATTGTCAATGGGGACAAAACTGAACTGAACAGAACGAAGTGCTTCAAAATACATTCTGTTCAGTTTAGTTGCGTCCCCAGACCGGAGAGCAAACCGCAACATGTTGTATTTTGCTTTCCGTCCTGGAGATCCGGAGCAAGATGGATCCGTCATGACCCACAATGCAGGTCAATGGGGACGGATCCGTTTTGTCTGACACAATAGAAAACGGATCCATCCCCCTTTGACTTTCAGTGGAGTTAATGACGGATCCGTCCCAGCAATGTTAAAGATAATAACGGATGCAGATGGTTGTATTATCAGTAACGGAAGTGTTTTTGCTGAACCCTGCCGGATCCAGCAAAAACACTGGTGTAAAAGTAGCCTAACTATATCATACTCACTCACAAGGATCCCCAGGATCATGAAGGCCATTACAGAACAGTACTGAACTGTATTGTTGTGAATAGAAATGAGTGAATCAATTTGTCTCATCAGAGTTCGGCACCTGCCATGGGGTGTCCTTGAAGCTCAGGACACTCTTCTTGCAGCTTGAATGTCAGAGTCAAACATTTCAGCTGGCCCTGACAATCTTGAGCTACAGATTTGGGTAGTGTCACAAGAGAAGATGCGGTACTTCAGCTACTGGGGCAGCAACTGTGTATGTGTCGCTATGCTTCCTGGTAGTGGTGCATGAACAGATGCTACATTGCTTGTGGAAGCAGAGCCCTTCCACTTGCGCCTCACCTAGGAGCAGCGACCCAAGATTGTCAGGGCCTGTCAATCAGCTGGCAGGACGAGCACCCTCAGCTTCAAGCACTGCATAATGAAAAGACATAACTGGCTTCCATGGACTGCAATACTTTTTTGTCAATAGTGTCAGTGCTTTTTACTGGCTATAGTTGTAGTTTCACTCCACAAGAAGTGTAGCTAGCTATTTAAAGTATGGAACAGTTCTATAAATTGGAATCTGGCAGAGACTTTTATAAAGTAGCCACCGTAAAGACTTTATTAAATGGAGACATGTTCCTATCATAAACATAACTACAACCATCTAGTAAACTTAAATAGGCTACATAAAAGAGTGGAGTATGGCTCTGCTGTTCTTGTATATGGCGGTGAACAGGCTTTCTCAGCTAAATAGTTTTGAAAGGCCAAAAAAAAGCACAGTAAGAGTGCTGCAATACTGCGCAGTTGTGAAGCAATCACTGCATCAAAAAACATGCATTGAAAACAGTTCAAGAACGTAGGGTGCTGCAACACATTGCAGCCATCCTGTGTTTTGAGTGCAGCTTTAAAAAAAAAGAACAATTTAAAAAGTACACGCGTTTTTCTCAAATGCAGCACCTCAGCATCCTTGGACAGTTAGAATTAGTTAAATCACCAAAACACCAGTGGTTAATTAGATTAAACTGGCAAATTATTTAAAGGGGTTGGCCACCCTAAGTATCAAAAATCCAAAGTGCCCCAGACAATAGCCAACACTATGAAGTATTTCTCAGGTGACCTGTACTGGCTGTACGTCATTTATCTAACCTGTTCACCATGACACACTTCCCTGGAGGAGCTCCCTCAGACAGGCTGTGTGAGAGGAGCAGCTGCAAAGTGAAAGTAACAATCCCAGCATGCACTGCAGCAAGCATGTCTAGAGGAGAAGTCACATGACCTCCCCGCCCACCTTTGTTCCCATAGAGACAAGAGCCCATCAGATAATATCACTAACTCAGTCATCACTAAATAACTGCTGTACAGACATAGGAATAGGAAGTTCGCCCAAGTTCCAGCAGCACACACGAATATGATGCTAATGTATCATACATATATTACTGGGGAAGAGGGAGGGTGCCCTGTTCATACACTTGCTGTATGGTCTAGTCATTTCTAGTTGAACCACTGGATGTAAGCCATTAATAGAATGGGAGATTTATAATTTCCCTTGTTTTTGAAAAGTGGCATGAAAAAAAAGTTGCAAACTATGTGTTTGCGACTTTTTAACTGTGCCGTCAAAAAAAAAAAAAAGCGTGACAATTGCAGGGAGGGATAAACATACAAACGGTTTGGGTGGGACTCCATCAGATTGTCAGTCCTGGTGCTCAGTGAAATGGGGAGTCCCAAAACATGAAAATAACAGGGAGGGGTTGTGAACAGTCGCCCTAACAAATTTATGTTCATTTTCACCATTTTTCTGACTCAAATGAAGCCAGAAAACTATGGCAGCTCTGAGCTGCCATAGATTTCTGTTTAGGTGCATGGACTGCCATAGGAGGGGGGCTGTTGAGCGGGGGAACAGATCCTTGTTGCACAAGAGCTATGATGAATAAATTTTGTACAAATCGATCTGCTCACATAGAGAGGAGCCTCCTATCTGTCATCACACAACTAAGGCTACTTTCACACTTGCATTAGCAGGGTCTGGAAGGCTGTTCACTTGCCGGATCTGTGCTAACGCTAGCCCACGAGTGCCGCCGAACTGATGCCCAGCACACTGCGGTTTTTGTCTGGCCGCCTCTCAGCATGTTTGCCATGTTGTGGCCGCATCTCTGTCTTGTCCTTATTAACCCTTTGGCGCATTTGGACGTAACTGTACGTCCAAAGTGCAAGTAAGTTGCTGCATTTGGACGTGCAGTTACGTCCAAACTGCTTACCGGGACTGTGACACTATAAAGTGTCACAGCCCCGGAGTCTCCGCTCTCCCGGAGAGCAGAGACGTCGGGGAAGCCGGCAAGGGACCAATCAGAGTGGTCCCTTGCCAGCAAGCGCTCCGATTGGTTAGTCTCTGCAGACTAACCAATCGGAGCGCTTCAGTATTAAAATGCCGGTTTCAGGCTGCGATCTCCACTCTGGAGAGAGATCGCAGCCTGAAACCAGGTAAGTCCTCTGTGCCCCCACATAGCCCCCTTCTTGTAGTGCCCCCCCTTGTAGTGCCCCCTCCTTGTAGTGCCCCCCTGGTGCCTCCGTTGCCCCCCCTCCTGCTTTGTATTGTATGATGGCAGCGGCTCAGGATCGGAGCCGCTGCCATCAGCAGAGAGTGTGAGCTGTAATTACAGCTCACACTCTGCTGCTAACAGCTGAAATCGGTGCTGGCACCGATTTCAGCTGTTTAACCCCATAGATGCTGCGGTCAGTAGCCGCCCGCAGCATCCATGGGGTTAAGAGGGAGGGAGCTCCCTCTCTATACCATCGGGCGGCCGCTGCTGCAATGGCAACGGCCCGATGGTTACCATGGCAACCAGACGCTTTACAAAAAGCGTCCTGGTTGCCATGTAGCTAAGGCTGATTAGACCCTCAGGGTCTGATCAGCCTTAGTGTAGCACTGATACAGTGCATTGCAATAGATGGCTATTGCAATGCACTGTATAGCCATCAAGCCCACTGGATCTTCAAGATCCAAATGGGTCTTGATAAAGTTTAAAAAAAAATGTAAAAAGTAAAAAAGAAAAGTGTGAAAAGAAAGTAAAAAAAGTGTAAAAAGTAAAAAAAATAAAGTTTAAAAAAAGTTAAAAAAGCGCCCTTTTTCCCCAAATAAAGTAAAAAAAAAGAAAAAGTACACATATTAGGTATCGCCGCGTCCGTATCGACGGGCTCTATAAAAGCGTCACATGGTCCACCCCGCCAGCTGTACGCAAAAATTTTTTTAAAAAAAAAACTATACCAAAACAGCCATTTTCTGTCACCTTGCCACACAAAAAGTGTATTAGCAGGCGATCAAAAAGGCGTATTTACCCCAAAATGGTACCAATCAAACCGTCATCTCGTCCCGCAAAAAATGAGCCCCTACCTGAGACAATCGCCCAAAAAATAAAAAAAACTACAGCTCTCTGACTATGGAGATACTAAAACATGATTTTTTTTGTTTCAAAAATGATATTATTGTGTAAAACTTAAATAAATAAAAATAAGTATACATGTTAGGTATCGACACGTCCGTAACAACCTGCTCTACAAAAATATCACATGATCTCTCCCCTCAGGTGAACACCGTAAAAAATAAAAAATAAAAACTGTCTAAAACAAGCCATTTTTTATCACATTTCATCACAAAAAATTTAATACCAAGCGATCAAAAAAGCGTATGCCCCCCAAAATAGTACCAATCTAACCGTCATCTCGTCCCGCAAAAAATGAGCCCCTACCTGAGACAATCGCCCAAAAAATAAAAAAAACTACAGCTCTCTGACTATGGAGATACTAAAACATGATTTTTTTGTTTCAAAAATGATATTATTGTGTAAAACTTAAATAAATAAAAATAAGTATACATGTTAGGTATCGACACGTCCGTAACAACCTGCTCTACAAAAATATCACATGATCTCTCCCCTCAGGTGAACACCGTAAAAAATAAAAAATAAAAACTGTCTAAAAAAAGCCATTTTTTGTCACATTTCTTCACAAAAAATGTAATACCAAGCGATCAAAAAAGCATATGCCCCAAAAAATAGTACTAATCTAACCGTCATCTCGTCCTGCAAAAAATGAGCCCCTACCTGAGACAATCGTCCAAAAAATAAAAAAACTACAGCTCTCTGACTATGGAGACATTAAAACATGATTTTTTTTTGTGCTTCAAAAATATTGTGTAAAACTTAAATAAATAAAAAAAAGTATACATAATTGATATTGCCGCGTCCGTAACGACCTGCTCTATAAAAATATCACACGATATAACCTGTCAGATGAATGTTGTAAATAACAAAAAATAAAAACTATGCCAAAACTGCTAGTTTTTGTTACCTTGCCTCACAAAAAGTGTAATATAAAGGTACCAAAAATCGCATGTACCCTAGAATAGTACTAACAGAACTGCCAACTTATCCCGTAGTTTCCAAAATGGGGTCAGTTTTTTGGAGTTTCCTACTCTAGGGGTGCATCAAATCTGACATGGAAACTTAAACTTTTTCCAGTGAAATCTGCCCTGGCGTTCCTTTCCTTCTGCGCCGTGCCGTGTGCCTGTACAGCAGTTTACGATGACAAATGGGGCATTTCTGTAAACTACAGAATCAGGGTAATAATTATTGAGTTTTGTTTGGCAGTTAACCCTTGCTTTATTCTCGGACTAAAATGATTTAAATGGAAAATCTGCCAAAAAAGTGAAATTTGGAAATTTTGGCTACATTTTTCTTTAATTCTTGTGGAACACCTAAAGGGTTAATAACGTTTGTAAAATCAGTTTTGAATACCTTGAGGGGTGTAGTTTCTAAAATGGGGTCATTTTTGGGTGGTTTCTATGATGAAAGTCTCACAAAGTGACTTCAGACCTGAACTGGTCCTTAAAAAGTGGGTTTTGGAAATTTTGTGAAAAATGTCAAGATTTGCTTCTAAATTTCTAAGCCTTCTAACGTCCCAAAAAAATAAAATGTAATTTTCAAAATGATCCAAACCTGAAGAAGACACATAGGGAATGTAAAGTAATAACTATTTTTGGAAGTATTACTATGTATTTTAAAAGTAGAGAAATTGACATTTGGAAATTTGGAAATTTTTCTAAATTTTTGGTAAATTTGGTATTTTTTTATAAATAAGAATGAAATATTTTGACTCAAATTTACCACTGTCATGAAGTACAATATGTGAGGAGAAAACAATCTCAGAATGGCCCGGATAAGTAAAAGCGTTCTAAAGTTATCACCACATAAAGTGAGACATGTCAGATTTGAAAAATGGGGCTCCGGCATTTGGTCCAAACTGGCTGTCGGTTGAAGGGGTTAAAGTGAATGGGGCCAGAGAGGACATCCAGCAGCACTTGTGGGCTACCGTTAGCACGGGTCACTGTATACAGTGTACAGGGAGTCATGGATCTCTATATACAGTGGTGGGGGTCACACATCAGTATATACAGTGTGCAGGGGGTCATGGATCTCTATATGCAGTGGTGAGGGTCACACATCATTATGCAGTGTATGCATCCGTGAAATGATGTTTACATGGCTGGTGCCTGTCTATGGCGAAATCGCTGTTTGCAGGCCGCAACACGAGCACGGCTGGCACACATTCGTGTGCATGAGCCCCAAGGGGGCTAATAGTTATTAAATAAAAAAATAATTAAAAAAAAACAATATTAAAAGTTTTAATGACCTCCCTTCCCTAATTTTACATATAAAAATATATGAACAATAAAAAAATAAACATATTTGGTATCGGCATGTCTGAAAATGTCAGAACTATTAAAATATTTTTTTTAATTTCCTGTTCGATGAATGCCAAATGAAAAACGCGATTCACCATTTTTTTGTCATCTTGTCCCTCCCAAAAAAAATGAATAACAGTGATCAAAAAGTCGTACATACCACAAAAATGGTACCAATGGTAACAGTTCGTTACACAAAAAACAAGTCCTGATACAACTCTGTAGACCAAAAAATAAACAACTTATGTCAGAATATGGTGATGCAAAGAAAATTTTGAGTTTTTTAACAATTTAATTTTTTTAAAGTAATCAAACAAAATAAAAACTATAAAGTTTGATATCACTGCAATTGTAACAAGCCAAAGAATAAGGACAGTGTCATTATTAGAACACAGTGAACACTGTGATATCAAAAGCCCAAAAACCTTATAGGAATTGTGTTGTTTTTTTTGTTGTTTTTTTTACCCCACAAAGAATTATTTTTTCGCATTTTCCAATACAAGACATGGTAAGTTAAATGGTGGCATTAAAAATGTATCTTGTCCCACAAAAATAAGCCCTCATATGGCTATGTGATCGTACAAATAAAAGTTATGGCTATTGGAATGTGGGAAGCAAAAATCAAAATAAGCCTGGTGTTTAAGGGGTCAATTTATTGCTGCATTGAGGAAAACATTACATTTCTTTTTCCTGCTGTTTTAATTCATATTTATTATTTTACATTTGAAATTGAAAAAAAGAAAACAAAACAAATAAAAGAAATAGACATATTAGGTATCACCGCATTTATAAAAAAAATGGCTCTATAAAAATATCACACGATCTACCCCTTCAGATGAATGCCCCAAAAAAAGAAACAAATAAAGACGGTATCAGATCAGCCATTTTTTGGCCACCTCGCCTCGCCACCATGCTTTATGTAAAAGTGGTAAACACGTAAAAAAAATATATATATATATATATATATATATATATATATTAAATTGGTATCATGTATGGATTTCTACTTTACTAGTACCTCAGGGGATCTGCAAATGTGATATAGCGCCTGAAATCCATTCCAGCAAAATTCATGCTCCAGAAGCCAAATGGCGCCCCTTCCCTTCTGTGCCCTGCTGTGTGTCCATGTAAGAAATATGATTATTGACAATATTAATATTAAATAAGATGATAATAATATTGAGCAATAAAAATATTCCCACGTAAATTCTAGGGGACGGTCAGCAAAGAAAGCACACCAACAAAAGTGCATATTGAAAAAAAAAGAGAAAAATATATTATTTACAGAATCAATTGTGCGGAATTAACCCTTAGGAAGCCGGAACACAAATCCCAGCGCCGTACAGCCGGTGCATTAACCCTCGCACTGCCGCAGTCAGCGCTGACCGTGGCATGTGCGGGTATCCGAAGGGGTTGCAATCCCCATCGGGTCCCCGCGCTGCTGTGACGGGGACCTGATGGCAGGGAAGGCAGCCCGATGCCTTGCTTAGACATTGGGCTGCCTTCTACGGAAGGAAGCTGTAAGTGTATTACACTGGTAATACACTTATAGCCAATGCATTACAATACAGAAGTATTGTAATGTATTGTGCAGGGGATCAGACCCCCAAAAGTTGAAGTCCCAGAATGGGACAAAAAATAAAATGAGAAAAAGAAGTTAAAAAAATAAAGTTTAAAAAAAAAATTAAAGTTTCAAGTAAAAAAAAAAGCGCTCTTTTCCCAAAATAAAGTAAAAAAAAATTGTAAAAAATAGGGAAAAAAAGAAAAGTAGGCATATTAGGTATTGCCGCATCCGTATCGACCGGCTCTATAAAAATATCACATGACCCACCCCACTCGGTGAACGCTATAAAAAATAAAAACAGTGTAAAAAAAAAACATTTTCTGGTCACCTTGCCTCATAAAAAGTGTAATACCAAGCGATCAAAAAGACTATTAATCCCAAAATGGTACCAATCAAACCGTCATCTCGTCCCACAAAAATGAGACCCTACCTAAGACAATCACCCAAAAAATAAAAAAAATATGGCTCTCAGAAAATGGCAACACAAAAAAAAAATTTATTCTATTGGGTATCACCGCGTCCATAACAACCTGCTCTATAAAAATATTACATGAGATGGCCTCCCAGGTGAGTGCTGTAAAAAAAAATTTAAAAAAACTATGCCAAAATAGCAATTTTTTCCCTCTTGCCTCACAAAAAGTGTAATAGCAGGCGATCAAAAAGGCTTATTTACCCCAAAATGGTACCAATCAAACCGTCATCTCGTCCCACAAAAAATTAGACCCTACCTAAGGCAATCGCCCAAAAAAATAAAAAAAATGACTCTCAGAAAATGGCGACAGAAAAAAAGATTTTATTCTGTTCAAAAATGCATCTAATGTGTAAAACTTAACAAAAATAAAAATTTTAGACATATTGGGTATCACCGCGTCCGTAACAACCTGCTCTATAAAAATATTACATGAGATGGCCTCCCAGGTGAATGCTGTAAAAAAAAAAAAACTATGCCAAAACAGCCATTTTTTCCCTCTTGCCTCACAAAAAGTGTAATAGCAGGCGATCAAAAAGGCTTATTTACCCCAAAATGGTACCAATCAAACCGTCATCTCGTCCCACAAAAAATTAGACCCTACCTAAGGCAATTGTCCAAAAAATAAAAAAAAATGACTCTCAGAAAATGGCAACAGAAAAAAAGATTTTATTCTGTTCAAAAATGCATCTAATGTGTAAAACTTAACAAAAATAAAAATTTTAGACATATTGGGTATCACCGTGTCCGTAACAACCTGCTCTATAAAAATGAGATGGCCACCCAGATGAATGCTGTAAAAAAAAAAAAAACTATGCCAAAACAGCCATTTTTTCCCTCTTGCCTCACAAAAAGTGTAATAGCAGGCGATCAAAAAGGCGTATTTACCCAAATATGGTACCAATCAAACCGTCACCTCATCCCACAAAAAATGAACACCCACATGAGACAATAACTGAAAAAAATAAAAATCAATGGCTCCCGCAAACCAATCCATCAAAATCTGTGCTGCAAAATTCATATGGCGCTCCTTCTGTTTTGAGTCCTGCCATGTACCCCCACAGCAGTTTACCATCACATATGGGGTGTTGCCGTATTCAGGAGAAAATGGGGAACAAATTATGGGGTGCTTTTCTCCTGTTACCCATTGTGAAAATGAAAAATGTGGGGCTAAAGCAACATTTTATTGGAAGAAATGAAACTTTTGATTTTTACAGAAAAGTGTTTCCAAATTCTGTAAAATGCTTAGGTGGTGAAAGTGGTCAGTACACCCCTTAATATATTCTTTGAAGGGTGTAGTTTCCAAAATGCGGTCACTTTTTGAGGGTTTCTACTCTAGGGGTACGTCAGGGTCTCTCAATTACAAAATGGTGCCTAAAAACCATTCTAGCAAAATCTGCCTCCAAAATCCGTATGGCGCTCCTTTCCTTCTGACCACTGCCACAAACCCATAGAGACGTTTACCACCACATATGGGGTATTTCTGTAAACTGCAGAATCAGAGCAATGTATATTGAGGTTTAGTTTGCTGTTAACCCTTGCTGTGTTGCAAGAAAAAAATTATTAACAAGAATAATCTACCAAAACATTGAAATTTTGAAATTTCACCTCCATTTTCCATTAATTCTTGTGGAACACCTCAAGGGTTAACAAAGTTTGTATCATCAGTTTTTTATAACTTGAGGGGTGTAGTTTCTAAAATGGGGTCATTTTTTAGTGGTTTTCATGAGGTAAGCCTCACAAAATCTCTTTATAACTGAATTGTTGCTCAAAAAAATGGTTTGAGAAATTTTGTTGAACATTTGAAAAATTGCTTCTAAACTTCTAAGCCCTCAAAATGACATTTACAAAATGATGCCAACATAAATTAGACATATGGGGAATGTTAAGTAATAAATATTTTATTATGTATCACTTTCTGTTTTAAAAGCAGAGAAATTGAAATTTTGAAAATTGAAAATTTTTCAAAATTTTGGGTAAATTTGAGATTTTTTCATAAATAAAGATGAAATTTATTGAAATTTAAAGATTGAAATTTATCAAATTTATGACTGTCATGAAGTACAATGTGTCACGAGAAAACAATCTTAGAATGGCCTGGATCAGTAAAAGCGTTCTAAAGTTATTACCACATAAAGTGACACATGTCAGATTTGCAAAAATTGGCCTGGGATTTAAGGTGAAAAGTGGCTCGGTACTGAAAGGGTTAATATTGATAACATACAAGTAAACAAATTATCATAACATAAAAGAAAACCACATTAATTCCTTAAGGACCCTGCCATTTTTCACCTTAAAGGGGTTATCCCACGAATAATGTAAAAAATGAAAATCAGACATGATATAGTACATGACAACCTCTTTCTAACCTGAGGAAGCGGGAACGCGAAACGCGCGTCGAGAAGATACGTGGGTCACTAATAGGTAGGTTATGATGATGTTACGCAGGATTGGGGCTTTCTAGGATCCGAAATATAGAGTGGGGAAATGTGATTTCTACACATTTAGATGTGAGTGTTACGGTTTGTGTCTCCATTGGTTAGTGATTTGATCCTCTTTACAGACGGCCCTGCTGCCAATTTCTAATCCAGTTAAGGGTATTTGCCTCTGATAGTGGAAGATTTTTAAGAATGTGTATACGGTAAAGATGTAATTTAGGCTACTTTCACACTAGCGTTTTTAAATTCCGGTATTGAGTTCCGTTATAGGGGCTCAATACCGGAAAAAAACGCTTCAGTTTTGTCCCCATTCATTGTCAATGGGGACAAAACTGAACTGAAGACAACGGAATGCTCCTGAAAGCATTCCGTTCCGTCTTCAGACCGGAGGACAAACCGCAGCATGCTGCGGTTTGCTCTCCGGTCCAGGCATCCGCACCAAGACGGATCCGGAATGACCCCCAATGCAAGTCAATGGGGACGGATCCGTTTGGTGTGGACACACCAGTAATCCGGATCTGTCCTCCATTGATTTCCAATGGGGGGTCATTCCGGATCCGGCATACATACACACAGACTACATACAAACAAACATACAGACATACATACAAACATACAGACATACATACATACTCACATACTCCCGGGACGCCGGCAGAACGTCTTCACGCGCCTCCTGCGCGCTGCGATGACATTTCCCCACTGCGCCCAGCAGAGGGCGCTGTGGGGAATCGTCATCACTGCGCGCAGGAGGCGCGTGAAGACGTTCTGCCGGCGTCCCGGGAGTATGTGAGTATGTATGTATGTCTGTATGTTTGTATGTATGTCTGTATGTTTGTTTGTATGTATGTCTGTGTCTTGTTTTAATGTGTGTCATGTGTGGGGCCGGAGCGCTGCTCCGGCTCCACACATGTATAGCGTTAGCACGGATCCGTTGGCACCCTTTAGGTGCCGGATCCGTGCTAACGCTAGTGTGAAAGTAGCCTCATTCCTATATAGTGATGGTTTACATACGGCTCTTGGCTATTTTTATGTTATGCATTGTCTAATATTTTAAATAAATATATTATATAAATAAACTTTAAACATTGATTGGAACTATCATATACTCTGTTGGCTTTTTGCTTGTTATTAATTTATATTTTTGAGAGTGGTTCCGTCACGATAGGAGTTACATGTGTGGTAGATTTGAATTAGTGATATTTTTAAAATACATAGTAATGCCTCCAAAAATAGTTATGACTTTACATTCCCCATGTGTCTACTTCAGGTTTGGATCACTTTGTAAATTACATTTTATTTTTTTGGGACGTTAGAAGGCTTAGAAATTTACAAGCAAATCTTGAATTTTTTCACAAAATTTCCAAAACCCACTTTTTAAGGACCAGTTCAGGTTTGAAGTCACTTTGTGAGGCTTCCATCATAGAAACCACCCAAAAATGACCCCATTTTAGAAACTACACCCCTCAAGGTATTCAAAACTGATTTTACAAACGTTATTAACCCTTTAGGTGTTCCACAAGAATTAAAGGAAAATGTAGCCAAAATTTCCGAATTTCACTTTTTTGACAAATTTTCCATATGAATCATTTTATTCTGAGAATAAAGCAAGGGTTAACTGCCAAACAAAACTCAGTAATTATTACCCTGATTCTGTAGTTTACAGAAATGCCCCATTTGTCATCGTAAACTGCTGTACAGGCACACGGCAGGGCGCAGAAGGAAAGGAACGCCAGGGCAGATTTCACTGGAAAAAGTTTAAGTTGCCATGTCACATTTGATGCACCCCTAGAGTAGGAAACTCCAAAAAACTGACCCCATTTTGGAAACTACGGGATAAGTTGGCAGTTTTGTTAGTGCTATTTTAGGGTACATATGATTTTTGGTAGCTCTATATTACACTTTTTGTGAGGCAAGGTAACAAAAACTAGCAGTTTTGGCATTGTTTTTATTTTTTGTTATTTACAACATTCATCTGACAGGTTAGATCGTGTGATATTTTTATAGAGCAGGTCGTTACGGACGCGGCAATATCTAATATGTATACTTTTTTTTATTTATTTAAGTTTTACACAATATTTTTGAAGCACAAAAAAAAATCACATTTTAGTGTCTCCATAGTCAGAGAGCTGTAATTTTTTTACTTTTTGGGCGATTGTCTCAGATAGGGGCTCATTTTTTGCGGGATGAGATGACTATTAGATTGGTACTATTTTCGGGGGCATACACTTTTTTGATCGCTTGGTATTACATTTTTTGTGATGAAATGTGACAAAAAATGGCTTTTTTTTAGACAGTTTTTATTTTTTATTTTTTACAGTGTTCACCTGAGGGGAGAGATCATGCTATATTTTTGTAGAGCAGGTTTTTACGGATGTGGCGATACCTAACATGTATACTTATTTTCATTTATTTAAGTTTTACACAATAATATCTTTTTTGAAACAAACAAAATCATGTTTCAGTGTCTCCATAGTCAGAGAGCTGTAATTTTTTTATTTTTTGGGCGATTGTCTCAGGTAGGGGCTAATTTTTTGCGGGATGAGATGACGATTAGATTGGTACTATTTTTGGGGGCATACGCTTTTTTGATCGCTTGGAACTACATTTTTTGTGATGAAATGTGACAAAAAATGGCTTTTTTTAGACAGTTTTTATTTTTTATTTTTTACAGTGTTCACCAGAGGGGAGAGATCATGCTATATTTTTGTAGAGCAGGTTTTTACGGACGTGGCGATACCTAACATGTATACTTACTTATTTTTATTTTTTTAAGTTTTACACAATAATATCATTTTTGAAACAAAAAAAATCATGTTTTAGGGTCTCCATAGTCAGAGAGCTGTAGTTTTTTTTATTTTTTGGGCGATTGTCTCGGGTAGGGGCTCATTTTTTGCGGGATGAGATGACGGTTAGATTGGTACTATTTTAGGGGGCATACGCTTTTTTGATCGCATGATATTACATTTTTTGTGATGAAATGTGACCAAAAATGACTTTTTTTAGACAGTTTTTATTTTTTATTTTTTACGGTGTTGACCGGACGGGCTGGATCATGTGATATTTTAATAAAGCAGGTTTTTACAGACGTGGCGATACCTAATATGTATATATATTTTTTTTTTCTATTTTTATGTGTTTCTTTATGGGGAAGGGGCTTTTTTTAATTGAAACTTTATTATATTTTTTTTCTTATTAAAACACTTTTATTTACCGGTAATTTTTTTTTAACATTTCACTTATGTCCCAGTAAGGGACTTTAACATTTCAGGGTCTGATCCCTGATTGAATGCAGCACAATACATCTGTATTGTGCTGCATTCAACTGTCAGCGTCTCACACTGTGAGACGCTGACCGTTGCCTAGGAGACCCAGCGCTGTGGCTGGGTCTCCTGGGCTTCCGTAGATGGGAGTCCCGATGCCTCTGGGCAAGGCATCGGGGCTTGCATCTCAGCCATCGCCTCCCCCCCACCGCCTCACGGGGACCCAATGGCTTTAACAGCTGCCGCAATTACCTTGTATGCCGCGGTCAGCGTGACTGCGGCATACAAGGGGTTAATCCGCCGGCATCGGTGTAATCACCGGTGCTGGCGGATACAGCAGAGGCCCGGCTGTTAGTACCAGCCGGGCCCCTGCTGCAGATTGCGACAGCGGGGCAGCAGCACCACCTTAACCCTAGGACGAGACTGCTCGTCCTAGGGCGTTAAGTAACGCCATATTAGGATGAGCATTCTCGTCCTAGGTTGTTAAGGTGTTAAGCAATACATATTTAACACTATCTCGCACCTATATATGTAGGACAGAACCACAATTAAATCACCAACTCTTTCACAAATTCCTGGCAAAAAAAGAACCCTGGACATAAATCTCAAAAACAACCTGTTGACCAAAACAATATTACACAACCTAATAACAATGCATAACAACCATTCAGTAAGGCATAATCATTGAGATATAGCTACCAGAACCAGGTTCTCACAGATCACTTCTCCCAGGAAAGCTCTCTTTCTGACCTGTCCCTATGCCAAATTTTGCCTATGTTTTATACAAATTTTTTTGGGATGTTGAAGACTCACCCTCTCCTATCAGCCTACTTCAAGGGCCAGTTTTGATCTCTGTGTGTTCTTTCCCAAAATGCTCCAGGAAAATAAAGGTGTCACATATTCCAACAAATTGCATATTATGACAACTCTATTCTCCCGTCATTTGCACCTTGTGATAAGATTACACTGACTAGAGACATCACGACTGGTTGTGATACAATCTAGTATTCGTGTTTGAACTGGAGAGTCCATCTGCCCTCAGGATGCCTTAGAAATATAAATTATTATAAACACTACTGTAGACATCCTGACTAGAAATACAAAGGACTTCTCTACAGCAATTGACCCCAAGAATATTAATTAGAAAACCTTTTCATCTGCTATATCAATGACTCTACAAATCTGATATGGTTCACTCAATTCACTCAATTATAACTTAACCCATAAGACATCTTTATATGACCATATCTTCCTTTCATATGACCATATCTTACACCCAGACAGCAGCTTTTAATTCAAGTAGATAGGACCAGCTGGGCACAACATATTGGAGACTGAAAACTTGCAATTTTCACTTTGCATGGTCCGCTGCACATTAATTTCTGCAAAACACATGTGGCACCAAAATGCTGCCTCCACCCGTAAAAAACTTGAGAGTCAGAGTTTCCTAAATATGGTCTCTTCTTAGGGGTTCCATGTATTGTTTCACCCCAGAGCCTCTGAGGCAATATTTTATTACAACAAATATAATTTTTCATTTTTACAGCATAGTGTTTATAAATCTAATGACTCTCCTGTGGAATCAAAGCACTCACTACACCCCTCAATAAATTCCATGAGTGTTATAGTTTTCAAAATGGGATGTATTTTGGGGGGTTTCCACTATAGAGGCCTTTTCAAATGTGACATGCCCCAAAACCATTCCAGAAAAATCTGCCCTCTAGTAGCCAAATGGCAGTCCTTCCTTTCTGAGCCCTGTTGTGTACCCATGCCCAAGTTTATGACCTCATTTGTGGTGTTTCCATATTCATAAGGAAATGTGTAACAAATTGTGAGGTACCTTTTCTCCTGTTACTCCTTGTAAAAATGCAACTTGGGGCATAGACAGTATTTTATTGGAAGAAATTAAACTTTTCATTTTCACAGCCAAGTGTTTCTAAATTTTATGAAACGCCTCTGGGGTCTGTGTTCAGTACACTCCTAGTTAAATTCCTTAAGGGATGTAGTTTCCAAAATGGGATCATTTATGTAGGGGGTACAGTACCTTAAGTTCTCTTCAAATGTGACATAGCACTCTAAGGCAGCAAAATGTGCTCTCTAAAAGCCATATGATACTACCTCGATTCTGAGTTCTCTGATGTGCCAGTACAACCGCAACCACATATGGGGTGTTTATGTAAACTGTCGATTCAGGGAACATTGGAGGTTCATTTTTGCTGTAAACCCATGCTGTGTTACAGGGAAAAATGGATTGTAATGGAAATCTGCAAAAAGTGAAATTTTGAAATTACACCTCAGTTTTGTTTTAATTCTTGTGTAACACCTAAAGATTGTAAAATCAGTTTTTAATAATTTGAGAGTTGTAGTTTTTAAAATTGGGTAATTTACAGGTGGTTTCTATTATGTAAGCCTATTCAAGTGACTTCATAAATGAATTGGTTTTTAAAAAGTCATTTTTGGAAATTTTCTTGAAAACATAAAGTAGACATATGGTGAATGTTAATTCATAACTATTTTATGATGTATTCCTATTTGTCTTAAAAGGAGAGAAATTTAAATTTAGAAAATGTAAAATTTTTCAAAAAAAATTTCTGTAGATTTAGGATTTTTTAATAAATAAGTGTAAAGACATATTGACTTAAATTTACTACTAACATGATGTACAATGTGTCACAAGAAAACATTCTCAGAATGACTTAGACAAGTAAAAGCATTCTGAAGTTATTAGCACATAAAGTGACATGCCCGTTTTGAAAAATAGGCTCTGTCAGGAAGGTGAAAAATTACAGGAATGGGTTAAGTTGTTTAACCCACTGGCTTTATGTCAAGAGTCTGTTCTCTGAATTCAACAGAGGAACACCTTCAGTCAAACAAAATTTATAGATGTGAACTGGGCATTCAGCCATTCTTTCCTCAACTTAGAGGCCAGATACATTAACCCATTGTGTTGTGGCTACAGATACACCTAACTTCACTGCTTGAGGAAAGCACTGAAATGGCACCCCTATTCCTCCATACAACAGGGCATGTTCAAATGGAAGACATTTTATGTGAATTATGGCTAGTATTCTGTGCCAAAATGTGTGAAATCCACATTCCACAATTTTCAAAGGGAATCCGCACAGCTGTTCAGGCATCCACGAAATTTGCAAAGAAAGGTAGTCACACATGAATTAGCTCCATTGAATGGGGCTCAATCCATACACAGATCCAGAGTATGATAGAAAGATCCTCACTGTGTGCATACCCATAAATAAAACAACCCATATTATGGCTGCAGGATGCTAAATGCACCTGGCATGGAATGTGTTTTCTTTGTTTTAATGCACTGCAGTGACCTGAGACTCATTTTTATCACTATGCTTACCTTCCTCAGTATATAGGAGGGGTGGGGGTTACTATCTCTCATGAGGAGACTTATAGGAATTATGGGAAGAAAGGGATGCAAATGTGCTCTTAACAAGTTCTGCCTCTAATGCCACCAGATGACAGCTATTCTATAAGTCAATGTTCAACCCTTTAATAAGCCTTGAGACACTACTTGGATGTTAAATAAGCCAGCACCTCATCTGCCGACAGCTGTTTGGGGGTTATTGCCCCTCATCAGTGCAGAGCAGAGACTACTGGCTTAACTGGGTGAGAGGACTAAGGCAGGCTTTGCAATACCAAGCACAGTCGCTATACAATGTACTGCACAGTGCTGGGTGAGTTTGCCTTCTCAAAAAGCTGCGGGGTGTCAGACCCCCATTGATCAGTATTTAAATCTTGGAAAACCCTTTTAAAGATTACAATTTAAAGACCTTGTCCAAATGTAGAAATGTATTAGAATAATAAAAAAAAATAAGTTATACTCCCTTCATTTCAGTACTGCTGCTCCAATCCTTCTTGCTACTGCAACCATGATGTCATGTTTCTGCCTGCAGCAATGATGAGCCTCTGCTGTCATGTGTGGTATACAGGCCCATCTCCACTGCAGTACAGAAATCGAGGCGGTTTGGAACTGTAACTTTTTTTTATTTTTATTTTACTAGTTTCTGTGCCTTTCACAAAAAATACATTACTAAGACAACCCCAATCAATACATTTAAAGTGCTAGTTGCCACTGTCACAGTTAATACTGATTTCATACTAATACAACCCTAAATATATACTACTCACAAAAAGTTAGGGATATTTGGCTTTCAGGTGAAATTTATGGAAAATGTAAAAAGTTCACGTTACAGTGATATTATATCATGAAAGTAGGGCATTTAAGTATAAGCATTCAATGGTGATTTCCTCATCTCAAACAATTTATTGAAATAAAAGCCAGCAACAGTGGTGGGTATACCCACACAAAAAAATTCAAAGTCTCCAAAAACTTGTCATGTGGGCTTGAGCATCAATTACAGCTTGTAGACCTTAACAGGATATTTCTCCTAAAATATATATTTTATTAATACCATTTAAAACGTATTACATCACACACAAATAATGATAGTGTCTTTCGATGGGCAGAGGAGGGTAATATAATGGGGCCGTTATCCCTGGTAAGCCCTAAATGTGGCCCTTTGCCCAGGGATACCCCCAGATGGTAGAAGTACCCTGTCCTCGTGCCTATACTGTCAGTCCCTATTTAACCCTGATAGGGAAAAATTGGATCTGCACCAATAAATTATACCCCAACGCGTTTCGCCCCACTCATGGGCTCCTCAGGGGGTGATTATGAGAATTATGGAGATAATGAATTCCTAAATAAAGTAATATAGAAAAAGGCAATATAAATACTTGCCCCTGCCGCATGGACCACAGCCTGATAATGATTGTCCTACAAACAAAAACAAAGACATAGGCATAAACATAGGGTCAAAAGTAGCTATACCTGCTAGTCAGCGATGAGGATGCAGAACTCACAGGGGTCCATGTAAAGTTTAGCGTTCCATGTGGCGCAGATGCACACAACATGGAGCGCTGGCCGAGTTTAAATACCTGCCGGGCAGCACAGTCCCGCCCGCCGGATAGCGTACTTCCGGTGCGTGGAACGCATCGTGGAACGCACGCATCACTTCCGGTTAAGCCTGGACCGCAAACGTCACTTCCGGTAATGCTGGATCGTAACATAGATGATCATAACAGTTCAGAACCATTGAAAAAGGTAATTGGAATAACAATTATTGGTCAGTATCAGCCATGACTATATATATATTACTGGGAAGTCGATATATTAGGATGTGATACTAGTAATTATACCTTGATGGCTCATCACTGGATTGATAAGGCAGTGATGATTACGAGAGGCGTGGAGATGCTCTATTCCACTCATTTTGTTTGGGCACTTTTCGTGCCTCTGGCCAATGAAGGATTCATTCTACAAAAGGCTCAATTAAATAGGAGAGTAACACTAAAATCTGAAAGAGGTCAAATGAAGCAGGTATACGTAAGTCTCTCATTCAAGCCTAGGGGGGACTGGGATAGAAAAAAAAAAAAATCTTTTAACAGATCTAATCTTTTAAAAAAAATCCATTTAGATTTCTTTTGTAACAGACTCCTGTCCCAGTTACCCCTTCTAATGGGTTCAGGTACTGTTTGAATGCCAGAGAAACGGATCAAGCTGAGATCCCCATTGTGAACATTGACAAAGTGATTAGCTACAGGAGTATCCCTCTTATTTTTGATGTCATTTATGTGCTCAAGGACCCTGCGCCTAAGTTCACGGACGGTCTTCCCTACATAGTCCATAGGGCAGGGGCATTGACACACATAGATGACACCTTTACTCCTACAGTTTATAAAATCGTTAATCCTGTAGGTCCGCTTCGTTACAGAGCATTGGACAGTTTTAGTTGTCCGTACAAAACTGCAGGCCTTGCATGCCCCACATTTAAAGACTCCATTTGGTCTCCTGTCAAGCCACGTTCCCTCCCTTTTGGGACCTTGGTAGTGACTATGTACTAGTCGATTCTGAAGGCTACGACCCTTCCTAAAAGTCATTTGGGGAAAGGAAGCAATAGCCCTCGACAAGTCATGGTCCATATGAAGAATGGGCCAGAACTTACTCAGGATATCCTTCACCTGTCTATTGGCCGTATCAAACGTGGTGATAAGCCGAATATCGGGTTGAGTTTGACAATCCTTTGGTTTGGGGATAAGGAGTTTGTTCCTCTCCTGGGCCTCAGCCGCTTTGAAGGCTTCCCTCAGAACCGACCTAGGGTATCCCCTGAGACGTAGTCTATCATATAGTTTCCGTGATTCCAGGAAAAAAGCCTCAGGGCTAGAACAATTTCTGCGCATCCGCAGGAATTGGCCCTTAGGGATGCCATGTTTCAGAGGAGCCGGGTGATGGCTACTCCAAATTAAAATGTTATTGGTTGCAGTAGGTTTACGATGAACCGTGGTTCTGAGATGATCGCCCTGTTTAGTGATGCACAGGTCCAAGAATGTTAAGGAACTGTCATCAATAACTGAGGTAAAGAAAAGGCCAATACAATTGTTGTTAAGGGCAAGCATGAACTCTCGAAAACTGTCATCACCGCCAGTCCAAATTAGGAAAATATCATCTATAAATCGTAGCCAAATTGGTATTTGGTCATACCAAAATTTGGACTGGTCGGTGAAGACAATGGTGTCCTCCCACCAGCCCAGGAGGAGGTTGGCATACGATGGGGCACAGGGGCTCCCCATCGCTGTCCCCCTGAGCTGGTGGAAGAACATTCCATTAAAAATGAAATAGTTGTGTGTAAGAGTGAATCGTAGCAGATCAAGAACAAATTGATAATGTTTATTGAATTGTACCCCACAGGTCCTTAAAAATGAGGCACTAGCTTGTAAGCCAACTTCATGGGGTATTATACAGGGATTCAACATCGATGCTACTTAGTTTTGAATGTTGTTCAATTGATAGACATTCTACCCTGCGAAGAAAGTCCATGCTATCCCGCAGGTAGGATGGAAGAGAGATTACAAAGTCTCTAAGACATCTATCAATATAAATGCCTATGTGATGGGTAAGGGAATTAATCCCTGAAACAATGGGGCGCCCTTTTAGCAACTGTAACCCCTTATGCACCTTCGGGAGTGCATAGAAGGTTGCTATCTGAGGTGCTTTGGGTAATAGATAATCAAATTCTACCTCATTAATTACCTTGTCCACCAAACCATTCAACAGGATCTCTTTGAGTTCAGCCAAAAAGGGGGAGGTGGGATCAGCAGATAAAATACGATAATTATCCCGGTTGTTAAGCAGATCCATACACATTTTAATATATTTCGGATGATCCAAAATTACAAGGTTTCCCCCCTTATTGGAAGGCTTAATAATAATATTCTGATCTTGTTCAAGATTTTTTAGGGCCTGTGCTTCAGAATGGGAGAGGTTACAGTAGGGCATATTGGTAACAGTAAGTTGCTCAATTTCAGCGGTAACCATTCTAAGAAATATGTCTACATGTTCAGTGTTGGTAGGAGGAGGCATTTTCAGGCTCTTTAAACGCAGATCAGTAAAAGGGCCTTCGCCTGGAGTTCTGGAACCTTCTTCTAATAGCTCCAGGAGGTTCCGGAAGTCCGCAAAGTCCCTTGAGTCAATTCCCATTTTATTGCATGTTTGCTTATTAGAATTCAAATGAAATTTAAACCATTTCAGTTTATGACAAAAAAGGTTAAGATCTTTAATAAACACAAAAGGATCAAATCTAGTAGTTGGAACAAATGATAGTCCTTTCTTTAAAGGGGTATTCTCATCTTGCTATTTCAGCCTTACCAGCAGCCAGCT
This sequence comes from Rhinella marina, assembly GCA_900303285.1. Classification (NCBI taxonomy): domain Eukaryota; kingdom Metazoa; phylum Chordata; class Amphibia; order Anura; family Bufonidae; genus Rhinella; species Rhinella marina. Next base: position 110,630 of record ONZH01014687.1, read on the forward strand.
CTGCAGTTCACTTCCTGGTTTCCTGCTTCTAAGGCTGGGCGGGCTTAGGCAGTTTGAGTGAAGGGCTGCCACGCCTCCTTATGACATCACACTGAGAGCTCAGTCCTTGTGTGCTAGTTCATGTGGATAGTATGAGTCATCAGCCTGCCTGTGTCTGTGAAGCTCATCTCTCCTGCTGTGGAATCCTCACTCAGAGAGTCAAAGTGAGCTAAGCAGACAGTAACAAGTGGCTCTCTTGCATTCTAATATAGTTTTACACACAAAACATGTTTTATCTTTTACAAGCCCATTCTTACCATAAAAACAATAATTTACTATTGTAAATGTCCCCATAGCATGTTAGTTAGTAACCTAATTATCTGTGCTATTGCCTCACATAAAATATTACCATCCCCCAACCACCAGCACTGATGCAGATTTGTTTACATTATAGATCTACTGCAGTTGTTTATACACTTTTGACTATATATATATATATATATATATATATATATATATATATAGATGCATATCCAGCATATGCATATACAGGTCTGCTATATCATCCCTCACAATCCCCTCTCGCTCTTTTGCTCAGCAGCTTCCTATATAGCACTGCTACATCTGTCCTCATCTCCCCCAATAGCTAAGCAACTTTTAACTCAGCTCTGCTACATCTGTCTTTCCCTCTCACACTGTGCCTGAACTGCTACCTATACAGCTCTGCTACATCTGTCCTTCTCTCTCACACTGTGCCTGAACCGCTACCCATACAGCTCTGCTACATCTGTCTTTCTCTCTCACACTGTGGATGAACCGCTACCTATACAGCTCCGCTGCATCTGTCTTCACCTCCCCCAATAGCTAAGCAACTTCTATCTCAGCTCTGCTACATCTGTCTTTCCCTCTCACACTGTGCCTGAACTGCTACCCAGGGCCGGGACTAGGGGTAGGCGGGGGAGGCGAGCGCCTAGGGCGCCATTTTTTTACAAAAATAATTAAATAATTTTTTAAAAAATGGCGTGGGGTCCCCCCCCTTTTTTCCTTCGCCAGCCAGATACAACCAGGAGCGGCAGCCTGGCACTACCAGGGTGGGAAGGGACACGGTTATTGGCCCTTCCCAGCCTAATGGTACCAGCCTGCAGGCGCCCCAGAGCCAGACCCTCAATTTAGAAGGTCCGGTCCTGTGGGTACCCGGCTCTTCCCGGCACCCCTGGTGGCAGTGGGTGCCGAGGTAATAGATGTTGGGGTTAGTGCTGGCCTGCCATACCAGCAAGCACTAAGCCCAGTAATAGTAATCAGGGCCGTCTATAGATAGCCGTAATTACTAAAACTGTATTATTGTAAAAAAAAATACACACACACAAGTATACAACATTTTATTGAAATAAATACTCCCCCAGACCCCTGTTTGACCATTTTATTAAAAAAAAAAAAAAAGCTGGTCCGACGTAGTCCACCGAATCCGACGTAGTCCTCTGCATTCACGACCCTGAAAAATAGAAAACAAACACACAAACACAGACCACTTACCTCTTCCTGCACTGGGATAATACACACAGCGATGTCACTGTACAGGGATAATAAACACAGCAATTTCACTGTACAGACATAATAAACACAGCGATGTCACTGTACAGGGATAATAAACACAGTGATGTCACTGTACAGGGATAATAAACACAGTGATGTCACCGTACAGAGATAATAAACACAGTGATGTCACCGTACAGGGATAATAAACACAGTGATGTCACAGTACAGGGATAATAAACACAGTGATATCACAGTACAGGGATAATAAACCCAGTGATGTCACAGTACAGAGATAATACACACAGCGATGTTACTGTACAGGGATAATAAACACAGTGATGTCACTGTACAGGGATAATAAACACAGTGATGTCACCGTATAGAGATAATAAACACAGTGATGTCACTGTACAGAGATAATAAACACAGCAATGTCACTGTACAGGGATAATAAACACAGTGATGTCACTGTACAGGGATAATAAACACAGTGATGTCACAGTACAGGGATAATAAACACAGTGATGTCACAGTACATCCGCACCAATCCGCACGCAATCGCAGTCAGTTTTGACTGTGATTGTGTACGTTTGTTTAGTTTTTTCCACGAGGGTGCGAAGCATTTTCCACTTTTCCACCTGCGTTAGAAAAAACTGAATGTTTACAAACAACATTGCTAGGCAACCGTCAGTGAATCCCGCATTGCATCCGCACCTGGTTGCCCTCCCCACTTTCTATCAGGTCCCTATCCCCCCCCCAAAAAACAATAAATTTATGTGCCACCCCCCCTCCACAGTATAATGGCCCCCATCCACACCCAGTGTCCCTTTACACTACATTTACTTTCCCCTACTGTCCCAAATATCAGTATATATATATAAAAAAAAAATCAGTGCACATCAAAATAAAAATGTCCTCCCCACTTTCTATCAGGTCCCTATCCCACCCAAAAAAACCTATAAATTTATGTGCCCCCACCCCCCAACCTCCCTCCACAGTATAATGGCCCACATCCACACCCAGTGTCCCTTTACACTATGATTACTTTCCCATACTGTCCCAAATATCAATATAAATAAATAAATCAGTGCACATCAAAATAAAAATGCGCTCCCCACTTTCTATCAAGTCCCTCCCCCCCTAAAAAAAACAAACAATAAATTGATGTCCCCCCCCACCCTCCACAGTATAATGGCCCCCATCCACACCCAGTGTCCCTTTACACTACATTTACTTTCCCCTACTGTCCCAAATATCAATATATATATATATATATATATATATACACCACCATATATATATATACACCTTTACACCACAATTATATTCCCCCTATTTATATAATAACTTTGTTTTTGGCCCCAAAATCGTTGGTAAGTATAGTGGTAAGTTTTTTTTTTTTTTTTTATACTTACCTATGTAGATGCAGGACGTGTCTCCAGATTGCGATCCTCTTCTCCCTCTCTCCTCAGCGATGTCTGTGATCGCATACAGAGCATGCGCGGCTCTATATACGAGCACAGACAAAAAAAAGAGCTACCGCTCATGCGCAGCTGGCCGCATCTGATACAGAGCAAGCGCTGCTCTGTATCAGACATCGGCAGTGAAGGGAGAAGATCTGCGCATGCGCGGCGACGTGCGCGCTCCTGAAGATAGCCCCGGCTGCCTGGGTGAAAAATTACTGCTGTCTGCGCAAGCGCGGCCCGCTAGGAATCGGTGAAAAGTGGGCCATATCCAAGGGAACAACATTCAAAACTAAGTAGCATCGATGTTGAATCCCTGTATACATCAATACCCCATGAAGCTGGCTTACAAGCTAGTGCCTCATTTTTAAGGACCTGTGGGGTACAATTCAATAAACATTATCAATTTGTTCTTGATCTGCTACGATTCACTCTTACACACAACTATTTCATTTTTAATGGAATGTTCTTCCACCAGCTCAGGGGGACAGCGATGGGGAGCCCCTGTGCCCCATCGTATGCCAACCTCCTCCTGGGCTGGTGGGAGGACACCATTGTCTTCACCGACCAGTCCAAATTTTGGTATGACCAAATACCAATTTGGCTACGATTTATAGATGATATTTTCCTAATTTGGACTGGCGGTGATGACAGTTTTCGAGAGTTCATGCTTGCCCTTAACAACAATTGTATTGGCCTTTTCTTTACCTCAGTTATTGATGACAGTTCCTTAACATTCTTGGACCTGTGCATCACTAAACAGGGCGATCATCTCAGAACCACGGTTCATCGTAAACCTACTGCAACCAATAACATTTTAATTTGGAGTAGCCATCACCCGGCTCCTCTGAAACATGGCATCCCTAAGGGCCAATTCCTGCGGATGCGCAGAAATTGTTCTAGCCCTGAGGCTTTTTTCCTGGAATCACGGAAACTATATGATAGACTACGTCTCAGGGGATACCCTAGGTCGGTTCTGAGGGAAGCCTTCAAAGCGGCTGAGGCCCAGGAGAGGAACAAACTCCTTATCCCCAAACCAAAGGATTGTCAAACTCAACCCGATATTCGGCTTATCACCACGTTTGATACGGCCAATAGACAGGTGAAGGATATCCTGAGTAAGTTCTGGCCCATTCTTCATATGGACCATGACTTGTCGAGGGCTATTGCTTCCTTTCCCCAAATGACTTTTAGGAAGGGTCGTAGCCTTCAGAATCGACTAGTACATAGTCACTACCAAGGTCCCAAAAGGGAGGGAACGTGGCTCGACAGGAGACCAAATGGAGTCTTTAAATGTGGGGCATGCAAGGCCTGCAGTTTTGTACGGACAACTAAAACTGTCCAATGCTCTGTAACGAAGCGGACCTACAGGATTAACGATTTTATAAACTGTAGGAGTAAAGGTGTCATCTATGTGTGTCAATGCCCCTGCCCTATGGACTATGTAGGGAAGACCGTCCGTGAACTTAGGCGCAGGGTCCTTGAGCACATAAATGACATCAAAAATAAGAAGGATACTCCTGTAGCTAATCACTTTGTCAATGTTCACAATGGGGATCTCAGCTTGATCCGTTTCTCTGGCATTCAAACAGTACCTGAACCCATTAGAAGGGGTAACTGGGACAGGAGTCTGTTACAAAAGAAATCTAAATGGATTTTTTTTAAAAGATTAGATCTGTTAAAAGATTTTTTTTTTTCTATCCCAGTCCCCCCTAGGCTTGAATGAGAGACTTACGTATACCTGCTTCATTTGACCTCTTTCAGATTTTAGTGTTACTCTCCTATTTAATTGAGCCTTTTGTAGAATGAATCCTTCATTGGCCAGAGGCACGAAAAGTGCCCAAACAAAATGAGTGGAATAGAGCATCTCCACGCCTCTCGTAATCATCACTGCCTTATCAATCCAGTGATGAGCCATCAAGGTATAATTACTAGTATCACATCCTAATATATCGACTTCCCAGTAATATATATATAGTCATGGCTGATACTGACCAATAATTGTTATTCCAATTACCTTTTTCAATGGTTCTGAACTGTTATGATCATCTATGTTACGATCCAGCATTACCGGAAGTGACGTTTGCGGTCCAGGCTTAACCGGAAGTGATGCGTGCGTTCCACGATGCGTTCCACGCACCGGAAGTACGCTATCCGGCGGGCGGGACTGTGCTGCCCGGCAGGTATTTAAACTCGGCCAGCGCTCCATGTTGTGTGCATCTGCGCCACATGGAACGCTAAACTTTACATGGACCCCTGTGAGTTCTGCATCCTCATCGCTGACTAGCAGGTATAGCTACTTTTGACCCTATGTTTATGCCTATGTCTTTGTTTTTGTTTGTAGGACAATCATTATCAGGCTGTGGTCCATGCGGCAGGGGCAAGTATTTATATTGCCTTTTTCTATATTACTTTATTTAGGAATTCATTATCTCCATAATTCTCATAATCACCCCCTGAGGAGCCCATGAGTGGGGCGAAACGCGTTGGGGTATAATTTATTGGTGCAGATCCAATTTTTCCCTATCAGGGTTAAATAGGGACTGACAGTATAGGCACGAGGACAGGGTACTTCTACCATCTGGGGGTATCCCTGGGCAAAGGGCCACATTTAGGGCTTACCAGGGATAACGGCCCCATTATATTACCCTCCTCTGCCCATCGAAAGACACTATCATTATTTGTGTGTGATCTAATACGTTTTAAATGGTATTAATAAAATATATATTTTAGGAGAAATATCCTGTTAAGGTCTACACTCTGAATATTTGGTGATCTCTACCCCTATCCTTCTCTATCCTTTTTTTTAGGTCTGTCAATTACAGCTTGACAACAACATCTCATGCTGTTCGCAAGTTGACTTATTGTCTGCTGAGGCATGGCATCCCACTCTTCTTGAAGAGCTGGCCTCAGGTCATTGAGGTTCTGGGGTACAGAGTTAAGAACCTCTGCTCGGTGACCCAACTGATCCCATAGGTTTTCAATGGTATTCAGATCTGGAAAAAGTGCAGTCTACTCCATTTGAAGTACCCCAGTCTCCAACATCGTGGGCGGCCACTTTTTTAGCTGAGAATGAATCGACTTTCATCAGTGAACAGCACTGACGCCCACTGGTCCCGCATCTAGTGTAGATGCTCCTTGGCCCATGCAAGACAATGACACCTTAGGGTAAGGTACCCTTGTAGGTCATCTATCATGCAGACCACGCTGATGTAAGTGGTTTTGAATGGTCTGACATGACACTTGTGTGCCTCTCACCTCCCTTACATGTTCCTGGAGTTGTGTGGCATTCATCTTCCTGTTCCACAGGGCATTGTTCACAATGAAGTGGTCATCAGTGTGGGATGTGCCCAAAGGATGTCCACTTCTATGCCTTTCTGTGATTTTTCCAGTCTCTCTGTATCTCTGTTGCAACCTGCTGATGACACTCTAAACTCAGTGGCCAATTCTGTCTGATAACATCCTACTTAAAGCCTGTTGACGAATTGTTAGGTGTCATCTGGGTCTCATGATGTCAAAATGTGAACAGCATGATAAGGAGGACAGTTTAAATACCAATTCTAATTGAACCAGGAAATTTATTGGGCGATTTATGGACCAAACAAATGTGAATTTTGCTGTTAAGCTCCTTGTTAGTTGTGCAAAAAGTACTGAAACTGTTGGACCTGCATTAAAAATTTTAGACAAGGTCACATTAAGTTCACCTGTAAAGGTTAGAGTGCATTTTAGGTTCACCCTGAAATTTTATCCACAAGCCTAATATCCCTAACTTTTTGTGAGTAGTGTATATCTCCTCATAGTGCCTATAATAATGTCCCTTATTAATGGCAGTAATATCCCACTCCCATTAGTGCCAACAACTGCTCCTCACTGGAGGCAGGGACACCTGCTCCTCACTGTAGACACTATGACCTGACTCTCCCAGTGTCATGACATCACATCACCACACTGTTTGTGTCAGCTCCTCCTGCCTCTTTTAACCCCTTCAACCGACAGCCAGTTTGGACCAAATGCCGGAGCCCCATTTTTCAAATCTGACATGTCTCACTTTATGTGGTGATAACTTTAGAACGCTTTTACTTATCCAGGCCATTCTGAGATTGTTTTCTCGTCACATATTGTACTTCATGACAGTGGTAAATTTGAGTCAAAATATTTCATTCTTATTTATAAAAAAATACCAAATTTACCAAAAATTTAGAAAAATTTCCAAATTTCCAAATGTCAATTTCTCTACTTTTAAAATACATAGTAATACTTCCAAAAATAGTTATTACTTTACATTCCCTATGTGTCTTCTTCAGGTTTGGATCATTTTGAAAATTACATTTTATTTTTTTGGGACGTTAGAAGGCTTAGAAATTTAGAAGCAAATCTTGACATTTTTCACAAAATTTCCAAAACCCACTTTTTAAGGACCAGTTCAGGTCTGAAGTCACTTTGTGAGACTTTCATCATAGAAACCACCCAAAAATGACCCCATTTTAGAAACTACACCCCTCAAGGTATTCAAAACTGATTTTACAAACGTTATTAACCCTTTAGGTGTTCCACAAGAATTAAAGAAAAATGTAGCCAAAATTTCCAAATTTCACTTTTTTGGCAGATTTTCCATTTAAATCATTTTAGTCCGAGAATAAAGCAAGGGTTAACTGCCAAACAAAACTCAATAATTATTACCCTGATTCTGTAGTTTACAGAAATGCCCCATTTGTCATCGTAAACTGCTGTACAGGCACACGGCACGGCGCAGAAGGAAAGGAACGCCAGGGCAGATTTCACTGGAAAAAGTTTAAGTTTCCATGTCAGATTTGATGCACCCCTAGAGTAGGAAACTCCAAAAAACTGACCCCATTTTGGAAACTACGGGATAAGTTGGCAGTTTTGTTAGTACTATTCTAGGGTACATGCGATTTTTGGTACCTTTATATTACACTTTTTGTGAGGCAAGGTAACAAAAACTAGCAGTTTTGGCATAGTTTTTATTTTTTGTTATTTACAACATTCATCTGACAGGTTATATCGTGTGATATTTTTATAGAGCAGGTCGTTACGGACGCGGCAATATCAATTATGTATACTTTTTTTTATTTATTTAAGTTTTACACAATATTTTTGAAGCACAAAAAAAAATCATGTTTTAATGTCTCCATAGTCAGAGAGCTGTAGTTTTTTTATTTTTTGGACGATTGTCTCAGGTAGGGGCTCATTTTTTGCAGGACGAGATGACGGTTAGATTAGTACTATTTTTTGGGGCATATGCTTTTTTGATCGCTTGGTATTACATTTTTTGTGAAGAAATGTGACAAAAAATGGCTTTTTTTAGACAGTTTTTATTTTTTATTTTTTACGGTGTTCACCTAAGGGGAGAGATCATGTGATATTTTTGTAGAGCAGGTTGTTACGGACGTGTCGATACCTAACATGTATACTTATTTTATTTATTTAAGTTTTACACAATAATATCATTTTTGAAACAAAAAAATCATGTTTTAGTATCTCCATAGTCAGAGAGCTGTAGTTTTTTTATTTTTTGGGCGATTGTCTCAGGTAGGGGCTCATTTTTTGCGGGACGAGATGACGGTTAGATTGGTACTATTTTTGGGGGCATACACTTTTTGATCGCTTGGTATTAAATTTTTTGTGATGAAATGTGATAAAAAATGGCTTTTTTAGACAGTTTTTATTTTTTATTTTTTACGGTGTTCACCTGAGGGAGAGATCATGTGATATTTTTGTAGAGCAGGTTGTTACGGACGTGTCGATACCTAACATGTATACTTATTTTTATTTATTTAAGTTTTACACAATAATATCATTTTTGAAACAAAAAAAATCATGTTTTAGTATCTCCATAGTCAGAGAGCTGTAGTTTTTTTATTTTTTGGCGATTGTCTCAGGTAGGGGCTCATTTTTTGCGGGACGAGATGACGGTTTGATTGGTACCATTTTGGGGTAAATACGCCTTTTTGATCGCCTGCTAATACACTTTTTGTGTGGCAAGGTGACAGAAAATGGCTGTTTTGGTATAGTTTTTTTTTAAAAAAAATTTTTTGCGTACAGCTGGCGGGGTGGACCATGTGACGCTTTTATAGAGCCCGTCGATACGGACGCGGCGATACCTAATATGTGTACTTTTTCTTTTTTTTTACTTTATTTGGGGAAAAAGGGCGCTTTTTTAACTTTTTTTAAACTTTATTTTTTTACTTTTTTACACTTTTTTTACTTTCTTTTCACACTTTTCTTTTTTACTTTTTACATTTTTTTTAAACTTTATCAAGACCCATTTGGATCTTGAAGATCCAGTGGGCTTGATGGCTATACAGTGCATTGCAATAGCCATCTATTGCAATGCACTGTATCAGTGCTACACTAAGGCTGATCAGACCCTGAGGGTCTAATCAGCCTTAGCTACATGGCAACCAGGACGCTTTTTGTAAAGCGTCTGGTTGCCATGGTAACCATCGGGCCGTTGCCATTGCAGCAGCGGCGGCCCCGATGGTATAGAGAGGGAGCTCCCTCCCTCTTAACCCCATGGATGCTGCGGGCGGCTACTGACCGCAGCATCTATGGGGTTAAACAGCTGAAATCGGTGCCAGCACCGATTTCAGCTGTTAGCAGCAGAGTGTGAGCTGTAATTACAGCTCACACTCTCTGCTGATGGCAGCGGCTCCGATCCTGAGCCGCTGCCATCAATGGAAACAGCGCAGCAGGAGGGGGCACAAGGAGGCACTACAAGGAGGGGGCACTACAAGGAGGGGGCACTACAAGGGGGGGCACTACAAGGGGGGGCACAGTGGACTTACCTGGTTTCAGGCTGCGATCTCTCTCCAGAGTGGAGATCGCAGCCTGAAACCGGCATTTTAATACTGAAGCGCTCCGATTGGTTAGTCTGCAGAGACTAACCAATCGGAGCGCTTGCTGGCAAGGGACCACTCTGATTGGTCCCTTGCCGGCTTCCCCGACGTCTCTGCTCTCCGGGAGAGCGGAGACTCCGGGGCTGTGACACTTTATAGTGTCACAGTCCCGGTAAGCAGTTTGGACGTAACTGTGCGTCCAAATGCAGCAACTTACTTGCACTTTGGACGTACAGTTACGTCCAAATGCGCCAAGGGGTTAAGGAGTCAGTGTCCCTGCACATACAAGTAGATAAGATGAGTATGTTATTTTTTCTTATTTTAACCCCTAAATGTGCCCCCTTTTTTATTTTTTTTTACAGTGTACCCATGTTAATGGCTGTTAGATGGGTGCACTTCAACAGCGTCCATCTGGCCGTGAAAACGGGTAAATAGGACATGTCCTATTTTTGGATGGTCAGTATTCATAGACCATTAAAAAACCTCCATGTGAATAACCCCATCAGCTCTGAAAATGGCTGTTTTTCACTGTTGTGTAAATGTAGCCTTACTGTTATTCAGAAATTGCCATGGCTTTTGTTGTGATGTGTGTTAACTTGAGACTTTATATTATAATATTGTGGCATAAATAAATATATTGAAAGTCTTCCAACATCATCATGAGGTTTGGAAAAGAAGTAAATGCACTGCTAGCAATTATATATCCTGTAGATGTAGGTTCAATTTTCAATTTACGGTATGTTGTCAAGAGACATTTTGCTGATGTGAAGCAATTAACAAATAACACAAATATAAAAAGGAAGAAAGCAGCATCTATAGCACATAAGAGTGTTCACAGCTATGGCCATACATTATTAATGTAAGCACATCTCGTATTCCCGCTGTCAAAATGTTGTCCCTCCTATATATGGTTTTCCCATATAGATGATGCTCCTACACAGCTGCAAATTCCAGCTGCAGATATGACTGAAATCCACTGCATAATTGCAAGACTAATGGATAGGTTATACTGTACTTTTCATAAAAGCCCTGAAATAGAATTTGTATTTATGTTCCTTATATAATACCATACCAACATATATGCTGCAGTAGTGTACAGGGATTATCACCATTCACATTGGCCTGTCCCTTTCTCAGACGCACACAAACTTTACATTACACAAACTGAATAGGGAACCAATTAACATACTGTAATGGTAGAGGCACAATACATCGTATGGCTAGCTCAGCTGATTGAGATACCTTTCTCTTACTCATCTATTGCCTCACTTGAAAAATAGGGAGCCACTTCCAGAAGGTGGCGCTAGTGAGGTGGTTCTCTTTCCCTGTGAGATATTTTTTTTTCCCATGCAGTATCAGCTATAAGTCTCTATACCATGGAGTACTGCTAAAAAGTCTCCATACACAGGCTGATCTCTTCAACCCTTTCAGCCCCGGTGGGTTTTTGCAGGGGCGTAGCTAAAGGCTCATGGGCCCTGGTGCAAGAGTTCAGCTTGGGCCTTCCCCCCTTCCCTCAGCGCTGGTGCACCTAGCTTTTCTGCCGGCTAAGTCAAAAATTGAACCCCCCTTCATGCCAAATTCTCACCCTAACCTTTTCCCTCCTAACATTACGTATATCACTACAAAACATACAGGGTAAGGCTACATTCACGCGACAGTTGTTTTTGCGGCCTCCGATCCGCATATTTTGCGGCTCAGATGCGGACCCATTCACTTCAATGAACACTGTGTGCTCTCCGCATCTGTATGTCCATTCCTATTTTTGTCCGTTTTGCAGACAAGGATAGGCATTGTTACAGTGGACCCTTAAAAAAAAAAAAAAAACGTCTTTTTTGCGGATCCGCAATTTGCAGACTGCAAAACACAACGTTTGATTGAATGTAGCCTAATACAGCGCCTCATACCTCTTACATCCAGTATAATACAGCGCCCCATACCTCTTACATCTAGTGACGTCTCCTCTGATGTAGATCTTCTCTTTCCTCATCTTCTCCTTTCAGACCAGACGCCATTTTTCAGCCATTTCTCATCTCCTCAGTTTGACAGAAAAAAATCTTAGTTTATTACTTTTCCTTCATCCTCCCGTCTTCTGGACAAATCATCCTACCACCCCCAGTACTGTGCCACTAGTACCACACAGATAGCGCCCTTCAATAATGATTGGCACACAGTGTCCTAAAATAACTGCGCCTAGCAAATAGTGTCCCTGACAGTAATAGTGTACACATAACGTCCCCCAGAAATAACTGCGATGATACTGTGCCAGGTGCCTCCACAGTAATAGTGCTCCCCAAAGTCCCAACTAATAATTCTCCGCCAGAGTGCACTTGTTAGTAATAGTACCCCCAACAGTACTAATGTCCACACTGTGCCCCAGAAGTAATAATGCTTCCAATGTGTCAGTAAGAAGTACCCCCAATAATGTGCCAGTAAGAAGTGCCTCCATAGTGCACCCCAATAATATGCCAGTAAGAAGTGCCCCCATAGTGCACCCCAATAATATGCCAATAAGAAGTGCCCCAATAATGTGCCAGTAAGAAGTGTCCCCCATATTGCCCCCCAATAATGTGCCAGTAAGAAGTGCCCCCCAATAATGTGCCAGTAAGAAGTGCCCCCATAGTGCCCCCAATAATGTGCCAGTAAGAAGTGCCCCCAATAATGTGCCAGTAAGAAGTGCCCCCATAGTGCCCCCCAATAATGTGCCAGTAAGAAGTGCCCCCCCAATAATGTGCCAGTAAGAAGTGCCCCCATAGTGCCCCCCAATAATGTGCCATTAAGAAGTGCCCCATAGTGCCCCCAATTATGTGCCAGTAAGAAGTGCCCCCATAGTGCCCCCAATAATGTGCCAGTATTAAGTGCCCCCAATAATGTGCCAGAAGATCTGTATTTTTCATTGATACCATTATGGGGTGTATATGACTTTTTGATCACTTTTTAATAAATTTTTTGTGGGAGATGCGTAGGAAAAATATTTTTATTTTTAGAAATATTTTTTATTTTAATAGTATGGGTGTTTTTGCATGCGGCAATACCCATTTTATTGTTTAAATTTTTTATTTACATTTTAGGGAAAGGAGGGTGATTTGAATTTTAATATTTGTTATTTTTTTAATTTTTTAAAACTTTTTTTTTACATTATTTTATAGTTCCAATATCGAACCATAGTCACCATATACCAGATTGCTTTTCTCATACACTCCAATGCATTAGCATTGAAATCTATGAGAGTTACAATGTATGGAACTAACGTGTGGCAGCTTCAATTAATTCCAGAGGACTGAAGGTGCCTCATAATGCATCCGGCTTCCATGACCGCCAGCAGGGGGATCTGGAGAACACCTGGAACTTATGGGTTTTAACTAGAGATGAGCGAGCATACTCATCCGAGCTTCGTGCTCGTTCGAGTATTAGGGTACTCGTAAGTACTCGCAGCTCGGACGAGTATCTCGCCATACTCGAGGAAATGGCAACTTCCGCATCATGCTTTTTTGGCGCCTATAACCACAGCCAATCACAAGCCAGGAGACTCTACAGTACACCCAGCATCACGTGGGGCCCTTACATGTCGATAGCAGGGGTTGGCTGGCCTGATCAGGTGACCCTGGAATATACTAGTGACTGGCCGCGGCGCTCGGCTCAGATGCTGTCTGGATGTCGTTAGGGATAGAGCTGCTGCGTTTCAGGGAGAGTGTTAGGGCCTGAATTTAGTTCTCAGGTAGGCAGGAATCACCCACAAAGAACCCAACAGCCCTTCTAAGGACTAGAAGAATTTTTTTTTTGTCTCCTGGCTTGGCTGGCTGGCTGGCACTAGTAGTGCAGCTATCGCCATATCTAACCCTGTTTTTTTTTATTGTTCTATCTCAGTGATACAAATCCATTGCACACAGCAGTGTGGAACCATTTTGTGTGTCACAGTTCAGCACTGACTCACTCCAATCCATATATACTGTCCAGGTGACACTTTCTGTACGTCACAGAATACAACCAAGTCATTTGCTACCAATATCATCTACAGCTTGATCCAGAAAACTCTCTGTGCGACATTTGTCTGGGTCGCAGACTAAATAGCCACCGTTAACAGGGTGTCAGTCAGTTCTACCATATTTCCTGCACGTCACGTTCCCAAAAAAACAAAATATAAAAAAAAAAATTATTTTTTCAGTTGTTTTAGCTCAGTGATACAAATCCATTTTACTCAGCTTTTTGTAACCTTTCTGTGTGTCACAGTTCAGCACATTCGCTCCGATCCGTATATACTGTCCAGGTGACACTTTCTGTACGTCACACAATACAACCAAGTCATTTGCTACCAATATCATCTACCGCTTGATCCAGAAAACTCTCTGTGCGACATTTGTCTGGGTCGCAGACTAAATAGCCACCGTTAACAGGGTGTCAGTCAGTCCTACCATAGTTCCTGCACGTCACGTTCCCAAAAAAACAAAATATAAAAAATAAATTATTTTTTCAGTTGTTTTAGCTCAGTGATACAAATCCATTTTACTCAGCTGTGTGTAACCTTTCGGTGTGTCACAGTTCAGTACACTAGCTCCCATCCGTATATACTGTCCAGGTGACACTTTCTGTACGTCACAGAATACAACCAAGTCATTTGCTACCAATATCATCTACCGCTTGATCCAGAAAATTCTCTGTGCGACATTTGTCTGGGTCGCAGACAAAATAGCCACCGTTAACAGGGTGTCAGTCAGTTCTACCATAGTTCCTGCACGTCACATTCCCAAAAAAACAAAATAAAAAAAATAAATTATTTTTTCAGTTGTTTTAGCTCAGTAATACAAATCCTTTTTACTCAGCTGCGTGTAACCTTTCTGTGTGTCACAGTTCAGCACATTCTCTCCGATCCGTATATACTGTCCAAGTGACACTTTCTGTACGTCACACAATACAACCAAGTCATTTGCTACCAATATCATCTACCGCTTGATCCAGAAAACTCTCTGTGCGACATTTGTCTGGGTCACAGACTAAATAGCCACCGTTAACAAGGTGTCAGTCCTACCATAGTTCCTGCACGTTACTTTCCCAAAAAAACTAAATTGTAAAAAAAATATGAAAAAACACATATAAAAAAAAAAATTATTTTTTCAGTTGTTTTAGCTCAGTCATACAAATCCATTTTACTCAGCTTTGTGTAACCTTTCTGTGTGTCACAGTTCAGCACATTCGCTCCGATCCGTATATACTGTCCAGGTGACACTTTCTGTACGTCACACAATACAACCAAGTCATTGCTACCAATATCATCTACCGCTTGATCCAGAAAACTCTCTGTGCGACATTTGTCTGGGTCGCAGACTAAATAGCCACCGTTAACAAGGTGTTAGTCAGTTCTACCATAGTTCTTGCACGTCACGTTCCCAAAAAAACAAAATATAAAAAATAAATTATTTTTTCAGTTGTTTTAGCTCAGTGATACAAATCCATTTTACTCAGCTGCGTGTAACCTTTCTGCGTGTCACAGTTCAGCACACTAGCTCCGCATCCGTATATACTGTCCAGGTGACACTTTCTGTACGTCACAGAATACAACCAAGTCATTTGCTACCAATATTATCTACCGCTTGATCCAGAAAATTCTCTGTGCGACATTTGTCTGGGTCGCAGACTAAAATAGCCACCGTTAACAGGGTGTCAGTCAGTTCTAACCATAGTTCCTGCACGTCACGTTCCCAAAAAAAAAATAAAAAAATAAATTATTTTTTCAGTTGTTTTAGCTCAGTGATACAAATCCTTTTTACTCAGCTGCGTGTAACCTTTCTGTGTGTCACAGTTCAGCACATTCGCTCCGATCCGTATATACTGTCCAGGTGACACTTTCTGTACGTCACACAATACAACCAAGTCATTTGCTACCAATATCATCTACGCTTGATCCAGAAATTTGCTGTGCGACATTTGTCTGGGTCGCAGACTAAATAGCCACCGTTAACAGGGTGTCAGTCAGTCCTACCATAGTTCTGCACGTCACGTTCCAAAAAAAAAAAATAAAAAAAAAATAATATTTTTTAGTTGTTTTAGCTCAGTGATACAAATCTTTTACTGCTGCGTGTACCTTTCTGTGTCACAGTTCAGCACACTCGCTCCGATCCGTATCTGTCCAGGTGACACTTTCTGTACGTCACTTAATACCGGACTTAACAAGTTTGTGGGTTTCAGTTACCAGGCCCGTGTAATTTTTTTTTTTTTTTATACACCTATATACAAAAAATGGAACCCCGGGGGGGCGAGGGCGGGGGTGGGCATTCATTACTGCAGGGGGCAGAGGGGGGTCCTGGGCAGGGGAAGTACCCGCTGATGAGGAGCAGGGGA
>ONZH01014688.1:0-20720 GCA_900303285.1 Rhinella marina
TCTTGTAGTGCAGGAAATGATCAAAGAAACCTGTGCACTATGAGGTTTATCACATGTGCCTTACAAGGTGTATGACTCAGCCCTCCCTGCTGCACTGCAGAGACAATGTTCCTCCCATTGTCTGCTACCACACTTCCCACCGTTAGTTGACGTGGGGTTAGCCATTGATCGATCTCCTCCCTGATGGTCCGGAGGAGCTCCTGCCCACTGTGGCTCCATTCACCCAGGCTCACCAAATGGAGGACAGCCTGAGAGCGCTGGGCCTGACATCGGTGTTAAGACACCGGGGCAGGTTGGACTGCTGTCAAAGCGGTGGATGGTTGCAAGGTGGTGGAGGCAGAACTTGTGCTTCCCGCTGCTGGCCCCCTAAAGCACCGTGGAGGTGACAGTGGCAAGAATGGGCCAACTTCTTGATGGTCTTCTGGGAGGATGTTGACCCAATGGGCAGTAACAGACATGTACTGCCCTTGGCCATAATTTGAGGACCAGACATCAGCACTCAGGTGCACGGTCTTGGACACTGAGAGTCCCAATGAGTCGCCCACCTTTTTCTGCACATAACTGTGCAGTGATGGGACAGCTTTGCCAGAGATGTAGTGGCGGCTGGGGACTCGCTATCTGGGGTGCGCACACGCCATGAAATCCCTGAAAGGCTGGGAGTCCACGAGGTTGAAGGGCAGGGACTGAAGCACCAGCAGCTTAATCAGGTGTCCGGTCAGTTTCTGGGCCATGGGATGGCTGCTGGAATACACCTGACATCTGCCCATGGACTCAGTCACGGATTGCTGCCTCATTAGTGGTGTAGATGGCAGTGACACTGTGCTGGTTCTGGCACCTGAGGCTGACAAGCCCTGAGTTGCACTGAGAGGATGCTGCATGATGGGATCTGCAGTGTATGGTGCATCCTGACAGGAGGTGGTATTGGGGTCACGGTTCTTCCAGGCCTGTTGGTGTTGCCTTTCCATGTGCTTTCGCATCAATTTTGTCCCGAGATTATCACCCCTGCCACGACTGACCCTCTCATTGCACAGTAGGCACAAAGCGATGTGCTTATCTTTCCCCAGGCGGAAGAACTGCCAGACGACAGAGGACCGTGGTTTGCTGACAGCCACGGGGGATCTTGCTGGCTGTTGACTGCCACTGCTGCCTGAGGGTGCCCTCTCAGGACCAAGGCTTTGAGAGGGTGATCTCTGCCTGGTAGCTTGGCTTCTACCCTTCCCTCTTGTGCCTCGGTTCCTTGCAACAGTGGGATGTTGCTGCGTCGGTGGCACCTCTATTTCCTCCCCTGATGATGAGGATTATGCTGCTTGAGGGCGCCATGTCCGATCAGCGACATCATCATCAAACTCGGCACCACTGCTACTTTCCTCCGGTGGCTGGGACAGAATATCAGGTGTGGCACTGGATGCCCCTCCCTAGCTCTGTTGACTGCTTACAGCCAACACCTCCTCTGGAGTCTCACTACGTTCCGCCCGCTGACTTTGGTGGACTTTCTCCTCCTCCTCATCACTAAAAAGTGGTAGAGACTCCAAGGGCAGATCAAGGTTTGCCAAGAGTTCCCTGGCAGAAGGTGCCCCAAAGGTGAGTGGCATTCTAATAACAGGGGACGGGGCAGAGGACTCTCGCTGACGGTCCCATGTAAGGGTGGTGTCGGATGATCCAGCGGATGCTTGACTCCTCGTTCGGGAGCTTTGGGCGGTGGAACTGGAGGATTGGGTAAGCCAATCTAGAACCGCTGGCTGTGTGGTTCTTACTTGACCAGTGGCCATCAGGGGTAGCTGCACCCTGCTGCCACCCTGTTACCCCGGCTGCCATCGGGCCTGGTGCTGTCACTTCTCTTACCCTCACCGCCTGCTGTTGCACTCCTTGCCTGGGAAGTGCTGGAAGTAGGACGCTTGGACATATTTTTATTTGGGTGGGGGAAAATTAAATAATGTATTTTTTTAATACTTTTTTAAACTTTATTTATTTTTTTTATAACTTTTTTTTAACTTTTTTTATAACTTTTTTTAAAACTTATTTTTTTAAACTTTTTTTGTTGTGGCTAAACGGGGTTGATGGCACCCAGCTGAGCAGCAACGTGTAGCGTGTATGGTCATGGGACAGGAATGCTACCTGTCCTGATTCTTTTCTCTCACTATTTTTTTTTTATCACCCTATCTCTCCCTAGATCTCACAATTTTTTTATTTATATGACTTTCTCTCCCTATCTCTACCTATCTCTTGCTTTCTCAGCCTCTTTCCCTATCTATCACCTTATCTTCTATATCTAGCTTTCTCTTCCTCTCTCCTGCTTCTCTCACTAACCCTTTCTATTTCTTCTCTATCTCTCCCTGTATCTATCTACTTGTTTGAATATCTATCTAACTATATCTTTTCTCTCTCTAAGGCTACTTTCACACTGGCGGCAGGCCTGATCCGGCAGGTGAAGGGTGCTGCCGGATCAGGCCTGCCGCAGTGACATGTGTGGAGCCGGAACCGCGCTCCGGCCCCACACATGTCACACAGTACATACATATACATACACATAAACATACACACACATATAGACATACAAACACACATACATACTTACATGCTCCCCGGCAGGTCTTCGGAGCGTCAGGACGGCTCACACAGGTCACGATTCCCCACAGCGCCCTCTGCTGGGCGCCTGGTGGAATCGTCAACTGTATGTGTCTATGTGTACCCGGATCCGTAATGGACTCCATTGAAAGTCAATGGAGGGCGGATCCGGTTACTATTATGGTCACACCAGACGGATCCACCCCCATTGACTTGCATTGGGGGTCATTCCGGATCCGTCTTGGTGCGGATGCCTGGACCGGAGAGCAAACCGCAGCATGCTGCGGTTTGTTCTCCGGTCTGAAGACGGAACGGAATGCTTTCAGGAGCATTCCGTTGTCTTCAGTTCAGTTTTGTCCCCATTGACAATGAATGGGGACAAAACTGAAGCGTTTTATTCCGGTATTGAGCCCCTATGACGGAACTCAATACCGGAATTTTAAAACGCTAGTGTGAAAGTAGCCTAACTAATGTGGATCTCCTCTCTCTCTGATGTCTGGCGACGCACTGACGAGATGTCGGCGCGCTCAGACACTTCAGGGGCTGTGGGGTGACGTCACACATCTTTTTTTTTTCACAGAAAACCAGGATACAAGGGATTATAGGAGTAATAATCCCTTGTATCCTGGTTCATTCTGTGAAAAAAGTACAGTTTTGCGTTACCGTTTTTTTTTTTACCAGATTCGTTACGAACTTTTCAAAAGTTTGGTTCGGTGACGAACCAAACTTTTTGCAAAGTTCGTAACGAATCTGGTTCGTTACGGTTCGGTTCGCTCATCCCTAGACAAAAGCAAAATTAATTTATTATTTAAATTTAATATGGATATCTATGGAGCCCTCTATATTCCGTGTAAATCACTTAAAAGGGTTCTCTTGGAACTAAGGAAATGAAAATACTTAAATATTACTGTATTATAAATATATTCCTAAATACCTTTCATTAGTTACAATAGCTCATTTTGTTATTAGGAGAAATAAAATAGCCGCCATCCCACTAGGAAAGACAAAACCTGACCTAATCACACAGGAGGACAAGTTACTTCATAACACTAAGGTAAAGAGCTTTATCTCTGCTCTACTTGTCAGGGATTATGATCCTGAATACAGCTGATAAAATCTTCATCTGAATCTCTGTAGGAATGGAGTTTATGAGGATACAAAAATTGCAGAGAGGACAGGCTGTGGTAATGGAGACTGCATACAAGTGCTGCTGCCCACTATCCCTACCTCCTCTCTGTACTTCATGTCTCCTCATGAACTTCTTTCCCACAGAGATCCAGCTGAAGATCTTATCAGCTGTATTCAGGATCATAATTAGAGATGAGCGAATCTATTCGCCGATTCGTAACGAATCTTGGAAATTTTCAGCTGCGAAGCGAATCTGAATATTAGGTGATTCACTCCATTAAGATTCGAAAATGTTCCTAAGGCTTTCTACACATTCGCCACGTACTTGTCTGATAAATTTTACGCTAATGCTACGTATAAGTTACTCTATACGCTGTTGCGTACAAATTCAAGTAATTAGCGAAATTGTACTGTTAGTTCGTTATTCGTGCGCAAAAGCCTGGGAAGAAAGTGGTCACCTGACTAGTGGGCAGGGCTTGCTCTGATTGGCTCAGGCTAGGTAAGCCAGTGACGCATCACTTCTGCTGCGACTGCTGAGACGAGCAGAAGCACTGTGTGTGAAGTTCTGAGACACTGAGACCTGTGTTGTTGAAATTGGGGTGTAATTGTTCAGGGAATCCATATTACACATCAGGGATACTGCAGAGATACTGCAGGGCAAGTGCAGGGCCAGTGCAGGGCTAGTAATTAATCAGGCAGGGAGAGAGGGACAGGGAGAGAGACAGGGAGAGAGACAGGGACAAAGACAAAGACTGGAATGGATAAGCAAAAGAGGTCCAGCAAAAGAAGAAGGTGGCACAGGGCAGCAGTGCCAAAGGACATTTAGCCGGAGCTTCTACTTGTAGTATTCACAATACTTGGCTGGTGTTCCACCAGGCTAACCCTCCAAGGCACAGAATTGTAGTGGAGGAGAAAGTGGATGAGGTAGTGGAGTGGATGGCACACTCATCTCAGTCTCAGCCAGATGATCTGCTGTCATCTGCTTATACAGTATCCATATGTAGCCAGGGGTCAGACTCAGAGCGTTCCTCCTGCTCCACCATTCCTCTCCAGCAAAGCCCGTCATTTTCATACACAATTTGTACCCTCATGCGTACGTGTTCAAAGAAGTTGCGTACCTTTTAAAACGGAACATTCTTTATTAGTGCACGAATGTTCGCTAAACGCCACATAATAACGTGTACAGTGCCTTGCGAAAGTATTCGGTCCCCTGGAACTTTTCAACCTTTTGCCACATTTCAGGCTTCAGAAAAGTGAAGTGAAGAATCAACAACAAGTGGGTCACAATTGTGAAGTGGAACGAAATTTATTGGATCATTTAAACTTTTTTTGTAATAATAAAACTGAAAAGTTGGGCGTGCAAAATTATTCGGCCCATTTACTTTCAGTTCAGAAAACTCACTCCAGAAGTTCATTGAGGATCTCTGAATGATCCAATGTTGTCCTAAATGACGATAAATAGAATCCACCTGTGTGTACTCAAGTCTCCGTATAAATGCACCTGCTCTGTGATAGTCTCAGGGTTCTGTTTAAAGCACAGAGAGCATCATGAAGACCAAGGAATACACCAGGCAGGTCTGTGATACTGTTGTGGAGAAGTTTAAAGCCGGATTTGGATACCAAAAGATTTCCCAAGCTTTAAACATCCCAAGGAGCACTGTGCAAGTGATCACATTGAAATGGAAGGAGTATCAGACCACTGCAAATCTACCAAGACCCGGCTGTCCCTCTAAACTTTCATCTCAAACAAGTAGAAGACTGATCAGAGATGCAGCCAAGAGGCCCATGATCACTCTGGATGAACTGCAGAGATCTACAGCTGAGGTGGGAGAGTATGTCTATAGGAAAACAATCAGTCGAACACTTCACAAATCTGGCCTTTATGGAAGAGTGGCAAGAAGAAAGCCATTTCTCAAAGATATCGATAAAAAGTCTCGTTTACAGTTTGCCACAAGCCACCTGGGAGACACACCAAACATGTGGAAGAAGGTGCTCTGGTCAGATGAAACCAAAATTGAACTTTATGGAAACAATGCAAAACGATATGTTTGCATGACCCTGACCCTGAACACACCATCCCCACTGTCAAACATGGTGGTGGCAGCATCATGGTTTGGGCCTGCTTTTCATCAGCAGGGACAGGGAAGATGGTTAAAATTGATGGGAAGATGGATGGAGCCAAATACAGGACCATTCTGGATGAAAACCTGTTGGAGTCTGCAAAAGACCTGAGACTAGGACGGAGATTTATCTTCCAACAAGACAATGATCCCAAACATAAAGCAAAATCTACAATGGAATAGTTAAAAAATAAATGTATCCAGGTCTTAGAATGGCCAAGTCAAAGTCCAGACCTGAATCCAATTGAGAATATGTGGAAAGAGCTGAAAACTGCTGTTCACAAACGCTCTCCATCCAACCTCAAAGAGTTCGAGCTGCAAGAATTTCAGTCTCTAGATGTGCAAAACTGATATGAGACATACCCCAAGCGACTTGCAGCTGTAATCGCAGCAAAAGGTGGCGCAACAAAGTATTAATGCAAAGGGGCCAAATAATTTTGCACGCCCCACTTTTCAGTTTTATTATTACAAAAAAAGTTTAAATGATCCAATAAATTTCGTTCCACTTCACAATTGTGACCCACTTGTTGTTGATTCTTCACTAAAAATTTAAAATGTTATATCTTTTTGTTTGAAGCCTGAAATGTGGCAAAAGGTTGAAAAGTTCCAGGGGGCCGAATACTTTCGCAAGGCACTGTATTTTGTACGCAGATTCAACAAATATATTCATCGAATATACGAATCTTAAGAAAAGTTTGACGAATGTTCGGCGAATAAAATTTTGAATGATTTGCTCATCTCTAATCATAATCCCTTACAAGCATGACAGAAAGAAGGATGAGGGAGCTCTTTACCTCAGTGTTGTGAAGTAACTTGTCCTCCTGTGTTAATAGGACAGGTTTTGTCTTTACTAATGGGATGGCGGCCATTTTATTTCTCCTAATGATTGTTCCATAAACAAAATGAGCCATTATAACTAATAAAAGGTATTTGAGAATATATTTATAATAAAGTAATATTTAAGCATTTTCATTTTCTTAATTCCCGGAGAATCCCTTTAATATTTCAATAATTAATATCCTGGACGGTATCAGTCTCCAATCAGAAATTCAGGTGCTTCTATATGTGTTCAATAACATTTGATTTATCAATAGACATAACCATACTGTACTTTTGGGATGTTACATGGCATTTTTGTTATAACTATGAAAAGAACAGTTGCCCGTTTGGACAGATTGATTTATAATGCTTGATTTGGTCTATCAACAGAAATCACCATTTCTGTCAATAAATATAGCAAGAGTTTAGAATGGAAGGGTTGTTTGACAAAAACTAATCATATTGCAAAACTTTAAGAAATAATTATCACTGTGGTCTCCATGGATGACGCATACACTGATCTCTTCTGCTTTTAATGTTACATATCCTATCTACATTTTATTATAATTAGAATGTGAAATGAAGCAGAAAGAACTCAGCACCAGCTTGAAGCTTCACTTTGCTCTGGTGCATCATCTGATCTGTTTTCATTTGCGTCTTATGCTTTGAGAAGCCTTCAAGTCATATTTTTTCTTCGTTCTAAAACGGATTCAGGTTCTACCTGTCATGATATAAATTATTGTGTCCAAGAGGGATTAATAAGAAGAGACAACAGTCATTTCCATTGCAATAGGATAGTTAAATAATTCTACCTGAAAACACTTTAATCTTCTGAAACTAGCATTATAAAGTTATATAGTAAATATTATTTATTCTATACTTTTTATGTTGTTTGTTACTCCCCGCACTGTATTGTTCACCCTATAAGATGCACTTTTTTCCCCCTCTAAGCGAGGGAAAAAAGTCAGTGCGTCTTATGGGTGTTTCCATTATGAAAGTGCTCATTGGTACAGCATGACCAGGAAGCAGTGATTGTAAAGCAGTGTGGCAAGATGAGCAGGAGTTGGATCTCAGGAGAGGCGGCGGCTGGAATACGAGAGGTGAGTTGATATTTTTATTTGATCTGAGGTCTGATTTAAATGTGGGTGTGATCTGAGGTCTGATTGGGGGTCTTCTTAACATTGGGGGTCTTATCTGAGGTCTGAATGGGGATCTTCTTGATATGGGTGTCTGATCTGAGGTCTGAATGGGGGTCTTCTTGACATTGGGTGTTTGATGTGAGGTCTGAATGGGGGCCTTCTTGACATTGGGGGTCTGATCTGAGGTCTGAATGGGGGTCTTATTAACACTTGAAGTCTGAATGAGAGTCTTCTTAACATTGGGGGTCTGATCTGGGGTCTGAATGAGGGTTTTCTTAACATTGGGTGTCTGATCTGAGATCTGAATGGGGGTCTTATTAACATTAGGGGTCTGATCTGAGGTCTGGTTAACATTTGATGTCTGACTGGGGGTATGATCTCAGGTTAAAAATATTTTTTAATTTTCCTCCTCTAAAACCTAGGCGCGGCTTATGGTCCTTTGAGTCTTATAAGGTGAAAAAAAATGTTATTTGGAAGTTTAGATGTAGATATGTAGATATTTAGTACAATTTTTATATCTATGTATCTATCTGCCTTCATGTATATAAAGCCTTCATTATCCTATAAGACATCGTGTATATCACATAATATACAGTACACAGCCATTTCTGCTTATACATTATATAGAAAGAGCATATTAATTCAGTAGGGCAGTGGAGGATATCACTGCTACCTAACACCACTTGTACCACTGGTAAAATCTAGGCGTTTTGACCTACAGTATGTGTCCCGAACTGCTGGGTACAATTCTGCCAGGCAGACTATAATTCATATATTCATCTGATCATAGACAGATTTTCATCAGTAGAATGCAGAAAGAATGGCGCCATCTGCTGGCAATGAAATGTCCAAGGGCCTAACAGATTTGGGGGCAGATGTAAAGAAAAAAAATATTTATATTTTTCCTGGACAATCTGTGCTGTATTGTATCCCCCATGTTGAAAATATATTTAGCACTTTAAGTACAACATTTTCATGATGTTCATGAGTCCTGTATACTGTATGCAGTGTATATACCGTAGACAGAAGATGTACGTCATGGCTAGAATTATATTTATTCATATTGTTTCTGCAGCAATATAATCATATGACTTTGATTTAATCTTCTACATTAGATAAGAGGCAGTGTATCCACAGGATACAGAAGGGACGTCACACTTGTCGGTCACAGCACCCTCCTATGTGATTTTCCAGACATATACCGAATGTCTGGGAATGAGGGAGATGCAAATATTTTTCTAAATTTGTATATGAAAATAAATTGTAAGTGTCTGGCGGAGCCAGAGATCAGATAAGCAAGCCCCACATGCTGGTTGGTCTCACTAAGCTATCTGTTAGTTCAAGCTCTCTAATCATTAGTTTAAGTGGCTATAAAGTCTTATGATAACCCCCGCTGCTAGTCCCTTATGCACTGCAGATAGCTTTTGGCTCACACGTCTCCACTATTAGCATAGGGATTTCTAGCACAAAATAACCCTGCATTTTTAATCTAGAACAGCTCGGTTTTCATACCTACTTTTCTCTTTAAACATGGAAAACTGAGCCCATTCTTTCCATCACTCTCATAATTTATAGGAACATTCTGCACTCATTGACGCCAAGTACCATATGGCTGCTGGGTAATTGAATGTACTTATTTAGCTTAAACTTTAGCCTGTTTGTTGTAGCTGGATAAAAGTGGAGAACATTATACCCATTATAAGCCATGCATGGATTTATAACTACACTGAATTATTTAATGGGTCTTTGCCTCTTTTACTTCACTACATCACCATAAAGCTCAGATTTATCCACATGCGGCCTTACCAGAAAAGCTCCCCCATTCTCACAACACTTTGCATTCTCTCTTTCGGGAAACATAAAGCTGATTGTAATATTAGCTTTAAATGGGAAGCACTGTACTGTGCTCACTGGTGCCAGATAAGTGGTTATGTCTTGGGGCATTTATGCATTCTCCATCAATACTCATACATCCTTTTAACTAGCAATCTTTTAAAGATATCTATATTGCTATAAAAAGTTTATACTATATGCGTATTACCACAAACCACACATTTATTGCATTTAGGAAAACATTTATTATGGAGTCAAGTAGGACTTATAGATTTAAAATCTGATACAAATGATGCCTTGATCACAATGACGGCACTTATCATCCTAAATACAATAATTGCATAATGTTTTCTCAAATGCAAAATGATTTCATCATTTGAATGTAACAAATAATTATTCCTCATTTCTCATAACTTAGATTTGAGGGATGCTAAAGCTCTCTGGAACACCTCTATTGCATAAAATCCGTGTCAGATTTGCCAAGCAATCCCTCGGTGGGTCCTAGCTCTGATACTGTAATTGATCCTAATGATCCAGCAGAAGAAGATCTCATTTGGAGCTGAATTTTGAGGCAATCACTTGTCACTAGAGTTGATTTCTCATGGGATGATTCATAAATAACCTATTAGACCTTATTGATGCTATGTTCTGTCTGTGCAATGATAGCAACAAAGATTATGCTGCAATTTAAAGTTGACATGACATGTATGTATAGATGGAGAGTCTAAGGAATCTCAGTCCTTGCAACAATGCCGGTTCTGCACAAGATCACAGATCTGAACTTCAAATAGAGCAGTTGCCTTTCCAAAGTCCTAACATTGGCTCTTGGTACTCGGACAGCCACGGGATTTACAGTAGGGCTGAACTGCACAACGATTGGACAGTCACAAAAACAATACATGTAAGACATGTATAAATACTGGCAGAGCACAAGACACTAAAACAAATTCAGTGGATAACAGGAAACAAATGCTGAGGGTCATGGGAGGAGGAGATGATCTAGAAATGGAGTGGTTGGCAGATGTATGGCATACAGGTACTGTAAATGCGGATGCGGATGAATGACAGTAAAAAAAGAAATGAAGCAATACTGAACTGACTCTATCTGAATTCAAGTCAGCAAATCAGCCTTGACACAGAAAAGTAACACATTCTAAACACAGCAAGTGTGAATCTGGTGATCTGTGCCAGAAGCCATCTACCTGCTCTCAGTGGGCACAGTCACTGGAATGCTCACCTGCTCTCCTCGGTCTTTCTGGTGTCCTGTGCTTATTGGAGTTTCTCTCTTCTTCTTTCTGGTGGACAGGGCTGCTGGAGTAGCTCTGCTTGGTCTACTCCACACTGGCTGAGGCCTGCTCCTCTACTGCAGTGCCTGCCTTTGCCTGAAGGACATGCACATGCATCTTAATCTATCAGCCTATGGCTGAGTCTTCCCGTGTGGGTGTGTGCCTAAGCTAAAGATATTCTAGCTTGCTAGTTCCCATCAAAGGTGCACTGTCCACATTTTGATCTCCCATACCTGTTAACCGAATCTGACCCTTTTCTGTCTGACCTGACCGCTGCCTCATTGCCCTGTGCTCCCTGCCTTGATCTTTGGCATGTTAATCAGATTGTATGAACTCTTGGTGTCCTGACCCCAGCTTATCCCTGACTACGGTTCTGCCTGATCTCTTGGTGCTCGAATCTGTGTCTCTTGACCCCTGTTGATTAGTAGTCCCTGAACAAGACTAGAGGTAGCAGCTTGGTGGTTCTCCTGCAGCGGAGTCCAGATCTTTGTATAAAGGTGAAAGGGTGAAGACCCAGAAGGCCACCAGAATAATGCCCTTAGGAGTATCCCAAAGCCAGGTCTGTTCAGTGGTATAGCAGATCCACATCAGCCTTTGTGACAGCAAGAAAGACAGTGGCACTACATAATCCCAGTATACAGAGCAAAAACACTAGACTAGAACAAAATACAACCATAGGCCAGTCAAGTTCTTCCACCCCAAACTCACCCAATCTGGTCCTTGCTTTGTGTACTTGGGACACAGTTATGCTGGAACACAAAACAACCTTTCTAAAATGTTCCCATAAAGTTAGATGCATACATTTTTCCAAAATGCAATGGAACTAAGGGATCTAGGCCAACTACTGAAAAACATCCCCATAACATTATCAGCCCTCCACCAAACTTAACAGTTGGCACAATGCCGTCAGGCAGTAATATTCTCCTGGCATCCACCAAACCCAGACTCATCCATCAGACTGCCAGAGAGGAAAATGTGGTTCGTTAGTCAATAGTACACTTTATCACTGCTCCAGAGTCCAATGGTTGCATGTTTTACACAACTCCATCTGATTCTTGGCACTGTGGTTAGTGATGTACGGATTGTATGCAGCTCTTCGGCCATGGAAGCCCATGCCATCAAGTGCCCAGAATGTAGTTTTAGTGCTGATGTTAATGCTAAAGGAGGTTTAGGAACTCTGTCAACAGAGCTTTGGAGACTTTTATGCGCTATGGGGGAGATTTATCAAACTGGTGTAAAGTAGAACAGGCTCAGTTGCCCATAACAACCAATCAGATTCCACCTTTTATTTCCCAAAGGAAAATAAAAAATGAAAGGTGGAATCTGATTGGTTGCTATAGACAACCAAGCCAGTTCTACTTTACAAGACTTTGATAAATCCCCCCCTTTGTGCCTTAGCACTCGGCAACCTCATACTCAAACAATTCTACTTTGCAATAATACCACTCACAGTTGATCATGGCATACGTATCTAGGAGGGAAGAAATTTCAAACTAACTTGTTGCAATGGTGGCATCTATTACAGTAGCATGCTTGAAATTGGTTTGATTCAAATCAATTAAGAAGTGTGTCCCAGTACTTTTGTCCATATAATCTATCTATAGATGTAGACAAGCTAAAATTGACTCTGATAACACGGCACAGTGTTATCTTTGTTATCTCTTGACAAAAGCCATTGAAATCCATCCATCTGTCTGGTTTGTATGTGTCTTGTATGTATCTCTTTATCTAACATCTATATTAGCGCATTAATGTAACCGTAAGAGATTATCCAGTACACTATAGATAACCTCTAATGGTACTCTACTGTGCATTTGGAAAATCTTCAGACCCTTTCACTTTTTGCACATTTTGTTATGTTGCAGCTTTGTTCTAAAATAAAAGAAATTCAAGTTTTTCCCCATCATTGTGCACTCAATACCCCATAATGAGAAAGTGGAAACAGTATGTTCAAAATCTTTGCAAATTTACTGAAAAGGAAAAACTAAAATCTTGTATTGACATAGGTATTCAGTTCCTTTACTCATTACTTTGTTGAAACACCTTTGGCAACAATTACAGCCTCTTGTCTTCTTTCATATATTGCCACAAGGTTAAACACCTGGATTTGGGGATTTTCTGCCATTCTTCTCTGCAGATACTTTAGGGGTCTGATAGGTTGGATGGGGATCGTCAACGGACAGCCATTTTAACCCCTTCACCCCCGGAGCTTTTTTCGGTTCTGCATTTTCGTTTTGCGCTCCCTGCCTTCAAACAGCCATAACTCTTTTATTTTTCTGTTCACATAGCTGTATGAGGGCTTGTTTTTTGCGGGACAAGTTGTACTTTCCAACGCCACCATTTAATATTGCATACGGTGTAGTGGGAAGCGGGAAAAAAATTCCAAACCGGGTGAAATTGCAAAGAAAACGCTATTCCGCTACAGTTCTACGGGTTTCTTATTTACAGCGTTCGATGTGCATTAAAACTGATCCATTACTTTCATTCTACTGGTCAGTACGAATCCGACAATACCTAATATGTATAGTTTTTCCTGCGTTTTCATAGTGATAAAATAATTAGAAAGTTGCCCTTTTTTTTTTTTTTTTTTTTCCTTGTCAAATCTTGACCCCTATAACTTTTTGGTATTTATGTGTACAGAGCTGTATGGGGGCTCATTTTTTGCGGGACGATCTGAAGTTTTTATTGATACCATTCTGGGGTGTGTATGACTTTTTGATCACTTTTTATTTAATTTTTTTTAGAAAAAAAAAAGCGACAAAAAACGGCAAATCGCCATTTGGACGCTTTTTTCCGCCACACAATTCGCCGTATTGGAATTTTTTTTTTATATTTTAAAAGTACGGGCGTTTTCGGTCACGGTGATACCCATGATGTCTATATTTATTGTTATTTAGGTATTTATTTTTTACTTATACAGAAAGGGGGGTGATTTGAACTTTTACATCTTTTTTATTTTTTATATATTTTTTAACATTTTTTTTTAATTTTTTTTTACTATTAGAAAGCTCAAATATGGGCTTATATATTGTGGCTTTTTTTTTTTTCTTTATGAGCAATTATGGATTTTATAGACTCAGAAATCCATGAGTTGCTCATTTCTTATCCTGGCCTGGCATCTAGTGGCCAGAATAAGAATTGCACTTTGAAAACTGTAATCCTCACCAGCGAGGATTACAGTTTTCATATGGTGTACAGACACCCCGATTGGCCACACGGGGTGTCTGTACACCACCCGGAAGCGAATGCTTCCGGGTTGAAACGCAACTAGATGCCGTGATCACGTGTGATCACGGCATCTAATCAACCAGGAAGACGCCGCAGATGGCGGTAAGTAGCGGCAAGTCTCTGCTGTTAGAAACAGCAGAGACTTGCCGGCCATGACGCCCGCCGCACCCGCGAGCGGGCACCATGTGCCCGCATCGCCCCAGCGCCGTACATGTACGGCGCTGGGCGCGAAGGGGTTAAGGTCTCTCCAGAGATTTTCGTTTGGGTTTAAGTCATGGCTCTGGCTGGGTCACTCAAGGTGATTCACACAGTTGTCCCTAAACTAAGACAAGAGTTGTCTTGGTTGTCTGCTTAAGGTCATTATCTCGTTGGAAGGTGAAACTTTGGCCCAGTCTGAGGTCCAGAGCACTCTGGATTAGGTTTTCTTTAAGAATATTTCTGTACTTTGCTCCATTCAGCTTTCCCTCAACCCTGACCAGTCTTCCTGTTCTAGCCTCTGAACCCCTCTCCCCTTTTCCACAGCATGATGCTGCCACCACCATGCTTCTTTGTAGGGATGGTATTGGGCAGATGATGAGCAGTGCCTGGTTTCTTCCAGACATGATGCTTAGATTTGAGGTCAAAAAGTTCAATCTTGGTTTCCTCAGACCAAAAATTCTTGTTTCTCATTCAAAACCTTTATGTATTTACTGAGGAAAGGCTTATTTCTGGTCACTCTGCCATAAAGCCCATATTGCTGGAGTGCTGCAGTGGTGGTTGAATTTATGGAAGTTTCACCAATCTGCGCACAGGATCTCTGGAGATCAGTCAGAATGACCGCTGGGTTCTTAGTCAGCTCTCTTACAAAGGCGCTTCTCACCTGATTACTTAGTTTGGTGGGGCGGCCAGATCTAGGAAGAGTCCTGGTTGTTCCAAATTACGGAGACCACTTTGCTCTTGAGAGCTTTGAGGGCTGTAGAATTTTTTTTTGTACCCTTCTCCAGATCTGTGATTTCACACAATCCTTTGAGCTCTACAGGCAGGCAGTTAGAAGTTTCAGGCTTGTTTTTTTTTTCTGATATGCATTGTCAGCTGTGAAACCTTATATAGACAGGGATGTATCTTTCCAAATCATGTCCAATTAACCCTTTCACGACCGGAGGTTTTTTCGGTTCTGCATTTTCGTTTTGCGCTCCCTGCCTTCAAACAGCCATAACTGTTTTATTTTTCTGTTCACATAGCTGTATGAGGGCTTGTTTTTTGCGGGACAAGTTGTACTTTCCAACTCCACCATTTAATATTACATATGGTGTAGTGGGAAGCGGGAAAAAAATTCCAAATGGGGTGAAATTGCAAGAAAACCGCTATTCCGCTACAGTTCTACGGGTTTCTTATTTACAGCGTTCGATGTGCATTAAAACTGACTGGTTACTTTCATTCTACTGGTCAGTACGAATCCGGCAATACCTAATATGTATAGTTTTTCCTGCGTTTAGATGGTGATAAAATAATTAGAAAGTTGCCCTTTTTTTTTTTTTTTTTTCCTTGTCATATCTTGACCCCTATAACTTTTTGGTATTTATGTGTACAGAGCTGTATGGAGGCTCATTTTTTGCGGGGCGGTCTGAAGTTTTTATTGATACCATTCTGGGGTGTGTATGACTTTTTGATCACTTTTTATTTAATTTTTTTTAGAAAAAAAAAGGGACAAAAAACTGCGAATCGCCATTTGGACGCTTTTTTCCGCCACACAATTCGCCGTATTGAAATTTTTTTTTATATTTTAAAAGTACGGGCGTTTTCGGTCACGGTGATACCCATGATGTCTATATTTATTGTTATTTAGGTATTTATTTTTTACTTATACGGAAAGGGGGGTGATTTGAACTTTTATATCTTTTTTATTTTTTATATATTTTTTAACATTTTTTTTTAATTTTTCTGTGATTATTTTAAAGCTCAAATATCATCTGATCTATTGTGTTTTGTTTTTTTTCTTTATGAGCAATCATGGATTTACTAGATGCAGTTAAAACCATGAATTGCTCATTTCTTATCCTGGCCTGCCATCTAGTGGCCAGAATAAGAATTGCAGTTTGAAAACTGTAATCCTCACCAGCGAGGATTACAGTTTTCATATGGTGTACAGACACCCCGATTGGCCAATCGGGGCGTCCGTACACCACCCGGAAGCGTGGGCTTCCGGGTTCAGACGCATCCTGATGCCGTGATCACGTGTGATCACGGCATCAGAAGGCCCTGGAAGTCTCCGCAGACGGAGGTAAGATGCGGCAAGTCTCTGCTGTTAGAAACAGCAGAGACTTGCCGGCCATGACGCCCGCCGCACCCGCGAGCGGGCGTCATGTCCCCGCACCGCCCGCGCGCTGTACATGTACGGCGGCGGTCGGGAAGGGGTTAACTGAATTTACCAAATGTGGACTTTAAGGTATAGAAACATCTCAAAGATAATTAATAGAAATAAGAGGCTCATAGAGCTAAATTTCAAGTGTCATAGCAAAGGGTCTGAATTCTTATGTCCATGCAAAATTTTAGCTTTTCCTTTTTAATGAATTAGCAAAGATGACTAAAATTCTGTTTTCACTTTGTTATCATTGGGAACTGAGTGCAGATCAATGGGGGAAAACTTTTTTTTTAGTTTAGCACAAGGCCTCAACATAACAAAATGAGAACAAAGTCTGAAGACTTTCGGAATGCATTGTATAGTGTGCCTCTGGAGTATATTTTGTTGACAAGTTGCTGGTAAACTATGGAGAATTTTGTGTCTGCAGAAGGTCTTATTCCGTAATGACTGGAAAAGGACAATTACTTATAATTTCAAAATATTTCAGTGATCTTACCTTTTAACCTAGAGTAGGAATTTTCAATGTTGGCTGATTTAAGAGCAATCTCCCATTAAAGACATTTCTTTTACCTGCTTCTGTCAATACAAAGTAAAAAAAAACAAAAAACTAAATGAATTGTAATTTAAGATATGTCTGAAAGCAGCGAATAGAAAAAAAGTGCCTGTTTTAATCAAAGCTTAAAGGGAACCTG
This sequence comes from Rhinella marina, assembly GCA_900303285.1. Lineage (NCBI taxonomy): Eukaryota > Metazoa > Chordata > Amphibia > Anura > Bufonidae > Rhinella > Rhinella marina. Next base: position 17,152 of record ONZH01014688.1, read on the forward strand.
TCCTGTTGAACATGGTCCCTGATCTACATGCAGTATGCAATATTGTTTTATGGGAAGTATGGAAAGTATAACTTGCAATTTATTTATTTAAACCTCTGTTCTTTTTATGCTTGGGAGTCCAGCAGGCAGATCTACTTACTAACTGGCAGATCATTGAGTAGGATTGTCCACTGCACTCATCAGTATAGAATAATCAGAGGCTCAAATGAAGTATGCTGTATCTTTTTCTACAAAACTATGTATCAACCAGCTCACCACTGCCTGCTCTATAACATAAAGCCAGATAGGACTGCATGGACATTGTAAGTAAAAGCACAATGCAAACATAGAATATATGGACTAATTCTGTATTCACTATATAAAATGAATATGAGGTACTTAGCAAATATATTTTGATCAAAATTGTTTTTGCCCATTCTCCATGCCAAGGTGACTTTAATCTAGATGTAAATCTACTCTATGATACTTCTCTGTGCTATCCGGCCTCTTAATTCAGGATAAGCAGGTTCCACGTATATACAGTATTGTGTCTGCTCAATTTGTCACCTCTCTCTGTGCCTGAGGAAAAGGTGGGCTAGTTAGTTAGCTGTAGTCTCCCCTCAATGAATTCAGAGGCCTGCTGGCACAGTGGTAACAAATGACGCAATCACAGTGTACATGAGGAACCTGCTTATGATGATTTTGATTAAAATATATTTGCCAAGTGTATTTCGCATTCATTTATGTAGTGAATATAGTATTAGTCCATATATTCTATGTTTGCAAAGTGCTGTTGCATTGTGTTTGCTTTTATTTTTGTAGTTTCAGCCATGGTAATGCACAACTGCACATATACTTCATTTTGCTGAAGGTGCTGACTAGGGATGAGCAAACTTTTGAAAAGTTCAGTTCGGCAAACTTTCGTGAAATTCGGATTCGTACGAACCGAACCTAAAACGAACCTTGCTATAACTGCTGAATAATTGCAGCTACAATAGTGGGAGTCTGATAGGGTATAGTTTCGTTTAGTTACAGCTGCTATTACAATGAAAAAAGTGGAAAAAATCAAAGTGCAAAAATAGTCGTCGACGCCAGGTCGACAACATTTGACAGCATTGAAGATGTCCGCTGGAGCAGTCCATGTCATGCCAGAGCACCAAAAACACATGGTAGATCATGGCACCAGCCCAAGAATAGGCTGCGTTGAAGTCGATGCGGTCTCAGTGACATCACAGGTCAGAAGACAGACAGGCGTACCATTTAATTAGACCTTTAATTGCACCCCAGAACAGGTACACATTAGCCAAGGTGTAAGTGATTACACGAGACATAGGACACAAAGTGCAAGTTGGCAGCACCGGCAGCATTGCCTTGATAGCAGACCCCAGTCAGACAATTGAGGGAGGAGGAGGCGGAGCACTTGATTGCAACCAGGCCAGTATAGTTGAGAAGAGACAATTGACGGAGGAGGAGGCGGCAGCACTTGATAGCACCCAGGCCAGTATAGTTGAGAAGAGACAATTGACGGAGGAGGAGGCGGCAGCACTTGTATAGCACCCAGGCCAGTATAGTTGAGAAGAGACAATTGACAGGAGGGAGGCGGCAGCACTTGTATAGCACCCAGTCCAGTATAGTTGAGAAGAGACAATTGACGGAGGAGGAGGCGGCAGCACTTGTATAGCACCCAGGCCAGTATAGTTGAGAAGAGACAATTGACGGAGGAGGAGGCGGCAGCACTTGTATAGCACCCAGGCCAGTATAGTTGAGAAGAGACAATTGACGGAGGAGGAGGCGGCAGCACTTGTATAGCACCCAGTCCAGTATAGTTGAGAAGAGACAATTGACGGAGGAGGAGGCGGCAGCACTTGTATAGCACCCAGTCCAGTATAGTTGAGAAGAGACAATTGACGGAGGAGGAGGCGGCAGCACTTGTATAGCACCCAGTCCAGTATAGTTGAGAAGAGACAATTGACGGAGGAGGAGGCGGCAGCACTTGTATAGCACCCAGGCCAGTATAGTTGAGAAGAGACAATTGACGGAGGAGGAGGCGGCAGCACTTGTATAGCACCCAGTCCAGTATAGTTGAGAAGAGACAATTGACGGAGAGGAGGAGGCGGCAGCACTTGTATAGCACCCAGGCCAGTATAGTTGAGAAAGAGACAATTGACGGAGGAGGAGGCGGCAGCACTTGTATAGCACCCAGGCCAGTATAGTTGAGAAGAGACAATTGACGGAGGAGGAGGCGGCAGCACTTGTATAGCACCCAGTCCAGTATAGTTGAGAAGAGACAATTGACGGAGGAGGAGGCGGCAGCACTTGTATAGCACCCAGGCCCAGTATAGTTGAGAAGAGACAATTGACGGAGGAGGAGGCGGCAGCACTTGTATAGCACCCAGTCCAGTATAGTTGAGAAGAGACAATTGACGGAGGAGGAGGCGGCAGCACTTGTATAGCACCCAGTCCAGTATAGTTGAGAAGAGACAATTGACGGAGGAGGAGGCGGCAGCACTTGTATAGCACCCAGGCCAGTATAGTTGAGAAGAGACAATTGACGGAGGAGGAGGCGGCAGCACTTGTATAGCACCCAGGCCAGTATAGTTGAGAAGAGACAATTGACGGAGGAGGAGGCGGCAGCACTTGTATAGCACCCAGGCCAGTATAGTTGAGAAGAGACAATTGACGGAGAGGAGGCGGCAGCACTTGTATAGCACCCAGTCCAGTATAGTTGAGAAGAGACAATTGACGGAGAGGAAGGAGGCGGCAGCACTTGTATAGCACCCAGGCCAGTATAGTTGAGAAGAGACAATTGACGGAGGAGGAGGCGGCAGCACTTGTATAGCACCCAGGCCAGTATAGTTGAGAAGAGACAATTGACGGAGGAGGAGGCGGCAGCACTTGTATAGCACCCAGTCCAGTATAGTTGAGAAGAGACAATTGACGGAGGAGGAGGCGGCAGCACTTGTATAGCACCCAGGCCAGTATAGTTGAGAAGAGACAATTGACGGAGGAGGAGGCGGCAGCACTTGTATAGCACCCAGTCCAGTATAGTTGAGAAGAGACAATTGACGGAGGAGGAGGCGGCAGCACTTGTATAGCACCCAGGCCAGTATAGTTTGAGAAGAGACAATTGACGGAGGAGGAGGAGGCGGCAGCACTTGTATAGCACCCAGTCCAGTATAGTTGAGAAGAGACAATTGACGGAGGAGGAGGCGGCAGCACTTGTATAGCACCCAGTCCAGTATAGTTGAGAAGAGACAATTGACGGAGGAGGAGGCGGCAGCACTTGTATAGCACCCAGGCCAGTATAGTTGAGAAGAGACAATTGACGGAGGAGGAGGCGGCAGCACTTGTATAGCACCCAGTCCAGTATAGTTGAGAAGAGACAATTGACGGAGGAGGAGGCGGCAGCACTTGTATAGCACCCAGTCCCAGTATAGTTGAGAAGAGACAATTGACGGAGGAAGGAGGAGGCGGCAGCACTTGTATAGCACCCAGTCCAGTATAGTTTGAGAAGAGACAATTGACGGAGGAGGAGGAGGCGGCAGCACTTGTATAGCACCCAGGCCAGTATAGTTGAGAAGAGACAATTG
>ONZH01014689.1:0-37811 GCA_900303285.1 Rhinella marina
CCTCGGCGTCCTAACACTTACTGGGTCTCCAAGTTGGACACGTGGCTGGAACTGTCCCTGTACGCCTTGGAGGTGCTTGCCTGCCCTGCCGCCAGCGTGCTATCAGAAAGGGTGTTCAGCGCAGCCGGGGGCATTATAACCGATAAGCGCAGCCGCCTGTCAACCGACAGTGCTGACAGGCTGACGCTAATCAAAATGAACAGCAAGTGGATTGACCCGGACTTTGCTTCTCCAACAGTGGAAAGCAGCCAAAAGTGAAGTGCCATCTGTATGAAGTGCCATTTCCTCCTCCACCTCCTCCTCCTCCTCCTTAACCGCCGTAGAATTGCTCCGTAAAAAAAAAAAAAAAATATTTATGGCTCACCTCTTGGGCCTACAAGCAATTTTTATCATGACTCACCTCTTGGGCCTACATGCAATTTTTATCATGGCTCACCTCTTGGGCCTACAAGCAATTTTTATCATGGCTCACCTCTTGGGCCTACAAACAATTTTTATCATGGCTCACCTCTTGTGCCTACAAGCAATTTTTGTCATGGCTCACCTCTTTGGCCTACAAGCAATTTTTATCATGGCTCACCTCTTGTGCCTACAAGCAATTTTATCATGGCTCACCTCTTTGGCCTACAAGCAATTTTTATCATGGCTCACCTCTTGGGCCTATAAACAATTTTCAAGAGGTCTCACCTCTTGGGCCTACAAACAATTTTTATTATGGCTCACCTCTTGGGCCTTAATAAAATTTTTAAGAGGTCTCACCTCTTGGGCCTACAAACAATTTTTATCATGGCTCACCTCTTGGGCCTACAAACAATTTTCAAGAGGTCTCACCTCTTGGGCCTACAAACAATTTTTATTATGTCTCACCTCTTTGGCCTCCACTTAATTTTTTCGAGGGCTCACCTCTTGGGCCACCATATAATTTTTTTGAGGGCTCACCTCAAGCTAACTTTGCGCACTCATTAAAATATTTTCACAACAAGGACCTAAGAGCCCTCGATGGGAGAGCTTTGTGTGGGGGCCTGTTATAGGGAAGAGATGCGGCCCTGCGGGCTCTAGCCTGCCTTCTCCATGAGCCTCTGGCCAGCCCACGGCCTCTTCCTGCCTTTTGCGGTCCTACGCATCCCTCAACATCCCCACTGCTTTACCTGCTAGACATGACACTGGGCCAGGTCGGGTCACTGACTTCGTCATACTCAACCACCTCCTCTTACACTGCCTCACTTTGCTCCAACAGCCTCCCTTGCTGGCAACTGTGTCTCATCATCGTCCCTAATCATTTTACACTTTAGTGCCCGTTCCACACCACCATCAGCTAGAGATGGAGCTTGCTCCAGTGTTTGGGCATCAGAACAAACAAAATCCTCAGATAGCTCCTGCGATTCTTGCATGGGTGGGAACACTGGGTTGATAACATTGGGCAGGGTGGGAGGAAGGAGGGTCAGAGTGAGGTCCCTGCAGTTTCTGCAGGCTATCGACGAGACTGGACTTTGTGGACTTGACTGGGTGGTGGACAGATTTAACAAATCTAGAAGGAGAAGGAGGGGTTTGCCGAGCTGTCTGTAAGGGTTGCGGAAATCCAGACAGAACCAAGGCCCAAAACTTGGGTGGGGGTAGCAGGTTTGCCCGTCCCCGCCTCCACAACATTCACCCAGTGTGCTGTCAGGGAGATGTAGCATCCCCGGCCTCAAACCAAAGTGTTGGTGGTCAAATGGCCTTTTGCAGTAACCGTGTTACTCGGGCGTGGATGATGTTTTGGGACATGTGCCTGGGCAAGGCAGGGATGGCACAGAGGGAAAAATAGTGATGGCTTGATTGCTTTCCCCCTTGCCTATGCCATCTGTGGTTGTCATAGGCAACGTGATTTTAAGGGGTGCAGAATTTTATCTTCTTTTTTGTCTAGTTTGGCTTGGGGTCCATGGCAATGTAGAGGAAAGAAGGTTTCCTTGTATGGTCTCACTTTACAGAGAGGTTAGATTGTCTTTGGAGTGTATTGTTGAGAGGCTGTGATAGTGGCGTAATAGTGCAACTTGGGCGCGTTATATGCACCCAGACATGCTTCCCCTGCTGTCCCAGTTGCATTCCAGCAGTGTTGGCATCCTTTTCTGAGGTTTCAGGGTGGACTTGGTGACCTCCAAGTGGTCGAATTGAGATTTCCAAGTGGCGAGCATTTTTTTCCCATAGACTTTAATGGGATTCGATATTCGGTCGAATAGTCGAATTTCGCGGTCTATTCGAATCGAATTTCGAACTTTCGAATATTTCACTACTCGCTCATCTCTAATTATAGATAATACATGAGGAAGGACGGATGGGCAGAGACGTTCTGCAGCAATATCCAGCTGTGCATTTCTGAATGTACATTTATTAATCTTTTGTGCTGATAGAAATTTCAGGAGCCGTGATGGAGACTGGATTAAAAGTATAAGGTGCACCTTTAAAAGAGGGACAAATGGGAGGTGCCCCTTGCAAGTCTGCATCTTTTGCGGCCCCGTTGAATTGAAAAAAATAATGCGGCTTGTGTGTAGAACAAAACTACGTTCATGTGAATGCGCCGTAACACATGACTCTCATCAGGGAGACACATAGGTCTGCATAGGATCTGCATAAAATAGATGAGTTTCAATTAAGACTACGTAAAAAGTTGCTTCCTAGCTCGTATAGTATTAGTAATCAATAAAAATAATTGATTGCAAAAACTTTGTAATCTGTACCAATTGTTCCTATAGAAACGCCGTCTCCGTCACCTCCTTTGTAGTAATGCTCTTTGTCAGAAAGTGAAAGGCATGTGACCGGTGGAGGCAGAATCGCTGAGACGGTAATGTGCAGAGTTTATGTAGGACATCTACAACCTGCTGGCTGCTCTGTGTCGTGGGAGACATCTGGCGCACATCATCTCCGTACAGTCAGACCCGTAATCGCTGTGATTCACGTTCTCACATCTGCTTAGTTTCTGTGCGGTTCACACCGTCTGTATGTAAACAGGGCTCAGGTCTGGTCGTCCGCTCCTCATACCCTGGATAGAGGGGTCCGTTTACAATGTGTCCTGTAATGATACAATTGTTTCCATTCCTCTCAGTCACTGTTACATTTCCCGTCCAATAAGAATAAGTGGAAAGTAAACATCAGCTTCTCCAGAATTTCTATGGATTTTTCTGAACTTGTTCTGCATGCACAGATGCTAGACCAGGGATCAGCAACCTTCGGCACTCCAGCTGCTGTGAACTACAACTCCCAGTATGCAAACATGCTCAGCTGTTCTCACAACTCCCATAGAAGTGAATGGAACATTCTGGGAGTTGTAGTTTCAGAACATCTGGAGTGCCGGATCCCCGTGCTAGAGGGTTGTCGTCCAGTTATTGCAGAATCCCAAAAAGTTACATAGAGGAAGAGATGTCACTCCGAGCTCCTGGGCCCCAGTGCAGAATGTATTACAGGGCCCTCATTTATTGCACTTTGTTTATGATGATTGACTCTAAATATAGAGCTGAGGGGTCTTTTGGGCCACTTCAGGCTTCACAGCTTCTGAGCATATATACAGGGGCAGATGGGGATGTACTGAAAAGGTTAATAAAGTGATTGTTGTGCTATTTATTTTCAGGACACACAGGGCTTTCATGATTTATTTTGGTGTTAGTTTTCATATTTAAAGACTATTTCACATTTACTAAGACCAGCGTTTCAGACCCCGGTCTTATTAAAGGCCCTACAGCTGGCGGTGGTTCCACCAAAGTTACGACGAGACGCCGGCTTCTCAATAACTTTATGCATCCAACGTCAAGTTCTAAATGTAAGAAAGCCTCTGGATTGTCTTACATTTATACCATTTTCTACACCTAAAACAGGTATAGAAAAGATGGGCCTCCGGGACCACCCCTTCCTCCCACCATGCTACGCCCACAATTTTAGACAGTTGCACCACTTTCTGTGCTTGAAATCTGCCTAAGGGCCCTTGCACGCGACCGTGGAGCACGGTCCAGGACGGTCCGTGAAAACCCGGACCGTGCTCCTTCTGAGGGCAGCAGCGCACGGTGTCATTGGTTGCTATGACACCATGCGCTTCCTAAGGCCGACGCTGTACAGCGATACACTCTATACGAGCGTGTACAGTGTATGACTGTACAGCGGCGGCATCAGGAAGCGCACGGTTGTGTGCAAGGGCCCTAATTTAGGCGTATTTCAGCATAGTAAATAACCCCCTAAGGAGCTATAGTTTGAAAAAAAAATGATTTTATAAAAAAAATGTTTTACAGTTTTCCCCAAATAAAACTAAAAAAAGTTTGTTTTGTATTCCATAAAACCCTATGTGTCATGTAAAAAAAAATTGCATTGAGTCTTTTTTAACACATTTTTTTTTACACCTGTGTTTTTTGCTGTGGTTTTGTGGTGTTTTTTTTTTTTTTTCTGGGATGTTTGCAGACAGTGACTTACCACTAATGTTTTCTTCATGACATTTTACAAAACATTTAAAAACATGCCAAGTGCTCCAGCATGCTATGTTTTTGAAAAGAAGCCAGAAGGATAGAAAAAATAACCTAATTTAAAAAAGACACTTGTGTGTCCTGAATTTCATATTTCACATAGACTATCAGCTAACATCTGGAGCTGGGGTTTTTCTTACAATTAATACAGCAAAAAAAAAAAAAAAAAACAGGTGCAAAAAAATACTGAAAAATGCCAACAAAAACCTACGTGTGAAAGAACACTTAAACAGCTAAAAGCCAAAAAAACTAAATGAAACCATGCACCCAGTATTACATTACATTAGCTTGTACAATGTGTATAAAGTAAATATTATGGAATGAGGTAAAGGTTACATTGTAACAGTATCTTCTTGTGTGAATACAGCCCGGTGCTGCTTATAGTTACATTGATTCTTGCAGTCCACAATAGACAAAAAGAAAAACACTGAATTCAATAAATGCAAGCCCAGTTTTTTTTTCCTAACCATAGACTCTATTTTTGTTAAGTATCCGATGAGAAGACTTTCCATTGAGCTGGGTAATTATGATGAATTACACCCGGTGATTGACAGAGCAGAAGATGGCTGCAGATGATCTTCACATTCTGGGAGGATTGGACTGGATGTGAACTATTAAAAATGACTTCTTACCACGAACTGTCAGATGAATTCCTGGATTGCCAGCTTTGCACTTTTCTGATATTTAGATTTTTTCTGGCCGAATGAAGGACATTGTCATCGGAAAAGTTACTGAATCTTTCGGCAAATAGTATATTAATTACTGGTAACGGTATTTAACCGCTCGCATACCGCCCAGTATCTTTATTTGTACATGAAGAGATGTTTCTAAAAGTCTCCACAGTTGGTGTCACAGCAGAAATGGAGAGCGACTGTCAGAGACAGCATTGAAGTGGCACATTGCACTTTTAAAGGGCATCTGTCAGCAGTTTTGTCCCTATGACACTGGCTGACCTGTTCCATGTGGACTTGGCAGCTAAAGACATCTGTGTTGGTCCCATGTTCATATGTGCCCACATTGCTGATAAAAATGTTATTTCAATATATGCAAATGAGCCTCTAGGAGCAACGGGGGCGTTACCATTACTCATAGAGGCTTAGCTCTCTCTGCAACTGCCACCCTCTCTGCAATTTGATTGTCGGGGCCAGACATGATGATGTCAGGACCTGCCTGGTCCTGTCAGTTGAAGTTCAGAGGACGCAGCAGTTGCAGAGAGAGCAGAGCCGCTAGGTGTAATGGTAACTCCTCCGTTGCTCCTAGAGGCTCATTTGCATATATTAAAACATCATTTATCTCAGCAATGCGGGCACATATGAACATGGGACCAACACAGATGCCATCAGCTGCCAAGTGCACATGTAACAGGTCAGCCAGTGTCATAGGTACAAAACTGCTGACAGATGCCCTTTAAAGGGGTTTTTCAGAGAGATTTTTTTAACGCTAGAAAGGGTTAAAATTACAAATAATATGCAAGTTTTGAGGATTACTCACCCTGAGCGATTCCCTCCTTCTCCAGTCACTGTTCTGGTTGTGGGAAGAATTGTATTACATGCATAAAAATGAAAGGGGTTGTTCACCTCTGGGGACCTTTTCTCCAGACCCCTTTAAGTGTGGGCGGACATGTGCAAATAATCATACTTACCTGATCCCTGTCGCTGGGCTCCCTGCTGGATCGCTATATTCCAGGTCATCAACATTCGGTTTGACACGGGTTACGTGACCCGCTGCAGCCAATGACTGACCGCAGCAGGTCAAGTGACACATGTAGGACACGTCACTGTTGGGGCCAGTTATTGGCTGCAGCAATAACAAGGTGATAACATGGGGAGACCTGGAAACTGCAGAGATGGTGATGCAGCAATGAAGCTGGAACCCAGCAGCGGAATCAGGTAAGTATCACCATCGCAGCGGGTCTGGTCACGCTGGCGGTTCTGTAGATAGGCTCCTCAGGGGGTGAACAACTTCTTTAATGATTAACTATGAACTCTTTCTGGAATAATGGCAAAAACAGCAATTCCGTCAGCGTCAGTGCATTTTTATCTTTGTACCGTTTACTGTGCAGCATAAATACGTTATTTTGTGGGTCATCACAATGTCGGCGATACCAAATATGTTCATGTTTTTTATTACTTATTTTACTACTTTTGCCCTGGAATGTTTTTTTTATTTTATTATTTGTTTTTCTGTCACCACATTCTGTAATAATTTCACAGTTTAGGTCTTTATAGAAAAAAATACCAATTACATATATATATATATATTTTTTTTTTTATGTAGATATGTTTTTTTGTGTTTATTTTATTCCTTTCTTTTTTATATTGTTGGATTCAGGGTTTCCAATTATTTGCTGCGTGGAATAGCACAGCAGACCACACATTTACATTTTAAACATAGGAGCCTATGGGGAATGGATGCCACTCTGCGCCATATATTTTATGGGTCTGTTTCACAGATATTGTAGAATTCCAGTGCACAGGGTAAGCGGAGGATCAAGATGCAGTGTGTAAAGATCTTTACAAAAATAAATAAATAAAAACAGACATTTTTTATTTACTTTATCCCTTATCAACAAATAAACAAAAATACTCATATAAAATGAGACAGACATAAATCCCCAGATAAAAATATGAATGAATAAACCACAAAAAAAACTACATCTTAAAAGCCTCCAAACTGCAAAAAAAAAAAAAAAAAAGGTAAAACCGTGCCTGACACAGATATAATGCACAGTAGAAGAATTGCCATGTATTATTAAAGAGATCAGAGGGTTGCACAGTCATAAAAATAAATAAAGTTTATTTAAAAATAAAAATTGTTTAACATAAACATCAGAATCCATTTTCCTTACAAAATTCCCATGTACTGCAAAAATAGTGACATTTTAAAAAATATGATGCATAAAATACGGGTTAAGTGATATTTATACTGCACAGTGAACATCTAAAAATATATAACAATGGCAGGATTGCTGTTTTTAGTTCATTGTTTCACAAAAAGGGAATAAAAAACTGATCAAAAAGTTGTGTGTACCCCAAACTGGTGGCAGTTAAAACTTCAAAACATCCCACACAACTCTATTGCCAGAAAAAAAAAACATTATAGCAATGCATAGACACAAAAATATTTTCCTGTGTTTTTTCTATAAACAGATTAAAAAACATGTAAAATATAGCTACACAAAAAAACTTTTTTGTGCAAAAGTAGCATTTTTTTAGCAGCTGCAAAATTGTGCTGCAGGATTTAAATTGACCCAGAGAATGTTGTCTATCTGCACAATGAACACATTTAAAGCATAAAACTATAGCATCGTTGCTGTTGTTTTTTATCCTTCTCCAAAAAAAAGGAATAAAAATCATGCATTATACAGTAGTATGCAAAAGTTTGGGCGCTCCTGGTGAACATTACTGTGACTGTGAAGAGTTAAGCAAGTTGAAAATGAAATGGTCTCATCAACATCAACAGTCACATTAGAAATGGAAAAACCCTCCCAAAAAGTCGATCTTTTATTGTAGATTTTTAATCTGTGTCTGAAGTAAATCTTGTTGGCGCACAAATCAGGGGACACAAATGCATTTAACTCCTTAAAGACATAATTAATTTTAGCCTTAAGGATCAGTAACATTTTCCTCCTTTGTGTTCCAGCAGTCATAATGTTTTAATTTTTTCTTCTAAATTTAGATTTTTATTTTGTGGGGTTAGTTTTTAAGAAACCATTTTGGGGTGTATATAGTTTATTAAATAACTTGAGAAAGATAAAAGAACAGCAATTTAACATTATTTTGTGAAATTTATTTAAGGCATTCACTGTGTGGTATAAATACCGTAACATAACTTTTTATATGGGTCACATATAGCACATTTCTATACATTTTTATTATTTTTAATCTCTCCCTGCTGGCTGTCAGCTCCCCAGCTGCCCCCTCCGCCTCCTCCAGACTGAAGGGGAGGGGGTGGCTGCTTTAATTGATGATATCTCTGGATAGGTAGCAGATAGTGACTTGTATTGTTTGAAAGCTGGCATTCAAAGCTTTCAAACAATACCAGAATCACAGCATTATCTCTAGTACATGGGAAGATATCAGTGTCAGATATCAGCAGTAAATATAACTGAAACTGAAAATAAAAGCAGGTTTTACCACTTCTATTCTAACTCAATTTTTAAAAGTGATATTTCCTGCTTACTTTAGGCTAATGCAGCTTTCAAACAAGACTAGGCCCATATTTCTAGCTACCAATCAGGAGATATAAGCAGCTAAAGCAGACTCCATTCCCCTTCCCCTTCTGCCCAGGCTATGTAAAACAAGTGGTTAAGAAAAAACTTTAATTTTTTGTTTGAGGGATTTTCATCCATTCTTCCTTGCAGCAGTCTTCCAGTTCTGTCAGATTCCTGGGCCGTCTTACTTGCACTGATCTTTTGCGGTCTATCCACAGACTTACAATGATGATCTGATCAGAGAACTATGAGGGTCATGGTAAAATCATCTGCTTGTGCCTTTTGATGTTGTCTATTGTGGATTTTGTGTTCTGTTTTTATCCATTTGTCAAAGCCATCCTCTTTTCAGATTCATCTTTATTTTTTTACAGTAGATGTTATGTTTACTTCCAGAATTTGCTGGAATATTCCATAAGCTGCAACACAACCTTAAAGCATCATTGACACCCCCTGTTTAATATTTGGAGATGCCTTCCTTTAATGAAATTTGTACCCTGTTTTCACCAAACATACCTTTGCACATTTTAGCTAAAGAGTTCTATTTTAACCTCATTGGTCCACAGGACTAGTTTCCAAAATGCATCAGGTGCTTGTTTAGATGTTTGTTTGAATTTTGTGGTAAGCATGTAGGAGAAGTTTTCTTCTGATGACTCTTCCATAACGGACATATTTGTGCAGGTGTCACTAAACAGTAGAACAATGTACCATAACTCCAGAGTCTGCTAAATCTTCCTGAAGGTCTTTTGCAGTCTGATTTGCCTTTCTAGCAATCCTACTAGATGCTGTCTCTGAATTTTTTCTTGTTCTTCCAGACTTTTTCTTGACCTCCACTGTTTCTGTTAACTGATATTTTTTAATTACATTTTGAACTTTGGAATTGACAACTAAAATGCTTTGCTATCTTCTTATAGCCTTATTTTGCTTCGTGGGCCTTAAACATTTTCATTTTCAGAGGTACTTAGAAGAATCAATGACTGCTGTTTTTGGGACAAGTTTAGAGGAGCCTGGGTATTTATAAAGCTGTGAAATTTGCATCATCTGGCCTTTCCCAATGATGATTGTGAACAAGACTTAACACTAACAGGATATTAAAGGTCTGAGAGTACTCAAATCTCCTTGGATCCTCATACGTTTGGAAAGCACTCCTTTTCTTTTTTTAAATTGTTTTTCTAAAATTGTAGAAACCCTTTTGGAGATCATTTCATGTTCAACTTGCTTTTTTGGCCAGAGTTACCCAAACTTTTGTATGCCACTGCATGTAGCCCAATTTGTACTCTAAAAAATACTACAAAAAATGAGAACACCTATGGCTACAATAACTGAAAACAAAAAAAGCAGTGTTTTTGGAATTGTAATGATGAAAATTCCCAAAACAATGTTCCAAAAGGGTTATCCAGTTTCATCAAGAAAATTGACAATTATTCACCCAGTTGGTGCAGCTCCAATGCTCTGCTTCTCCTCATCAATGAGGCCAGTGAAAGCTGCAGTGGTCGTATGTTTTTGACGGGGAGATCCAGAGTAGTTTTATTCAACAAATTTTATTCCACGTCCTGCTAGAAATGTACATGATGTAATCTGTAGTGAATGTCATTTTCTTACCAGTGTCTGTATTTGTGAGCTATACCTCCCTGATGCTTCTCATCTGTGTCATGTGACCAGCAATCAGACTCACCAGATAACACAGCGTCTTGTGTGGATGTGTGGACAGGAAGTCTATTTCTCTTTGTATTCCTCTAGAAGCCTCTCTCTGAGTCTCATAGGAATGAATAGAGCAGTAACTGGCTTCCTGTCCTGGGTCAATTGGAGGTCAGGGAGTTGGTCACATGACACAGCTACAATTAGAAGAGAGGGGATAACTCACAGATACAGTCTCTGCTAAGAAGATTGCATTCACTATAGATTACATCTAGAGATGATCGAATCTTGCAAAATTTTATTCGCCGAACATTCACAGAACTTTTCCTAAGATTCGTATATTCGACGAATAGATTTGTTGAATTTGCATAAAAAATATACGTATTTATATGGCTATTAGCGAACATTCACACACTAATAACGCACAAAGTGCGTAAAAAAATTACGGGCTTTGCTGGAGAGGAATGGTGGAGCAGGAGGAACGCTCTGAGTCTGACCCCTGGCTACATATGGATACTGTATCAGCAGATGACAGCAGATCATCCGGCTGAGACTGAGATGAGCGTGCCATCCATTCCACTACCTAATCCACTTTCTCCTGGTGGAACAACGGCCAAGTATTGCGAATTCTACAAGTAGCAGCTCCGGCTACAAGTAGAAGCTCCGGCTACAAATCCTTTGGCACTTCTGCCCTGTGCCACCTTCTACTTTTTTTTAAAGCTCAAAGTCTGGCTGGAACTGGACCCCTTTTGCTTATCCATTCCAGACATTTTTCAATTCACTCTGTGGCCCTGCAGCTGGTCTTTGTTTTGTCCCTGTCTCTCCCTGTATCTCCCTGTCTCTCCCTGTCTCTATCTCCCTGCCTGATTAATTACTAGCCCTGAAATGACCCTGCACTTGCCCTGCAGTATCCCTGATATATGTAATATGGATTCCCAGAGCAATTACACCCCAATTTTCACAAAACAGGTCTCAGAGTCTCAGAACTTCACACACAGTGCTTCTGCTCATCTCAGCAGTCGCAGCAGAAGTGATGCGTCACTGGCTTACCGAGCCTGAGCCAATCAGAGCAAGCCCTGCCCACGTAGCAATACCGTATAATTTATAGGACAAACTGCGTAGCGAATGCGTACAAAGCCGAAGTGTATCACCTAATATTCGGATTCGCTTGGCAGCTAAAAATTTCCAAGATTCGATACGAATCAACGAATCGGCGAAAAGATTTGCTCATCTCTAATCACATCATGCACCTTTCTAACACATCAGAGAATAAATTTTTTTGCGGGAGTTCTTCTTTAAGAATGTATTCACACCACCATTTAGTTTTACGTTCTTCTAATCCATCTGAAGAAGAGAGAGAGAAAAAAAACTGAATCCTGAAAAAAAACGGATCCTGTTGCATCAGTGGTCATCCGTTTGAGCCAATTCCATCTGAGATACGTTTTTTTTTAGATGGAAACAAAAGTACTGCATGCAGGACTATTTTCCCCGTATAAAAAATGGATCTCAGACTAAAATGGCTCAAATGGGTGACAACTGATGCAACAGTTCATTTCTATGCATAACTGATGCAACAGGATCCATTTTTTAACTGGATACTGTTATTTTTTCTCTCTCTCTTCTTCTGACAGATGGGAGGAATGTAAAGCTAAACGGTGGTGTGAATGCACATTAAAAAATATAACCAGGCTATTTCATGCACCAAAAGCAACAACAAAATCTGCATGCAACAAGTGCACATTTCTTTGATAATTTTGGTGCAGGTTGTAGACTTTATTCCAAAGTGGTTTTATGCTCTGCGTGCACAAGAACATTTATTGGGTATCTAAACCATTGCTGAAAAAACAAAAAAAATTAAATAAAAAAATTATATATATATAGATATATATCTATATATCTATATATATATATATATATATATATATATATATATATATACTAAATCAAAGGGGAAGCACTGCTTAGAGACAATACAGATTTTTGAGCATGTGGAGTATGAGTTCATAAAACGATATGGAATCTGTATTCCACGCGTTCAGAAAGCCAAGCAGAGCCCATGAAAGCTTAAGGAGCAGAGCGCTCTGAGAAGCACTTCTGTCCCGATGTTTTATAAACAAATGGTTACATAATCTTTAGATTACCAATGTGTTTCTCACACATTCCGTGGAGTCGTCGATGTACTTCATAAACTATATATTATTTCCATTTGTATCAAATGAAGTTTCTGATTTTTTGGAGTTTCCATTAACTTATCTCCACATTGTTATTCTGAGGCTTCGTGTCATAAATGTCAGGAATTGTGATCTAATCACCTTGACAGGCAATCAACTCCAGTATGACTTTTACCTTCCTTTGTAATCAATGTTTGGGAGACATTGCTGGAGGGACTAATAGAATATTCCTGATGATGATTCAAATTGTGTGGCCTCGTTTTCAGATAATTGAGCATTAATGACTCCGTATATTGTCTACGTAATCCAAACTTCTCCCCAACAAAATTCTGTTATCCAAACTGTAATTTGTCATGGCATTAATTAGGCTTTGCTGTCCACTTCTCACATGAACATCTACATATGTATTTCTAATGTCCCAAATAATGAATCAGAAAAAGTTGTGTAATGTCAGGAATGTGGGACTTGGCAAAACTTGCAGAACTTTACTTAATTTGTATGCATAACTACAACTTGGAAAACAGACTGTTTCAATGCAACCCACAGAACTCCTAACCTGACAACCTGAGCAACTAGCAGTATTTAAGATACTGTAATACCACAAAAGAGAAACATGACAAAGAGCTGTTACAATACTGCTCACTGCTCACTCAAGAATATCACTGCTGTAAAACTGTCACCTATTTACAAGAATATGACTACATATTACCCACCCCCTCCATATTAATGAGAAAGGAAATACTGTAATACAGCTTCTATGTACAAGAATATAACTACTATAATACTGCCTCCTATGTACAAGACTATAACTACTATAATACTGCCTCCTATGTACAAGAATATAACTACTATAATACTGCTCCTATGTACAAGAATATAACTACTATAATACTACCTCCTATGTACAAGAATATAACTACTATAATACTGCTCCTATGTACAAGAATATAACTACTATAATACTGCCTCCTATGTACAAGACTATAACTACTATAATACTGCCTCCTATGTACAAGAATATAACTACTATAATACTGCTCCTATGTACAAGAATATAACTACTATAATACTACCTCCTATGTACAAGAATATATCTACTATAATACTGCTCCTATGTACAAGAATATAAATACTATAATACTGCTCCTATGTACAAGAATATAACTACTATAATACTGCCCCTATGTACAAGAATATAACTACTATAATACTTCTCCTATGTACAAGAATATAACTACCATAATACAGCTCCTATGTACAAGAATATAACTACTATAATACTGCCTCCTATATATAAGAATATAACTACTATAATACTGCTCCTATGTACAAGAATATAACTACTATAATACTGCTCCTATGTACAAGAATATAACTACTATAATACTGCCTCCTATATATAAGAATATAACTACTATAATACTGCTCCTATGTACAAGAATATAACTACTATAATACTGCTCCTATATACAAGAATATATCTACTATAATACTGCTCCTATGTACAAGAATATAACTACTATAATACTGCTCCTATATACAAGAATATAGCTACTATAATACTGCTCCTATGTACAAGAGTATAACTACTATAATACTGCCCCCATGTACAAGAATATAACTACTATAATACTGCCTCCTATATACAAGAATATAACTACTATAATACTGCTCCTATGTACAAGAATATAACTACTATAATACTGCCTCCTATATACAAGAATATAACTACTATAATACTGCTCCTATGTACAAGAATATAACTACTATAATACTGCTCCTATGTACAAGAATATAACTACTATAATACTGCCTCCTATATACAAGAATATAACTACTATAATACTGCTCCTATGTACAAGAATATAACTACTATAATACAGCTCCTATGTAGAAGAATATAACTACTATAATACTGCCTCCTATGTACAAGAATATAACTACTTTAATACTGCTCCTATGTACAGGAATATAACTACTATAATACTGGCTACTATGTACAAGAATATAACTACTATAATACTGCCCCTATGTGCAAGAATATAACTACTAAAATACTGCTCCTATGTACAAGAATATAACTACTATAATATTGCTCCTATGTACAAGAATATAACTACTATAATACTGCTCCTATGTACAAGAATATAACTACTATAATACTACCTCCTATGTACAAGAATATAACTACTATAATACTGCTCCTATGTACAAGAATATAACTACTATAATACTGCTCCTATGTACAAGAATATAACTACTATAATACTGCCCCTATGTACAAGAATATAACTACTATAATACTGCTCCTATGTACAAGAATATAACTACCATAATACTGCTCCTATGTACAAGAATATAACTACTATAATACTGCCTCCTATATATAAGAATATAACTACTATAATACTGCTCCTATGTACAAGAATATAACTACTATAATACTGGCTACTATGTACAAGAATATAACTACTATAATACTGCCCCTATGTGCAAGAATATAACTACTAAAATACTGCTCCTATGTACAAGAATATAACTACTATAATACTGCTCCTATGTACAAGAATATATCTACTATAATACTGCTCCTATGTACAAGAGTATAACTACTATAATACTGCCCCCATGTACAAGAATATAACTACTATAATACTGCCTCCTATATACAAGAATATAACTACTATAATACTGCTCCTATGTACAAGAATATAACTACTATAATGCTGCTCCTATGTACAAGAATATAACTACTATAATACCGCCCCCATGTACAAGAAAATAACTACATAACAGTCTAACTTGGTCACTCTGTTGTCACCGCTATGCTGCGTCAGGGTAAATTTATATGTGTTTCACCTGCTACCTCAGTCTAACTTGGTCACTCTGTTGTCACCGCCATGCTGTGTCAGGGTAAATTTTTGAGTGGCTCACCTGCTATCTCATCTAACCTGGTCACTTGGTGGTGTCATTGTCATGCTGTGTCAGGATGCATGTTTGGGTTACTCACCTGCTACCTCATCTAACTTGGTCACTTGGTGGTGTCACCGCCAAGCTGTGTCAGGCTAAATTTTTGGGTGGCTCACCTGTTACCTCATCTAACTTGGTCACTTGGTGGTGTCACCGCCATGCTGTGTCAGGGTAAATTTTTGGGTGGCTTACCTGCTACCTCATCTAACTTGGTCACTTGCTGGCGTCACCGCCATGCTGTGTCAGGCTAAATTTTTGGGTGGCTCACCTGCTACCCTATCTAACTTGGTCACTTGTTGGTGTCACCGCCATGCTGTGTCAGGGTAAATTTTTGGGTGGCTCACCTGCTACCTTATCTAACTTGGTCACTTGGTGGTGTCACCGCCATGCTGTGTCAGGGTAAATTTTTGGGTGGCTCACCTGCTACCCTATCTAACTTGGTCACTTGGTGGTGTCACCGCCATGCTGTGTCAGGGTAAATTTTTGGGTGGTTCACCTGCTACCTCATCTAACTTGGTCACTTGGTGGTGTCACCGCCATGCTGTGTCAGGCTGCATGTTTGGGTGGCTCACCTACTACCTCATCTAACTTGGTCACTTGGTGGTGTCACCGCCATGCTGTGTCAGGCTAAATTTTGGGTTGCTCACCTGCCTACCCTATCTAACTTGGTCACTTGGTGGTGTCACCGCCATGCTGTGTCAGGCTAAATTTTTGGGTGGCTCACCTGCTACCTCATCTAACTTGGTCACTTGGTGGTGTCACCGCCATGATGTGTCAGGCTAAATTTTTGGGTGGCTCACCTGCTACCTCATCTAACTTGGTCACTTGGTGGTGTCACCGCCATGCTATGTCAGGCTACATGTTTGGGTGGCTCACCTTCTACCTCATCTAACTTGGTCACTTGGTGGTGTCTCTGCCATGCTGTGTCAGGCTAAATTTTTGGGTGGCTCACCTGCTACCTCATCTAACTTGGTCACTTGGTGGTGTCACCGCCATGCTGTGTCAGGCTAAATTTTTGGGTGGCTAACCTGCCACCTCATCTAACTTGGTCACTTGGTGGTGTCACCGCCATGCTGTGTCAGGCAAAATTTTTGGGTGGCACACCTGCTACCTCATCTAACTTGGTCACTTGGTGGTGTCACCGCCATGCTGTGTCAGGCTAAATTTTTGGGTGGCTCACCTGCTACCTCATCTAACTTGGTCACTTGGTGGTGTCACCGCCATGCTGTGTCAGGCTAAATGTTTGGGTGGCTCACCTGCTACCCTATCTAACTTGATCACTTGGTGGTGTCACCGCCATGCTGTGTCAGGCTAAATGTTTGGGTGGCTCACCTGCTACCTCATCTTACTTGATCACTTGGTGGTGTCACCGCCATGCTGTGTCAGGCTAAATGTTTGGGTGGCTCACCTGCTACCTCATCTTACTTGATCACGTGGTGGTGTCACCGCCATTCTGTGTCAGTCAAAATTTTTGGGTGGCTCACCTGCTACCTTATCAAACTTGGTCACTTGTTGGTGTCCCCGCCATGCTGTGTCAGGCTTATGCCTGCGTCCTGGGGCGGGGGATAGGACTGCAGTGCCATCATGGGCAGCGGTGTCACCCGCAGGCGGTGATGGACCTTCATTGCACCTAGTTGGGTGCTTTCCTAACATGTGCCAGCGCATGTTCCTTGCCCATCTTGGTCTGGGTCAGCACAATTGTCTTGAGGGTCACCACCAGGCTGTTGCCCAGAATTTGGCATAATGGTACGATTAGGCAGCCTCAGAGACATCCATGCATGCTGCCCCTGCTGTTTCCTGTCCATTTCCGTGGTGTTTCCATCATTTTCTCAGGTTTCCAGGTTTTCACCCAGCCTTCCCTAGGCAGAGCTTTGGTCCCCCACAAAAAATGCTTGAGTCTCCCATTGACTTCAATGGGTTTCATTATTCGAAACGAGCACCCGAGCATCGGGAAAAGTTCGACTCGAATAACGAGCACCCGAGCATTTTAGTGCTCGCTCATCTCTAGAGTTAAATAAATAGTTGTAAGAAATGTTCCTTGACTTTTTCTTTGGCTTCTGTGATTTGATATTGCCGTCCAGTAAAATCCGCTCCACTCATTATACGGAACAGTCTAATAGAAGCTCTTAGTTACTTAAAATTTTCATTTTGGAGAAGTCGTCCTGTAGACTGGCTATTCTCTGAGGTCCACACTAATTGTGTTCTTTATGCCTGATAAAACCACAGCCATCCTGTTCATTATCTTGTGCAAATTATCAACCTAAATTTTGATTTCTCATGGATGAGTCATCGGGGGACATTCTTCTCTGTGCTCCTGAACTCTGCTTTCTAAAAGTTGCAGAAACGAGGTTTTTTACAGCTTTTTATTCACATAACTTTCACTCACAAATTGGTGGGAAAGTGGACAGGTCAGCCGGCCGAGCTGACTGGTGACAGATTTATATACAGTGACTTTTCAAAAAGTTACAAATATTTTCAGAATCATCTTCTAATAAAGGGCGGCGTAGGAAGTAAAGTCACATCTGAAGACAGAAGTGTAAGGATGGCTGTAGACGGTGCAGATTTTTAAGTGCAAAAAATCTGCACCAAAACTGCACATAAATCCGCACTATTTAATGGGTTCTGGTGCATTTTTTGTACATTTTTATGGATTTTTTACTTATGTAAAAAACCCTATTGAAATCTATGGGGAAAAAACTCTCTACAGAAGGTGCGGAATCGGACAAAGAGTTGACATGAGGAGGATTTTAAAATCTGCACAGAAGATTCATTTCTGCACAAGGCTTCATTCACATGTCCGTATTTGTGCACATTCTGGAAAATGGTCAGTTTTTGGCGGATCCATTGTTCTGCAAAAAACTCAGTTTTTCAAGCACATCCATTCCGTTTTTCCGCAAAAAACGTAAAGGATGTATCCGTATGTCATCCATTTTTTGCAGATCCACAAAAATCCTTTCACGGTGTACTGTCTGCATTTTTTCAGGACCCATTGAAATGAATGGATCCGCACCCTAGCCACATAATTGTCCGAAATTGTTGAAACGGATGCGGAAAGGATGCAGATGCAAAATACGGACGTGAATGGCCCCTAAGGAGAGGTGCGTCTGACAGCACAGTGTGTGCTGTCCGCATCCGTATGTCCGCTCATGTCCTATTCTTGTTCATTTTGTGGACAAGGATAGGCATTGTTACAATGGATCCGTTTTTTTTTTTTTTTGCAGGACCGCAATTTGCAGACTACAAAACACAATGATTATGTGAAAGTAGCCTTAGGCTTCATTCACACGTCCGTATTTTTCTTTTCCAGATTTTCAGTCCGTTTTCTGCGGATCCGTGTTTCCGCAAAAAACTTCCGTTTTTACCAATTGTACATCCGCATCCGTTCCGTTTTTCCGCAAAAAAAAGGAAGGAGGAATATATGTTGGTTGAGTGTTTGTTTCTATTTCCTGGAAACGGATCCGCAATTGCGGATGATATGAGGACATATTGATGCATTCTGCATATCATTCGCATTTTTTGCGGACCCATTGACTATAATGGGACCACGGACCGCATATGCGGACAAAAGTAGGACAAGCTCTATCTTATTTGCGGATCCGCATAACGGTATGGAACAAAGGATGCGGACAGTATACAGAGTGCCATCCGCATTTTTTCAGGACCCATTGAAATGAATGGATCCGCATCCTATCCGCATTTGCGGATTGGATGCGGATTGGATCAGGAAAGAAAAACAGGATGTGTCAATGGACCCTTATGCTACGAAATGCACGGAGAAAAAAACCTTTGTAAGGCTTCATTCACACGACCGCATGTGTTTTGTGGCCTGCAGATTGCGGATCCGCAAAAAAAAAAAAAAAAAAAACGGAAAAATGGCATCCGTTTTTCCGTTTATTTGCTGATACATTTTACCAAGCCTATCCCTGTCAGTAAAACGGACAAAAATATGTTCTATCTTTTTTGCGGAACGGAAATACGGACATACAGAAATGGAATGTACATGGAGTACCTTCCGTTTTTTTTTGGCGGACCCATTGAAATGAATGGTTCCGCATATGGTCCGCAAAAAAAACGGAAAGGACGCAGAAACAAAATACGGTCGTGTGAATGAAGCCTAATGCACATTATGCGCAGCCTTAGACTTCAAGATGCACTAAATGTATCTAATATTTGATACTTTTTTTAAGTTGATAAACTTGACACTGACACAGAATCTTGTAAGATGACGTCATAATTCCCCCATCGTCTGTGAACAGCTAACATTTGCTACATTCTAGCTCATCCATCGTGACGAGAGTCTCCATTTGAGATGAATGCAGCACGGATCATACACCTACCTGTGTACCTACCTACGTACGGCTCCTCGGAATGTCTCCATCCTCAGACTGTGTCGTCTTAGAACTGATAACCGCTGATCTGATATCTATTTCTGATGCGATTTCGCCTTAGAGGATCTTCAGAATGGAGACTTGTCATCCGTCATCTGGAAAGGTCACGATTCAGACATCAATAAGAAGATTGTTGACCGATGTTTACAGCGTTCTCAAATGGCTAAAAGTGAAGTAAATGGTTATGAGCTGACGGTAAATAAAGGTCAGGGCTGAGATCAGCGGAGTCAGACCCCCCTCCACCCCATGACGGCCGCGGATCATATAATATAATAGTGCATTGTCTTTAATCAGGAGACCATAGAAAACATGGTTAATAAAAGGCACAATGTTAACCAATGTTTCATAATATTGTATGTCATAGGTCTTATTAACAAGGCAACCAGCACTACTCTCCCCATCATGTAACTGCTGTAGTGATGCTGAGATGACAAAACAGCATTGTTCAGTGACTATCACTGTTTACTGGTGATTCAGTGAATATGTACAGTATCCACAGCCTGGTGATCCAGTGGTATATACAATATCCTGTGTCTTGTGATCCAGTGGTATATACAGTATCCTGTGTCTTGTGATCCAGTGGTATATACAGTATCCAGTGTCTGGTGATCCAGTGGTATATACAGTATCCAGTGTCTGGTTATCCAGTGGTATATACAGTATCCAGTGTCTGGTGATCCAGTGGTATATACAGTATCCAGTGTCTGGTGATCCAGTGGTATATACAGTATCCAGTGTCTGGTGATCCAGTGGTATATACTGTATACAATGTCTGGTGATCCAGTGGTATATACAATGTCTAATGTTTGGTTATCCAGTAATGTATACAGTATCCAGTGTCTGGTGATCCAGTGATATATACTGTATCCAATGTCTGGTCATCCAGTGGTATATACTGTATACAATGTCTGGTGATCCAGTGTTATATACAATGTCTAGTGTTTCTTTTGTTCGGCGAACCTTGTATCCCTCCTCTGATCTAGAGATGCAGCAATCCTTAACTCGTCACTTAATGTGTTACAGTATTTACTGTGCCAGGGTGCCACCTGATGTAAAAGTCCTCTCAAAAGTCCCACCAATAGTAATAATTATCTGTCAGAGTGCACTATGTGGTAACAGTGCACCCCATAGTACCAGAAGTAATCATACCCCCATAGTGCCCCCAGTAATAATAAATTTCCCCTATAATGTGCGCATGTACAAAAATATACCCCCTTATAATGTGTGCCAGTAAAATAATTCCCACTTGCAATGTGTGCCAGTACAAAAATGCTCCCTTATAACATGGGTCAGTACAGTCAGTACAAAAAACTACCCCCTTTTATTGCCCCCAGTAGAACGAATGTCCCCATAGCGGCCCCCTTATAATTTGTGCCAGTACCAAAATGCTCCTTTTTACAGCCGCAATGTCCCCATAGTCCTTTCTCTAGTTACAAAATAATGACTTTCCCCCATTGTGGCCCAACACCATGCTGCCAAATAAAAATAATAACCTCAAACACTTACCTCCATTCTTCTGTCAGCGATTCAGTGCAGGACACGGACTTCTTCTAGTCTGTTCACTGAGCTCTATGCTGCCCGGCTCAGGCAGTGCGATAATGATGACACCGGCCTCTGATAGGCTACAGGAACTAGGACTAAAGCCTATTACAGGAAATGGTGGGCCTGGTAGACATTGATCCCCTGCCATGTCACAACATTCAACCATATTGTTGTCCTGAGCACAGCAATGCAGTTGAATGTGTACCATGGAAGCGCTCATTGCCCATGGCCCTTCTGCTGACCACTCTTGCTCCTACTTGGTGCTGCATGAGGCCAGGGGTGCACCACCAATGAGGCAGGCAGTACCCGGTGGGGGAAGGAGGGGGACAGCAGAAGGGCCATGGGGAATGAGTGCTTTCATTATGGCAAAGGGGTTAGGTAAAGAAATTGGCATAGGGGGGCACCGTTTCAGTTTTGGCCTCAGGCAGCAGAAAGGCTAGGTGCATCCCTGCTGAGGTGATTGCCTCACCTGGCCTCATTGGCGGTGCACCCCTGCTGAGGTGATGGCCTCACCTGGCCTCATTGGCGGTGCACCCCTGCTGAGGTGATGGCCTCACCAGGCCTCATTGGTGGTGCACCCCTGCTGAGGTGATTGCCTCACCTGGCCTCATTGGCGGTGCACCCCTGCTGAGGTGATTGCCTCACCTGGCCTCATTGGCAGTGCACCCCTGCTGAGGTGATGGCCTCACCTGGCCTCATTGGCAGTGCACCCCTGCTGAGGTGATGGCCTCACCTGGCCTCATTGGCGGTGCACCCCTGCTGAGATGATTGCCTCACCTGGCCTCATTGGCGGTGCACCCCTGCTGAGGTGATCGCCTCAACTGGCCTCATTGGCAGTGCACCCCTTCTGAGGTGATTGCC
The DNA here is from genome assembly GCA_900303285.1 of Rhinella marina. Lineage (NCBI taxonomy): Eukaryota > Metazoa > Chordata > Amphibia > Anura > Bufonidae > Rhinella > Rhinella marina. Next base: position 22,262 of record ONZH01014689.1, read on the forward strand.
CTCACCTGGCCTCATTGGCGGTGCACCCCTGCTGAGGTGATCGCTCACCTGGCCTCATTGGCGGTGCACCCCTGCTGAGGTGATCACCTCACCTGGCCTCATGGCGGTGCACCCCCTGGCTGAAGGGTGATTGCCTCACCTGGCCTCATTGGCGGTGCACCCCTGCTGAGATGATTGCCTCACCTGGCCTCATTGGCGGTGCACCCCTGCTGAGGTGAGGTAATACTACTGTATACGCACTCTGCCTGGCACTATTATGTATGTACTATAAGTAATACTACTGTATACGCACTCTGCCTGGCACTATTATGTATGTACTATAAGTAATACTACTGTATATGCACTATGTCTGGCACTATTATGTATGTACTATAAGTAATACTACTGTATACGCACTCTGCCTGGCACTATTATGTATGTACTATAAGTAATACTACTGTATACGCACTATGGTCTGGCACTGATTATGAATGTACTATAAGTAAATACTACTGTATACGCACTCTGCCCTGGCACTATTATGTATGTACTATAAGTAATACTACTGTATACGCACTCTGCCTGGCACTATTATGTATGTACTATAAGTAATACTACTGTATATGCACTATGTCTGGCACTATTATGTATGTACTATAAGTAATACTACTGTATATGCACTAATGTCTGGCACTATTATGTATGTACTATAAGTAATACTACTGTATATGCACTCTGCCTGGCACTATTATATATGTACTATAAGTAATACTACTTGTATACCACTCTGCCTGGCACTATTATGTATGTACTATAAGTAATACTACTGTATACGCACTATGTCTGGCACTATTATGTATGTACTATAAGTAATACTACTGTATATGCACTCTGCCTGGCACTATTATGTATGTACTATAAGTAATACTACTGTATACGCACTCTGCCTGGCACTATTATGTATGTACTATAAGTAATACTACTGTATACGCACTCTGCCTGGCACTATTATGTATGTACTATAAGTAATACTACTGTATACGCACTATGTCTGGCACTATTATGTATGTACTATAAGTAATACTACTGTATACGCACTCTGCCTGCACTATTATGTATGTACTATAAGTAATACTACTGTATATGCACTATGTCTGCACTATTATGTATGTACTATAAGTAATACTACTGTATGACGCACCTGTCTGGCACTATTATGTATGTACTATAAGTAATACTACTGTATATGCACTCTGCCTGGCACTATTATGTATGTACTATAAGTAATACTACTGTATACGCACTATGTCTGGCACTATTATGTATGTACTATAAGTAATACTACTGTATACGCACTATGTCTGGCACTATTATGTATGTACTATAAGTAATACTACTGTATATGCACTATGTCTGGCACTATTATGTATGTACTATAAGTAATACTACTGTATATGCACTCTGCCTGGCACTATTATGTATGTACTATAAGTAATACTACTGTATATGCACTCTGCCTGGCACTATTATGTATGTACTATAAGTAATACTACTGTATATGCACTCTGCCTGGCACTATTATATATGTACTATAACTGATAATATTATATACATACTATGTACAATTAAGCAGGGGTGCACAACCTGGGGTTTGGGGGCCACATGCGGCCCGTGATACCATTCTATGCGGCCCCCAACCATGTCTCGTTACTGCCCACATGTGTTTTTCATTAGATGGGCCTCCTGGAACTGTAACTAGACATTAATGGTATATACTGTGTGTTCTATATCCCCTAAATACAGAATTTCAGTTGTTAATACCCCTTTAAATTTAAATTTTTGGCCCTTGTCGTTGTTTCAGTCTGACAATGTGGCCCCCAACCCGAAAACGTTGTGCACCCCTGCAGTACAGTATATTTAGTATAAATCTACGCGATACATTTTATCAGTTACGTCGTCCACATTCATTATGAAGAACGTCCTATAATAACAATTATTTCGTGGGATTTTGCATTAGAAATCTGAACGCTGATCGGGAACATTGGCGATTTCCGTCTGAAGTATCTTGACAGCGAGACCCTTGTGTAGAATCTGCTTTGTGCTCCCGGGGACGATAAAAGCATTGCTCGCCGTCAGCGCGGTGAATTGTTTGAGCCCCTCCTTCCCGCACAGGAGGCATCAGAGGGTAAAGCGCCTCTTTTGTCTATTGGTGATAATCACGGCTTTAGATTTAAGTGAAGAAGAATGGATTAGTGTGACCCCAGCAATCTACCTGTCCACCCCTCTGTAGGAAGACGTCTCCTGCCGCCGCGAGTAAAGACGAGGCTGGCATTGTGACGAGTGACGCACGAGGACACGCTCATTTTCTCCCATAGACATTAAAATGTCCTATTCTATTCCAGAGCAGAATGGAGGTCAGTGTCATTACTGGGGATGTACGTGCACCGGTGGCTTCATACCGCGTGATGTCACCTCTGTACGTAACATGTGACCCTGCAGAACCATCATACCTGTCTATGTATATCAGGTTGTCTGACAATAAATACTAATTCTAATTCACTCTCTAAATCAAGAAGATAAAATGGTAACAATGTTTCAAATTGAATAAAAATATCATCTTGTGTCAGATTAACATTAGATACTAGTTATAGTGTCCTCTGATGTAGTGGCCGTTTCTTTATCTGATAACCAATATGGCCGCCATTTGACTTCCTGTTAGGGGTTTGCCTTCAAAGCAGTGGCGTACATAGAGAAATAAGGGCCCCATAGCAAGGATCAGACTGGGCCCCCCACACAGGACAGAAGGGTTTCTGCCTAAACCCCTTTCAGTGACCATTGGGCCATTTTTCCACTGCCTCATTTGCTAAAAGTTGTTCCTTTAGAGGGTAGAGTCCTGACCAAGTTTTCACCTCCAGTAGAAGAGAAGATGATCCCAACTAAGACTGGGCCCCCTCTTGCCCTGGGCCCCATAGCATTCGCATGGTCTGCCGCCATGGTAGTTACGCCCCTGCCCTGATGTTACATGCTTCTTATGTTGAGGATGTGTCTCTGCAATGGCAGCTCTGAATGGATAGTGTCAAGCTGGACAGAGACACCCCCTCAACTGGTAACACCCAGCTGGACCTCTAATGTTGATTTATTAATAAACTTCTAGTAGGAATAATAGAGGAAAGGCACAACTTTCCTATATGCACCAGCATTGTTTTTGCATGGAGAATATAAGAACTAAGTACTAAGACAGACATGTCAGGAGAGGTGAGAGGTAATAAGGTAATTTTGTAGCTAATTACAAGGCTTCCCCACCCTTGAGAACGGGGCAAAGACATTTTCCCAGAACTTCTTCTTGAACTTCTGTAGGGCATGGAATTCAGATCCCTGCGTAGTTCATATCCCCTCCAGCATCAATCAGAGGTCAGAGGGTTAAATCTAAGGTGGAGATGTTCTTTAAAAAGACCCATACAGAGTTCCACCATAACTGTAAGAAGGATGGCTATGTATCCCCCAAATCACCTTTCCTGCCCCCCAGTTTCTATTCTCTATCAGTAAATCACTTGTAAGCAGCCAACAATCAGACAGAGAGTCGTTCCTTCCAGGAGACTGGATGCCCCTGATGGACATTTTGATTTCCCTCTATGTATGAAACCTTCAGCTTTAGGTCTGTGTGGCTGTAGCCATGACAACCTGAATAATAAAAAAAAAACCTCTATTCTTTACACTGCAGGCTCTATTCACAGAACTGGAGAATGATACACAATGACAACAAGGTTTTTTATTACAAAGTGACTTTTTTCTTAGGTCATGACCAAACAGATTTATTAGGAACAATAAAAATTAAATATATATATATTCCCTTTAAAAGACGCCCTGGGTTGCCACAAAGCTTTATTGACAAGTGTTAACCCTTTGAGTGCTTTCAGAGATGATGAGCAGCAAAATGCAGAATTACAGGATTTAGTGAAGGAAGCGGTGATGTCAGGTCTGATATCACGTGTCCTTTCCTCGAGTGGAGGAGATCTCAGCCGCCTCAGTGCTGCTGGTCCTGGTAATGAGATGCCCCACGTAGAACAGCGGGCTGCATTTTCTGCCAATCTCTTTATTCTAGGCACATGTGTGATTTCGCATACCTGCTGCGCGGCTTCTCACATGAAGTGATAAACTAGCATGAGCACATTGCACTCTTCTTTCAGCCTGCACCGGTGAGATTATTCTCTAAAACCTGCGAGTAAAACATTTCTTACCTGGGTACAATAGGGGGATGGTTAACCCTTGCTCTCCCAGAGTTCTGCCGCTTTTATCGGACGGCGCGAGGAGGACTGGAAGTTAGAAAGGAGAAAATTTGTGCCTGGAATTAATCTTTGTGAACATTTCCTTTAAATGGCAGGTGAGACAAAAGATAAGTTTCACATAGGAAGCAGAGGTGCGGGGACGTAAAAACAATATACACGGCCGCAAAACTACGCATTCCGATGGGACCTCCAATCTTGTTGCTTCACCTATGGGTGCCCTATTAAAGGAGAGGTCGCCAGCTAAGACATAGTCCTCTGCCCCACTTCTAGTCCTGTAAAAAACAACAACAAAAAAAGATACAGTATATCAACTGGGACTCAACTTTTCCAGGAAGAAAAAAAAGATACAAATGTTAATAAATGTGCATAACAAGTAAAGCCTAATTCATACATCAGTGTTTGGTCAGTGATTTTCATCAGTGATTGTGAGCCAACACCAGGATCGGATCCTCTACAGATATAAGGAAAAGAGCTGCACCTGGTTTTGGCTTAAAATCACTGATGGAAATTACTGAGCAAAACACTGACGTGTGAATGAGGCCTAACTCAAAGCCTACAAAGAAAACTGTAGGAAATGATGGCTATATTGAATCTATTTTTAAGCTATTCTCCATTTACTACCAGAGCTGCATTTACAGTCCTGCTAATGTATTAACACATACGTGGAGAAGTATGAACTCTGTTGCCAATAGTAACTAATAAAGCCACATTTGGTGAAATTTAGGCGAAGGCACAAAAATTTGTGGACCAGTGAGTCAAATTTCCCATATAGCAATGGTACCCTTGCTTGCCTGGCTAAGAGTCCCACCGCCCAGGCCAGAACCCAGAAAAATTTAGGCTACTCTCAGACTAGCGGCAGGGGTGTCCATGCTGCCTCTAGTGCACATCTGTGGCCGGAACTACGCTCCATCCCCATTCACTGTAATGGGGTTTGGACCAGAGTTCCGGCCGCAGCATGGCAAACATGCCGAGAGGCGGCCGGAATAAAACTACAACGTGTTGTAATTTTAGTCCGGCTGCCTCTCGGCATGCTTGCCGTGCTGTGGCCGGAACTCCGGTCCGCCCCCATTAAGTGAATGGGGATGGAGTGGGCAAGCTGTTCACCCACCGTAACAGCCTGCTGGACACCCCTGCAGCTAGTCTGAAAGTAGCCTTAGGTGAAGGCACGGAAGTGCACCACAATTACCAAAACAAAATGGTAAGGAAGCAAATGAACCACCAGCAACTTGGCCCAGTGGGGGTTCAGCTTGCACATAAGCTAATTGTTGGTGGAGAATAGTTTTTTCATGGCTACAAAGTATCATGATGGAGCAGGGGACATAGGGGAGGAGTCTTAGCAGGAGAAGAAGAAACTGATGATGATGACAAGGACAAGTATTGCTTGGGGATGCAGGATGGCTGCCACAAAGACCAACAGAAGGAGGACAGGCTTGTTCGGATTGGGAATGCTGGCCAGTTGTATTTTCCCACAGGTTCTGGTGATGCTGCTTATGGGCTGCAATAGATCTCTGGTACCCATGTTTGTGTTTGAACGCCCACTTCTTATGCCTGTGTGTGTTTTGTGTGCTGGCCTTATGGAGAAAAAAAAATGCCATTGGCAGGCAGTTGAGCTTGGCCTAGGTCTGGGACATTTTGCGCTTGCACCCACAGTATTATTGGCATCACCAGTTCCTGATATGACCACAATATAAGTAGGTCAGGCCCTAACAGTTGTTTTGGAGGTTTTGGCTGTACATTGCCTCTGCGGCCACAACCCTTCTCTCCACCTTTTCCCAATCAAGCTCCCATAACCTGTCCAACACCCAATCATCACCATTATCCTAAACCTCCTGTCACTTTTTACAGACTATAATATCTCATGTTGGGCTCCATGGCTGCCTCCCAATTCCCTCCTCTTAATTTACCCCAACTGCCAATGTCACTTCCACTGCCCCTACCACCACCATCATGGCAACAAGTGCAGTCAGCACTACAACTAACACAGGTATGTATGGGATCATCAGCCTCTCTGAAAACTTCTTCTAATGGCATTGCAAACACTGACTGCTCGCACACAAGTCATCCACAGGGAGACTCTGATCTACTGAAGTGTGGGATTTTGTTGCCTCTTGTAAAAACTACAAGTGTATTTTCTGTAACTTAAAGACAGAGACATTGTCAATTAACCCGCAGAGAACGTACGCGCATTGCCATATTCTAATGTAGCCAGAATTTCCGTCGGCTCCACTGTGATTCATACTTGGTGGTGGCTCCTCCAGCCACCACCTTGACAGCCCGCACTTTACTTTGTGAATAATGCAGTATTGGTGCCAGTAAGATTTTGCCTACTGTGCTATGTGCGTTTAAAAATACATATTTAGAAAAGAACTTTCTCGACAGTAAAACACACATTGCAAACTTGTAATACAAGTGATTCCCCCTTCCCCCAAATATAACCATGCAAGAAAGGCCTTTGTATGATTTGACTACTGTGTTATTTGTGTTCAAATCTCAGTTTCAGAAAAGAAAACCTTTCTGTACTGTAAAACACACATTGCAAACTTGTAATGTAATTATTCTCACCCCTATACCAACAGTATAATGATGCAGGAAAGGCGGTAAAAAAATGGAGTAATTTAAGTTTTTTTTCACTGGTATGAAAATGGTGTTAGTGCCGTAAAATACTTTTGCTTTAATGCAATGTGTTTTATAAAATTGGACAAATATAATACTCTGAAAAAATATCTGCAATTACTCAGCAGCAGAATGCAATTGGGGTGCTGTGCTGGCGATAAAAATAATGTATAGAAACTTGAGGTTGTGTGAAAAAACATGTATCTCTTTTCAAATCAGAAAAAAATATATTTCTTTGCTTGCAGGTAGCTAGTTTTGTAGTGCAGAACAGCAAGAGTGAGGTTCTGTGGCTGCTGCAATATTAAGAACAATGACCTGGCCCCTCACTCGCTCAGTCTGCTTTCCCTGATCAAAGTCCCTCAATTATTTCTTTCTATACTTTACCTACACTGTCCCTGTTACAATAGAAGAGATGACTGCTTGTGTCTCTCTATACTGTGTAAGATTATATTTCTAGAAGACACTGCATAGAACCATCCACCCACAGAATAGCATACTACTTATTCTGCACAGGCACCTCCCTGTCTTTAAGTCTTGAGCCAATCAAGCCAAGACCTTCACCCACTTCCACTCACGGTCATGTGAGCACACAAACATGAGTGCATCTTTCTTCTGTATTCATGGTTTTGACCGCCAAATCATCTGAAGCAAACCTGAAAATCTTTGGGTTTGTTTGGTAGACAAATTGCTGTGAAATGTCAAACCCGATTTGATATGAAGGAACATAACACATAATAAAGGTAAAAAGTATGAATGCAACAATTTAAAACTAAATACTTTATACAATTATGAAACATTACATGGCAGACTTATCTGTGAGACTTTCTGCAAAGGATAAATGTGTTTCTTTAAAGTGATTCTCCAGATGCCCATGGAAGAAGTAATGAAAGGGAAATGACGAATTTTGTGAGAAGTAAGTTCAGATCCAAATATATTCTAAGATACTATGTAAGGAAAAAATTATGATGACAGCTCCACGGTAACAAAGCTCTTCACCGCCGAGGATCCCGGAGTTAAACTTCTCCATGTACTACTGCTATAACTGTGAATGGAACGGGAAACTGCAGCTCTAGTTGGAATTCACAAAGGCATCAATAATCTTTGGCTGTGTGCCTCCATTTAGACAAACAACCACATTACAGGCATCTGAATGCACAGAATGTGATAAAACACATCTACACGTCTCCTCTGCCAAACCACATGGCCAGAAATGATGGATTGCTGTAAAAATGAGCCCAAGAAAAGTCATGTAGGTAAAGAACCAACATATACTGTATACCTGAGGTAAAAACATACAAAAGGGCAACAATACTGTATAAATGTAAACCAAGATGCCCAGGTTATACCAGCATGGTCCATATCACTATATACAAGAAGATGTATAACTTATACCAGCTGTACATATATAATTATATACAGGAGATACCCAGGTTATACCAGCATGCTCCAGATCACTATATACAAGAAGATGTATAACTTATACCAGCTGTACATATATAATTATATACAGGAGATACCCAGGTTATACCAGCATGGTCCATATCACTATATACAAGAAGATGTATAACTTATACCAGCTGTACATATATAATTATATACAGGAGATACCCAGGTTATACCAGCATGGTCCATATCACTATATACAAGAAGATGTATAACTTATACCAGCTGTACATATATAATTATATACAGGAGATACCCATGTTATACCAGCATGCTCCATATCACTATATACAAGAAGATGTATAACTTATACCAGCTGTACATATATAATTACATACAGGAGATACCCAGGTTATACCAGCATGCTCCATATCACTATATACAGAAGATGTATAACTTATACCAGCTGTACATATATAATAATATACAGGAGATACCCAGGTTATACCAGCATGCTCCATATCACTATATACAGAAGATGTATAACTTATACCAGCTGTACATATATAATTATATACAGGAGATACCCAGGTTATACCAGCATGCTCCATATCACTATATACAAGAAGATGTATAACTTATACCAGCTGTACATATATAATTATATACAGGAGATACCCAGGTTATACCAGCATGCTCCATATCACTATATACAGAAGATGTATAACTTATACCAGCTGTACATATATAATTATATACAGGAGATACCCAGGTTATACCAGCATGCTCCATATCACTATATACAAGAAGATGTATAACTTATACCAGCTGTACATATATTATTATATACAGGAGATACCCAGGTTATACCAGCATGGTCCATATCACTATATACAGAAGATGTATAACTTATACCAGCTGTACATATATAATTATATACAGGAGATACCCAGGTTATACCAGCATGCTCCATATCACTATATACAAGAAGATGTAATAACTTATACCAGCTGTACATATATAATTATATACAGGAGATACCCAGGTTATACCAGCATGCTCCATATCACTATATACAGAAGATGTATAACTTATACCAGCTGTACATATATAATTATATACAGGAGATACCCAGGTTATACCAGCATGCTCCATATCACTATATACAAGAAGATGTATAACTTATACCAGCTGTACATATATAATTATATACAGGAGATACCCAGGTTATACCAGCATGCTCCATATCACTATATACAGAAGATGTATAACTTATACCAGCTGTACATATATAATTATATACAGGAGATACCCAGGTTATACCAGCATGCTCCATATCACTATATACAGAAGATGTATAACTTATACCAGCTGTAAATATATAATTATATACAGGAGATACCCAGGTTATACCAGCATGCTCCATATCACTATATACAGAAGATGTATAACTTATACCAGCTGTACATATATAATTATATACAGGAGATACCCAGGTTATACCAGCATGGTCCATATCACTATATACAAGAAGATGTATAACTTATACCAGCTGTACATATATAATTATTAGAGTTGAGCGAGTAGTGAAATATTCGAAAGTTCGAAATTCGATTTGAATAGACCGCGATATTCGACTATTCGACCAAATATCGAATCCCATTAAAGTCTATGGGAAAAAAATGCTCGCCACTTGGAAATCTCAATTCGACCACTTGGAGGTCACCAAGTCCACCCTGAAACCTCAGAAAAGGATGCCAACACTGCTGGAATGCAACTGGGACAGCAGGGGAAGCATGTCTGGGTGCATATAACGCGCCCAAGTCGCACTATTACGCCACTATCACAGCCTCTCAACAATACACTCCAAAGACAATATAACCTCTCTGTAAAGTGAGACCATACAAGGAAACCTTCTTTCCTCTACATTGCAATGGACCCCAAGCCAAACTAGACAAAAAAGAAGATAAAATTCTGCACCCCTTAAAATCACGTTGCCTATGACAACCACAGATGGCATAGGCAAGGGGGAAAGCAATCCAAGCCATCACTATTTTTCCCTCTGTGCCATCCCTGCCTTGCCCAGGCACATGTCCCAAAACATCATCCACGCCCGAGTAACACGGTTACTGCAAAAGGCCATTTGACCACCAACACTTTGAGGCCGGGGATGCTACATCTCCCTGACAGCACACTGGGTGAATGTTGTGGAGGCGGGGACGGGAAAACCTGCTACCCCCACCCAAGTTTTGGGCCTTGGTTCTGTCTGGATTTCCGCAACCCTTACAGACAGCTCGGCAAACCCCTCCTTCTCCTTCTAGATTTGTTAAATCTGTCCACCACCCAGTCAAGTCCACAAAGTCCAGTCTCGTCGATAGCCTGCAGAAACTGCAGGGACCTCACTCTGACCCTCCTTCCTCCCACCCTGCCCAATGTTATCAACCCAGTGTTCCCACCCATGCAAGAATCGCAGGAGCTATCTGAGGATTTTGTTTGTTCTGATGCCCAAACACTGGAGCAAGCTCCATCTCTAGCTGATGGTGGTGTGGAACGGGCACTAAAGTGTAAAATGATTAGGGACGATGATGAGACACAGTTGCCAGCAAGGGAGGCTGTTGGAGCAAAGTGAGGCAGTGTAAGAGGAGGTGGTTGAGTATGACGAAGTCCGTGACCCGACCTGGCCCAGTGTCATGTCTAGCAGGTAAAGCAGTGGGGATGTTGAGGGATGCGTAGGACCGCAAAAGGCAGGAAGAGGCCGTGGGCTGGCCAGAGGCTCATGGAGAAGGCAGGCTAGAGCCCGCAGGGCCGCATCTCTTCCCTATAACAGGCCCCCACACAAAGCTCTCCCATCAAGGACTCGTAGGTCCTTGTTGTGAAAATATTTTAATGAGTGCGCAAAGTTAGCTTGAGGTGAGCCCTCGAAAAATATATATGGAGGCCCAAGAGGTGAGCCCTCGAAAAAATTAAGTGGAGGCCAAAGAGGTGAGACCTCTTAAAAATTGTATTAAGGCCCAAGAGGTGAGCCATAATAAAAATTGTTTGTAGGCCCCAAGAGGTGAGACCTCTTAAAAATTGTTTGTAGGCCCAAGAGGTGAGCCATGATAAAAATTGCTTGTAGGCCCAAGAGGTGAGCCATGATAAAAATTGCTTGTAGGCCCAAGAGGTGAGCCATGATAAAAATTGCTTGTAGGCCCAAGAGGTGAGACCTCTTAACAATTTTATTAAGGCCCAAGAGGTGAGCCATGATAAAATTGTTTGTAGGCCCAAGAGGTGAGCCATGATAAAAATTTGCTTGTAGGCCCAAGAGGTGAGACCTCTTAACAATTGTATTAAGGCCCAAGAGGTGAGCCATGATAAAAATTGTTTGTAAGCCAAGAGGTGAGCCATGATAAAAATTGCTTGTAGGCCCAAGAGGTGTGCCATGATAAAAATTGCTTGTAGGCCCAAGAGGTGAGCCATCATAAAAATTGTTTGTAGGCCCAAGAGGTGAGCCATGATAAAATTGCTTGTAGGCCCAAGAGGTGAGCCATGATAAAAATTGCTTGTAGGCCCAAGAGGTGAGCCATGATAAAAATTGCTTGTAGGCCCAAGAGGTGAGACCTCTTAACAATTTATTAAGGCCCAAGAGGTGAGCCATGATAAAAATTGTTTGTAGGCCCAAGAGGTGAGCCATGATAAAAATTGCTTGTAGGCCCAAGAGGTGAGACCTCTTAACAATTGTATTAAGGCCCAAGAGGTGAGCCATGATAAAAATTGTTTGTAAGCCCAAGAGGTGAGCCATGATAAAAATTGCTTGTAGGCCCAAGAGGTGTGCCATGATAAAAATTGCTTGTAGGCCCAAGAGGTGAGCCATCATAAAAATTGTTTGTAGGCCCAAGAGGTGAGCCATGATAAAAATTGCTTGTAGGCCCAAGAGGTGAGACCTCTTAACAATTGTATTAAGGCCCAAGAGGTGAGCCATAATAAAAATTGTTTGTAGGCCCAAGAGGTGAGACCTCTTAAAAAATTGTTAGTATGCCCAAGAGGTGAGCCATGAGAAAAATTGTTTGTAGGCCCAAGAGGTGAGCCATGATAAAAATTGCTTGTAGGCCCAAGAGGTGAGACCTCTTAACAATTGTATTAAGGCCCAAGAGGTGAGCCATAATAAAAATTGTTTGTAGGCCCAAGAGGTGAGACCTCTTAAAAATTGTTTGTAGGCCCAAGAGGTGAGCCATGAGAAAAATTGTTTGTAGGCCCAAGAGGTGAGCCATGATAAAAATTGCTTGTAGGCCCAAGAGGTGAGCCATGATAAAAATTGCTTGTAGGCCCAAGAGGTGAGCCATAAAAAATTTTTTTTTTCACGGAGCAATTCTACGGCGGTTAAGGAGGAGGAGAAGGAGGTGGAGGAGGAAATGGCACTTCATACAGATGGCACTTCACTTTTGGCTGCTTTCCACTGTTGGAGAAGCAAAGTCCGGGTCAATTCATTTGCTGTTCATTTTGATTAGCGTCAGCCTGTCAGCACTGTCGGTTGACAGGCGGCTGCGCTTATAGGTTATAATGCCCCCGGCTGCGCTGAACACCGTTTCTGATAGCACGCTGGCGCAGGGCAGGCAAGCACCTCCAAGGCGTACAGGGACAGTTCCAGCCACGTGTCCAACTTGGAGACCCAGTAAGTGTAGGACGCCGAGGGATCGGGGAGGACAGGGGTACGGTCTGCCAGGTACTCCCGCAACATCCGCCGATACTTGTCCCTCCTGCTGAATAGCGGGCCCCGCAGTGATGGAAGTTGCACGAGGGGGTGCCATGAACGTGTCCCACACCTTGGAGAGTGTTCCCCTGGTGGCTGTGGGCCTGATCGATGTTGTGGGACTCTGGGAGACCCTCTCCTCTCTGCCGCCAGCGATGGTGGGTGGGAAAATCTCCATCATGTTCTGCACGAGTTCCCTCTGGTATTCCAGCAATCGATTCGTCCTCTCCTCTACCGGAATAAAAGAGGAGACGTTATCTTTATACCGGGGGTCCAGGAGTGCGAAGACCCAGTACAGTTTGTTCTCCACTATCTGGACAACACGTGTGTCCCGGGAAAAGCAGCCCAGCATGAAGTCAGCCATGTGTGCCAGACTCTGAATAGGCATGACGTCACTGCCCCCACCAGAAGGATCACTTGCCATTTCCTCCTCTTCCTCTTCCGCCTCCTCTCCGCCCCATCCGCGCTGAACCAATGGGACGCACACAGCCTGACTGCTACCCTCGCCGCCAGCATCCTCCTCCTCCTCCTCATCCTCCTCCTCCTCCTGCAACTGCCACCGAGAAGCAGACAAAAGTGTGGTCTGACTGTGTAGCTCCGTTGCGTCTCCTCCTACCCCCGTCTCCTCTGCGTGCAATGCGTTCTCCCTTATTGCGATGAGCGATTCTTTAAGGACGCATAGGAGCGGGATGGTTACGCTCACTATAGCGTCCTCGCTGCTGACCTTCTTGGTGGACTCCTCAAAGATACGCAGTACATCGCATATGTCTGCCATCCATGGCCACTCGTGGTTGGCAAACTGAGGGAGCTGAGTTGGAGGCACGCGTGGATTCATAATCTGGTACTCCATCAATGCTCTCTGCTGCTCACACACCCTGGCCAACATGGAATAGGTGGAATACCAGCGAGTCGGCAGGTCGCACAACAGCCGATGTTCAGGCAAATGGAGGCGTTGCTGGAGTTTTTTTAAGCTAGCAGCAGCTACAGTTGACTTACGAAAGTGAGCGCACAAGCGCCGCACTTTCACCAGTAGCTCTGCCAGGTTGGGGTAAGTCTTTAGAAATTTTTGGACTACCAGAATTAAAAACGTGGGCCAGGCATGGTACGTGATTGAGTTCGGCAAGCTCCAGAGCCGCCACCAGGTTACGGCCGTTATCGCACACGACCATGCCTGGTCCTAGCTGCAGCAGCGACAGCCACATCTCCGTCTGCTGCAATATGGCGTCCTTCACCTCTGGGGCGCTGTGCTTCCTGTCGCCCAAGCTGATGAGCTTAAGCACCACCTGCTGACGTCTCTCCGCGCCAGTGCTGCAACGCTTCCAGCTAGCGGCTGAGGGCGATGTTAAGGCAGAGGAGGAGGAGGAAGAGGAGGGGGGTTTATCAGAACCCGTGCTGGCAATCTTGGGCGGGGGTGGTAGGTAGGCCGTCTCTGTTTGCGACCCCGTCCCCGCTTCCACAACATTCACCCAGTGTGCCGTCAAAGAGATGTATCGTCCCTGGCCGCAAGCGCTTGTCCACGAGTCGGTGGTCAAGTGGACCTTTGCGCTGACTGCGTACCTCAGGGCCTGCCTGATGTTACGCGACACGTGCTGGTGCAGGGCGGGGACGGCACTCCGGGAAAAGTAGTGGCGGCTGGGGACGAAATAGCGAGGTGCGGCAGCCGCCATCAGGTCGCGGAAGGCCTGCGTCTCCACAAGCCTAAACGGCAACATCTCCAGGGCCAGCTGTTTGGAGATGCGGCAGTTTAAGGCTTGGGCTTGGGGGTGACTCGAGGCGTACTTCCGCCTACGGTCGAACGCCTGCGAGATGGACAGTTGATGGGACAAGGAGTGTGAAGGTGCAGGCGAAGATGCGGGGGAAGGGGAGGCTGAAGGAGAAGGCCCCAAAGTAGCCGAGGCAGAGGCAGATGTGGAGGTGTCCTGGCTGGAGGTCTGGACCGCAGTGGCAGCACACAACAAAGGAGAAGAGGCAGTGGCAGGAAGACCTTGTGCAGGTTGTATTGCGTTTGCTCTCTCCCACTCAGCCCAGTGCTTGACTTCCAAGTGACGCCGCATGCCTGAGGTTGTCATATTGCTCTTCTCAGAGCCCCCTACTCAGTTTTGAGTGGCAGAGTGTGCAAACCGCGCTCAGTTTGTCATCCGCACAAACATTAAAAAATCTCCACACCACAGAAGTACGAGGCCTCGATGGGGAGCTTCGCGCGACTGCCTGCTGCCGGGGAACAGCTTCAGCCCTGCGGCTGTGGCCTCACTTCTCTGTCTGGACTGTCCTCTGCCTGTGGGACATCCCTCTGCCTGTGGACATCCCTCTGCCTCTGGAAATCCCCTCTGCCTCTTGCTGCCTTTTCGGTGCTGCGCAGACCACCACCTCTCCACTGCTTTCCCCGCTGGACATCACCCCTGGCCAAGTGGGGTCGGTCATTTCGTCATTCCACCACCTCCTCTTCCACTTCCTCACTCTGCTCCTCCTCCTGCCCACTGGACATTCCAACAGCCTCCCTTGATGGCAACTGCGTCTCATCATCATCATCGCTCATGATAACAGATGCTGGTTCAGGGTC
>ONZH01014690.1:0-84128 GCA_900303285.1 Rhinella marina
CCATTTGTCTCCATGTCAGACCTAGCGGGTCTTCTACAGGCAGAGGCCTCCTTTTGTTGGGGGATCTCCTGCATCTCTTTCATACTCAGCATCAATTCTTTCTATCTCCTGCTCAGGGTCACCGTCTGACTCTGTCAGAACCTCATATCTATTGGATACGACCATTACACCGGTATTGGCTTTTTTTCTTGGCCCGCTGGTCTCTGTGGTATTCTTCCTCGGCCTTCCGGGAGGACTTGTCTTTTTCCTCCTTTTACTCTGCTTGACGTTAAAGTCATCAGATGGAGCTGATGATATGGAGGAGGACGCCTCTGGCCGCTGCTGGACCTGAGGGACAGTCACAGAATCACCCTGTGCGCTCTCTAGGCCCTGACGTTCTGGTTCTGCAGTACTGGACCCCTCCTGGACCCCTTGTCTGGTCAGTATCATCCCCGACACTAGGGCCTCCTCCTCCACAGCCTCTGCCCCTTCCAGCAGCTCCTCATCAGGAAGCTCCTTACACACATTATGCCAGGCATCGGGGCAATCTCTGCGGGGGTGGCCCATTTTTCCGCACAGGTTACACCTCACGGTCTCACAGTTAGCACTAACATGGCCGACCTCACCACAGAGATTACACTTCACCACTGTGCAGGAACTGGCAAAATGACCTGACTTGCCATCCTGAAGCACTTCCGTGGCTGACTGGGTAGAAGCACAACCCTTTTCCTCCCGATGTGAAAGGGAGTTGGGCAGATGACGGGTGACATTATTATGTTGTCGCAGTTTGACCAGGACCTTCCACCCTCCGTCCATATTGCGTCATCGTCCTGTTCTTGTCAGGTCAGACATGAGGTCGCAGTGTCTCCTCAGCCACACCACATATCCTGGGGAGGGACGGCCTTGTTCCAGAATATAACGTTGACTGTGACGGTGTCAGGCCTGGAGATCGGAATGAACAGAATTTACTCCATCCCTCTGTAACCCTGAACCTGGGAAGCTAGCCAGAACCTATCCAGAGTAGACATGAGCTTTAAAGCTGACATCATAGCCTTGTCTATCTGGAAGGTTTTATGACCGCCAAGATCTCTGATGGTTGAAAACCCCATCTGGCCACAAAGAAGCTCCCGCACCAACAAACCTCCTATCGGGGGAGGTCTTCTTTGGCACCTCGGTGTTTGAACCGCACCACGTTCCTCCTCTTAAACACCTGGCCTGAATAACCACCGACGCGAGGAGAAGGATGGAGCGCCGCGGTTTCCAGGCATTTCTGGGGGAATCCCGGCGGGTCTCATGCCCTGATCTACAGGGGGGACGTCTGCTCTAGGGGCGTCTATGACACCTGGTGTGGTTGTAAGTAAAGGGGGGAAATCCTGCACATTATCCTGCATAGGCTCTCCTGCCCCATCCACCTCTATGTCACCATCAGACAGTTCCCACACAGACAGCATATCCCCTCCAGTCTCAGACCCTGCAGGTATACAACCGCCATTATCCACAGTCTGCTGCGTCACCACATCATCACGACGCACAGATGACTGTCCACTTTCCTGCTGCTGCACAGAGCCTGCTGGGACTTGTGGTGCCTCTGCTAGTCCTTGGGCTGCATGCACCTGATAAGAGACGGCTGTAGATCTCTGTAACAACTGCTGCTGTTCAGTGCCGGCTGAGACTTGTAGTGTCAACATCTCTGGTTTCTGCTGAGCAGTGCTAGCTGGGACTTGTGGTGCCAACGTCTGTGACTGCTGTGGTGCTGTACTGGCTTGAACATGCGGTTACAAGTCCTTGCACATGTCTTCTGGGCCTTGTTGTGCAGGTCTCTGGGTCTGCACTGTGTCTCTTGGTACTTTTGGTACAGGTCCCTCCTGCAGTGTAGTGCTTGCTGGGACCTGTGGTGCGGGGCTCTGCTGATGCTGCTGCACACTGCCGGCTTGGAAGGAGAAGCTAGCTGCCTGCAGTATGGGTCGCTGCCGGGACTCCTCTGGGGGGACATCTGACCCTGACTCTCCATCACGGGACCGAGACCCCAGCTTAACGTTCGGCTTGTTTGCCGCAAACCGCTCCTGGTTCCTGTAGGTCTCTGCCAGGGGCCCCATCCTGTCCAGGACGCAGTCTATCTCCCTCCCCACACCAGCCAGCTCTACGCCCAGTGAGTGCAGCCGGCCATCACACAGATCTTTACTGTCAGGGTTTGAAGTCTTTAGTTTGTACAAACAGTCTATCTGCATGTCCAGCATCTGCCTATGGCTCCTCAGCTCCCCCATCCTCCTTACCAGGTTTGGGATCTCCTCAGCCAGCTTCACCTCAGGTGCTCGATCAGCCTCCTTCACCTGTGGTTTAGTCTTAGGCAATGGCTGTGGTGGTTTGGAATCACCTGAGGCCTGCAGCTTCTCAGCAGGTTTGCTGCTCCCACGACCAACCTGAGACCTTGTGCGCGCTGTGGACGCCATGCTGGAAGCCAGGTCATACTGCTGCAAGTTCTGCTGCAAGGTCATCCTCTCCAAGGAGGTCCTGCGATGTCGCTGAGGGGTGAGCTGAGCACCTGCTGGAGACGAGCTCTGCTCCTGTTCACACTGCTGGATCTTACTAACAGTTTTCTTCTCCACAAAGGATTCCTTCTGTCGGTCTTCCATGGCCGGCTGTCTCACCTCACTTCCACTGGACTTCATTCCTTCTTTCTGTGTCTTTAACACATCCACACTTGCTTCACTCTTTCTTGAGCTGCTGGCAGTAACATTCTTAGAATTTCCCTTCCACAGGAATAAACATTGGATTTGCATCCACAGTTGAAAAAGACTGGGAGCTCTGTCCCAGTGTAGGCCTGGAAGCCTGGGCCTTGCTGAGGGAAGCTCCCCGCCCAGGGTGGCCCCTCCCTGGGCTTGTTCCAGACATCAGGACAACACCAAACACACGTCCTCACAGCTAGGAGGCAGTATTATAGTAGTTATATTATTGTACATAGGAGGCAGTATTATAGTAGATATATTCTTGTGCATAGGAGACAGTATTATAGTAGTTATATTCTTGTACATAGGAGCAGTATTATAGTAGTTATATTCTTGTACATAGGAGGCAGTATTATAGTAGTTATATTTCTTGTACATAGGAGCAGAATTATAGTAGTTATTTCTTGTACATAGGAGCAGTATTATAGTAGTTATATTCTTGTACATAGGAGGAGTATTATAGTAGTTATATTCTTGTACATAGGAGCAGTATATAAGTAGTTATATTCTTGTACATAGGAGCAGTATTATAGTAGATATATTCTTTTACATAGGAGCAGTATTATAGTAGTTATATTCTTTGTACATAGGAGCAGTATTATAGTACTTATATCTTGTACATAGGAGCAGTATTATAATAGTTATATTTTTGTACATAGGAGGCAGGTATTATGGTAGTTATATTCTTGTACATAGGAGCAGTATTATAGTAGTTATATTCTTTGTACATAGGAGCGAGTATTATAATAGTTATATTTTGTACTTAGGAGCAGTTATTATGGTAGTTATATTCTTGTGCATAGGAGCAGTATTATAGTAGTTATATTCTTGTACATAGGAGCAGTATTATAGTAGTTATATTCTTGTACATAGGAGCAGTATTATAGTAGTTATATTCTTGTACATAGGAGGCAGTATTATAGTAGTATTATTATTGTACATAGGAGCAGTATTATATAGTTATATATTTATTATATTTTTGTACATAGGAGCAGTATTATGGTAGTTATATTTCTTGTGCATAGGAGCAGTATTATAGTAGTTATATTTTCTTGTACATAGGAGCAGTATTATAGTAATTATATTCTTGTACATAGTAGGCAGTATTAGTATTTATTTATATTCTTGTACATAGGAGCAGTATTATAGTAGTTATATTCTTGTACATAGGAGGCAGTATTATAGTAGTTATATTCTGTACATAGGAGCAGTATTATAGTAGTTATATTCTAGTACATAGGAGCAGTATGATAGTAGTTATATTATTGTACATAGGAGCAGTATTATAGTAGTTATATTCTTGTACATAGGAGGCAGTATTATAGTAGTTATATCTTGTACATAGGAGGCAGTATTATAGTAGTTATATTCTTGTACATTAGGGCAGTATTATAGTAGTTATATTCTTGTACATTGGAGCAGATTATTAGTAGTTATTATATAGTTCTTGTACATTGGAGCAGATTATAGTAGTTATATTCTTGTACATTGGAGCAGTATATAGTAGTTATATTTGTAATAGTCAGTATTTATATTCTTGTACATAGGAGCAGTATTATAGTAGTTATATTCTTGTACATTGGAGCAGTATTATAGTAGTTATATTCTTGTACATTGGAGCAGTATATAGTAGTTATATTCTTGTTCATTGGAGCAGTATTATACTAGTTATATTCTTGTAGATTGGAGCAGTATTTATAGTTAGTTAATTCTTGTACAAGGAGCAGTATTATAGTAAGTTATAGTTCTTGTACATAGGAGCAGTATTATAGTAGTTATATTCTTGTACATAGGAGCAGTATTATAGTAGTTATATTCTTGTACATAGGAGCAGTATTATAGTAGTTATATTCTTGTACATTGGAGCAGTATTATAGTAGTTATATTCTTGTACATAGGAGTAGTATTAGTTATTTCTTGTACATTGGAGCCAGTATTATACTAGTTATATTCTTGTACATTGGAGCAGTATTATACTAGTTATATTCTTGTACATTGGAGCAGTATTATATTAATTGTTTTCTTGTACATTGGCTGCAGTATTATATTATCTTTATGTTGTCCATTGTTATATTACCTCACCTGTTAATATTGATAGTTACAGGAAATTCTCTTCATATGGCAGCATTGTGTGATGGAATAAGATTATTTTATGCAGTAATTAGGTGTGGACATTTACTCCGCTGTTTCTCTCATTTGCTGTGTTTCTCCTTCTGCACGGTTGTTCTTGCTTCACTTAGCAGTGAGGTGGTTGAGCGCTCTGAGCACGTACACTGGATGTTTTCTGATCAGAGACATGCTTCTCCTCTGCTTCTCTCTTCCGCTGATTTCGAAAGCATCAAATTTAAGCTCACATCAACCATCGCTCCGACACAGACACAAGTTTTCGCTCTTTTATATTGGCTCTTTAGCCCTGTCTGTTCTACCAAGGAAAGTGAAAAGGGAATTTTTCATCTAAGATTGTATTAGGATTGCCGACCGTCCAGAAATTTCTGGACAGTCCGTAAAAATAGGTGACTTTTTTTCCAGTGTCCTTAAATAAAAATAGATGTTTCTGTGAATTTTCTGAGGCTGGTAAAACCTGACTAGATGATTTTGGTGGTAATTATCATCATTTTAACGCTTGCAGTAAATTCTGGTAATGAGTTTTTATCGGTATATTGAGCTATAGACATTTATTAATTATAATCTGTATCATTTATTATGGCTTTTCAATTTGTCCGTCATGTATAACGGAGCAAAACGGAACCTTTATTTGTGCCCATAGACTTGTATTAGTGTGGGCAAAGCGGAATGACTCTTAAAGGCTTTCTTATTGCATTCCCTCCTAAAATTCCGTTTGTTATAACAGAACACTCTAACGGAATTCCTAACGCTCGTGAGAACCCGCCCACAACCGTACATATCTTGCAGTCCTTCATAGAACAGTCCGTAATGCATACAATAAGAAGACATGTTCTATGTTTTTGCGGAACTGACATGCGGACATACGGAAATGGAATGCACATGGAGTAACTTCCGTTTTTTTTTTTTGTGGACCCATTGAAATGAATGGTTATGCATATGGTCCGCAGTGTCCATGACGGGCAATCACGCTCCCACAAGGATTGTGTTTTTTTCCTCATTGGATACTCTTGTCTGAAAGAAGCTTTTAGCTTGCAGTAAGGGCTTACACACGACTGTATATCTCTTCCGTTTCCGTTCCGTTTTTTTTGCGGACCGTATGCGTAAACATTCATTTCAATGGTGGTTCCAACAAAAAAAACGTTTCTGTATTTCCACATGGCCGTTCCGCAAGATTTTGAGTCTTGTCCTATTATTGTCCGCAAAACCAGGAGTGAAGCCTAGTTAGAGGTCAGGTGGAATGTAAAGGTCTGCACTAGAGTTGAGCGAATGTGCTCGTAACGAGCACTGTACTGCTCGGATCCCCTTCGCTCGCTTGGGCACAGACATCCGGATCCGTCGGGTGAGGAGGACTGATCCGGATGGCTGCGCCCATGTGAGCGCAGGGGATCCGAGCAGTACAGTGCTTGTTAAGAGCACGTTCGCTCAACTCTAGTCTGCACCTGTTCTGTGGTTTTGACCTGCACCTGGTTTTGGCTCACAATAAGGCCCCATTCACATGACCGTGTAAATGGGGCCGTATCTATTCTGCAATATTGCGGAATAGATGCGGCCCCATTCACCTCTACGGGAGCGGGGAGCCGCCGCACGGAGCTAGCTCGGTGCCACTGCTCTGCTGAAAAATATGAAGCATGTCCTACACTTGTCCACATGCACGGACAAGTATAGGCATTTTGAATGGCTCGGGCGGCCCCTGCAATAATACGGTCGTTTGAATGGAGCCTAACTGATCAAAAAAGGCTGAGTTCACATCAGTTTTCAGCCTTTCCGTTCTCCTGGTCCTATAACACGACGGATTCGGGACATAACTGAGCAGATTGGAGCCCACAGCCTTATAAACTATAATGGGGTCCGTTAGGTTTCCGCTCGGAGGAAGGTTTTTGAAGTGGAGACAAAAGTCCTGCGTGCACGAAGGCTGAACGCTGATGTGAACTCAGCCTTATTTGGTCAGTTATTTCCATCAGTTAAGACTCATCCACACGTCCGTGTCCGTGCTCAAATCCGTGAGCAGGTGGTCAGTGAGGCATCCGTGAAGGATCCGTGTTGCGTCCGTGGGTCCGTGTTTTGCCGTCTGTGTTGCATCCGTGTTTCACTGACACTGAACAGCTGAAAAATAATTTTCAAAGCATCTCTTCTTAATGATCCGTGAAACACGGATCCAACACGGATGACATCCGTGAGGTATCCGTGGTTTTCACGGACTCATTGACTATAACGGGCGTGAGGGATCTGGGAACACGGATCAAGATAGGACATGCATCCGTGCTAAAAAAACGGAACCACGACCGTGATGAAACACTGATGTCTGAACACACATATTAAAATGAATGGGGACGTGCGCTGTCTGTGGAGAACATGTACAGTACAGACCAAGAGTTTGGACACATCTTCTCATTCAAAGAGTTTTCTGTATTTTCATGACTATGATAATTGTAGATTCACACTGAAGGCATCAAAACTATGAATTAACAAATGGGGAATTATATACTTAACAAAAAAGTGTGAAACAACTGAAAATATGTCTTATATTCTAGGTTCTTCAAAGTAGCCACCTTTTGCTTTGATTACTGCTTTGCACACTCTTGGCATTCTCTTGATGAGCTTCAAGAGGTAGTCACCTGAAATGGTATTCCAACAGTCTTAAAGGAGTTCCCAGAGATGCTTAGCACTTGTTGGCCCTTTTGCCTTCACTCTGCGGTCCAGCTCACCCCAAACCATCTGGATTGGGTTCAGGTCTGGTGACTGTGGAGGCCAGGTCATCTGGCGTAGCACCCCATCACTCTCCTTCTTGGTCAAATAGCCCTTACACAGCCTGGAGGTGTGTTTGGGGTCATTGTCCTGTTGATAAATAAATGATGGTCCAACTAAACGCAAACCGGATGGAATAGCATGCCGCTGCAAGATGCTGTGGTAGCCATGCTGGTTCAGTATAAATCCCCAACAGTGTCACCAGCAAAGCCCCCCCCCCACCCCACACCATCACACCTCCTCCTCCATGCTTCACGGTGGGAACCAGGCATGTAGAGTCCATCCGTTCACCTTTTCTGCGTCGCACAAAGACACGGTGGTTGGAACCAAAGATCTCAAATTTGGACTTATCGGACCAAAGCACAGATTTCCACTGGTCTAATGTCCATTCCTTGTGTTCTTTAGCCCAAACAAGTCTCTTCTGCTTGTTGCCTGTCCTTAGCAGTGGTTTCCACCATGAAGGCCTGCTGCACACAGTCTCCTCTTAACAGTTGTTGTAGAGATGTGTCTGCTGCTAGAACTCTGTGTGGCATTGACCTGGTCTCTAATCTGAGCTGCTGTTAACCTGCCATTTCTGAGGCTGGTGACTCGGATGAACTTATCCTCCGCAGCAGAGGTGACTCTTGGTCTTCCTTTCCTGGGGCGGTCCTCATGTCAGCCAGTTTCTTTGTAGCGCTTGATGGTTTTTGCGACTGCACTTGGGGACACTTTCAAAGTTTTCCCAATTTTTCAGACTGACCGACCTTAATTTCTTAAAGTAATGATGGTCTTTTTTCTTGCCATAATACAAATTCTAACAGTCTATTCAGTAGGACTATCAGCTGTGTATCCACCTGACTTCTGCCCAACACAACTCATGGTCCCAACCCCATTTATAAGGCAAGAAATCCCACTTATTAAACCTGACAGGGCACACCTGTGAAGTGAAAACCATTTCAGGTGACTACCTCTTGAAGCTCATCAAGAGAATGCCAAGAGTGTGCAAAGCAGTAATCAAAGCAAAAGGTGGCTACTTTGAAGAACCTAGAATATAAGACATATTTTCAGTTGTTTCACACTTTTTTAAGTATATAATTCCACATGTGTTAATTTATAGTTTTGATGCCTTCAGTGTGAATCTACAATCTTCATAGAAAAAACAGAAAACTCTTTGAATGAGAAACACTGATGTGTGAATGAGGCCTTATTGTGAGCCAAAACCAGGTGTGGGCCAAAAACACAGAACGGGTGCAGATCTTTCCATTCCTCCTGATCTCTGTGGAGGTCACTGTTTTGACCACAAAAACACATCTCGCATCCAAAAATCAAAGTACTGTGAAGAAACTTGCAATTCGCCAGAAATCCTGCAAAAGTTGCAGCTTAGCTCTCGTCTGAGGGCGGGTTCACACTTCACACATAGCTTTTTGCTGGCGTTTTTCAGCCATTTTTTTGCAGCTGCAGTTTTTGTTTTTGGTGCATTTTTTTTTTGCAGTAAAACCCCAGCTCCAGATGTTAGAGGAAGGTCTATGACAAATATAAATTGCAGGACTCAGGATAAACATTTTTTACCTATTGGTGTATTTTCCAATTGGCGGTATTTTTTTTTTTTCAAAATGCAGCATTGAGACCCGGGCTCTGCAATGAAGACCTCTGCAAATGCACCTTAAAAACCGCATGCAGCGTGGAAAAAAAAACATGGGCTGTTTTGATGGTGTTTTTTTAGTGAGCAAAACATGACAGACCAAATTTGCATGTGTAAGACCCAGGGGCGGACTGGCCATAGACCCTACAGGGAAATTTTCTAGTAGGGCATTACCCAGGGGGTCACCTGAGCCCTGCTCATGGCTGCCAGTCAGGTACACAACAATCTGATGCTCTCAACATCGATAAATGCTAGGAACATTATGGACTTATACACCTACAGTAGCTTTCCTGAATTCAGCTCCTCAGGACAGTGATACAGTTGAGTACTGCAGCGGGGGTGGCAGTATTTGGTGCTGCACTGTGATATTTGGTTCTGCGGAGGTGGCATTTTGTGCTGCACTTAGAGGTTGACAGCCCCATGTCCATTTGCCATATAAAGTCAATAAGACATCATGGAGGGGAGAACCTCACTTGGGAACCAGCTCGATGGACGGACTGACATGTAATACTAGACTTCTCCTGAAGCCTCCACTGTACAGGAGAGGTCTGGTCTGGGAGAACTGCTTCGAGGGCTGGGTGTTGAGAGTCATGTGTTTGTAATGCATGTATGTTGGGTGCTTCACATGAGAGTTGGGTGCTTCATATGGGTGCCAGGGGCTTGTCAAGAGTGCCAGTTGTCTGTCCTTAGTGCCAGGAATTTGTCATAAGAGCTGTGTGTTTGTCATGTATGCCAGGGGTTTGTCACGAGAGATGTGTTTTTCATGACTGATGGGTTGAATGAATTCTGTCCTGAATGCCAAGTATTTGTCATGAGCGCTGTGTGTTTGTCATGATTGTCTGGTGTTTGGGTGTTTCTGAAAGAGCTGAATGCCTCTTATGAGTGCCGGGTGTTTCTTTTGAGCTCTGGATGTTTGTCATGCGTGCCAGGTATTTATGATGAGTGCCGGGTGTTTATCACGAGTGCCGGGTGTTTATCACGAGTGCCGGGTGTTTATCACGAGTGCCGGGTGTTTATCATGAGTGCCGGGTGTTTATCATGAGTGCCGGGTGTTTGTCATGAATGCCGGGTGTTTATCATGAATGCCGGGTGTTTGTCGTGAGTGTCGGGTGTTCGTCATGAATTCTGGGTGTTCGTCATGAATTCTGGGTGTTTGTCATGAGTGCCGGGTGTTTGTCATGAGTGCAGGGTGTTTATCACGAGTGCCGGTGTTTGTCATGAGTGTCGGGTGTTCGTCATGAATTCTGGGTGTTTATCATGAGTGCCGGGTGTTTGTCATGAGTGCCGGGTGTTTGTCATGAGTGCCGGGTGTTTATCATGAATGCCGGGTGTTTATCATGAGTGCCGGGTGTTTATCATGAATGCCGGGTGTTTGTCATGAGTTCCGGGTGTTTGTCATGAGTGCCGGGTGTTTATCATGAATGCCGGGTGTTTGTCATGAGTTCCGGGTGTTTGTCATGAGTGCCGGGTGTTTATCATGAGTGCCGGGTGTTTATCATGAGTGCCGGGTGTTCATCATGAATGCCGGGTGTTTGTCATGAGTTCCGGGTGTTTGTCATGAGTGCCGGGTGTTTATCATGAATGCCGGGTGTTTGTCATGAGTTCCGGGTGTTTGTCATGAGTGCCGGGTGTTTATCATGAATGCCGGGTGTTTATCATGAGTGCCGGGTGTTTATCATGAATGCCGGGTGTTTGTCATGAGTTCCGGGTGTTTGTCATGAGTGCCGGGTGTTTATCATGAATGCCGGGTGTTTGTCATGAGTTCCGGGTGTTTGTCATGAGGCCGGGTTTATCATGAGTGCCGGGTGTTTATCATGAGTGTCGGGTGTTTATCATGAGTGTCGGGTGTTTATCATGAGTGCCGGGTGTTTATCATGAGTGCCGGGTGTTTATCATGAGTGCCGGGTGTTTCAGTGGGGTGTTTGTCATGAGTGCCGGGTGTTTGTCATGAGTGCCGGGTGTTTGTCATGAGTGCCGGGTGTTTATCATGAATGCCGGGTGTTTATCATGAGTGCCGGGTGTTTATCATGAATGCCGGGTGTTTGTCATGAGTTCCGGGTGTTTGTCATGAGTGCCGGGTGTTTATCATGAATGCCGGGTGTTTGTCATGAGTTCCGGGTGTTTGTCATGAGTGCCGGGTGTTTATCATGAGTGCCGGGTGTTTATCATGAGTGTCGGGTGTTTATCATGAGTGTCGGGTGTTTATCATGAGTGCCGGGTGTTTATCATGAGTGCCGGGTGTTTATCATGAGTGTCGGGTGTTTGTCATGAGTGCCGGGTGTTTGTCATGAGTGCCGGGTGTTTGTCATGAGTGTCGGGTGTTTATCATGAGTGTCGGGTGTTTTGTCATGAGTGTCGGGTGTTTGTCATGAGTGTCGGGTGTTTATCATCAGTGTCGGGTGTTTATCATGAGTGCCGGGTGTTTGTCATGAGTGCCGGGTGTTTATCAAGTTGATACAAGGCACTTACTAATGTATTGTGATTCTCCATATTGCTTCCTTTGCTGGCTGGATTCATTTTTCTATCACATTATACACTGCTCGTTTCCATGGTTACAGACCACCCTGGAATCCAGCACTGGTGGTCGTGCTTGCACAATATAGGAAAAAGCATCAGCCTCTCTGGTGGCCGGGACCATGGGAGCTCACATAGGCTGGTGCTTTTTCCTATATTTTTTCCTATATTGTGCAAGCACGACCACCACTGATGGATTCCAGGGTGGTCTGTAACCATGGAAACGAGCAGTGTATAATGTGAAGGAAAAATGAATCCAGCCAGCAAAGGAGGCAATATGGAGAATCACAATACATTAGTAAGTGCCTTGTATTAATGTTCTCTACGTGATAAATGCAATTTACTGAAGTGAGAGGACCTCTTTAATGGTACGGACTGTATAATAACCTTCAGATTGGGACAAGGGTTATCGTGTTTTTGGAGGAATTATCCTACCTTTTTGGCTACGGCATGCGGCAGCGCTGTCACCTTCACGGCCATCAATTCCACATGAGATCCGGTTTACTGAGTTTCTTCTCTCCAAAGCCTGGAAACCTGGTCCCATTTCTGACAGAGGTCTGCAGGAGAGACGGACAATCAGTCAGACTCCATTGATCTCCGCTGATTGGATTACCATTGTTATGGTCCACAGGCCCCTCAATGAGGCTGATACCAGCACGAGAAGGTGGAAAATAGAGCGTATCTCATTTTATCCCATTCTCTCCCAATCTTCTGCTTCTTAAAGGCACCCAGGTGCCCGCCACCCACATCTCTCTATGGAGGTCTCTGTGTGGGCACTGGATTGAGATCTGCTCTGTATAATGGAGCAGAACCGCTGTAATGTCCCTCAGGTCCCGGGGCAGATAAGAGCGCAGCGTCTCCTCTCCTTCTCTTTATAACTCTTCAACCTTATAATTGCTATTCAGCCACTTGCATTAATGCTGAGGGAGAATTCAGTCAAGTTTTCTAAAAGATTTTGTCTCCACTATCTCATTGAGATAACTGGAACGATTTACCTGCAGTCCTATGTAAAAAGCCAAACCAAGCCAAATTCAGCTCTGTGATTGGCTAAATGTACAAAGTTAAAGATTAATCACTGCATTAAAGAAAAGGTCTGCAACTTTCTAGTAGTCTTCATGCTTCAATTCCTCACCATTTTCAAGATCTCTGCCTGCTGTCAGTGAATGAGAACCTGCCAGTACACAATTGTATCCAGTCTAGACAATGCTCTGGGAGCTGAACACATCAGACGCAGCTGTACACATCTCTTGTTACAATGTATCAGTGCAGACAATGCTCTGGGAGCTGAACACCTCAGCAGCAGCTGTACAGATCCCTCTGTAACAATGTATCAGTGCAGATAATGCTCTGGGAGCTGAACACATCAGCTGCACCAATCTCTTGTTACAATGTATCAGTGTAGAGAATGCTCTGCGAGCTGAACGCCTCAGCAGCTGCACAGATCTCTCTGTTACAATGTATCAGTGTAGACAATGCTCTGTGAGCTGAACAACTCAGCAGAAGCTGTACAGATCCCTCTGTTACAATGTATCAGTGCAGACAATGCTCTGTGAGCTGAACACCTCAGCAGCAGCTGCACCAATCTCTTGTTACAATGTATCGGTGTAGACAATGTTCTATGGTTCTATGAGCTGAACACATCTGCAGCAGCTGCACTGATCTCTCTGTTACAATGTATCAGTGCAGACAATGCTCTATGAGTTGAACACCTCAGCAGCAGCAGCACAGATCTCTTGTTACAATGTATCAGTGTAGAGAATGCCCTGTGAGCTGAACACCTCAGCAGAAGCTGTACAGATCCCTCTGTTACAATGTATCAGTGCAGACAATGCTCTGTGAGCTGAAGACATCTGCAGAAGCTGTACAGATCCCTCTGTTACAATGTATCAGTGTAGAGAATGTTCTATGAGCTGAACACATCTGCAGAAGCTGTACAGATCCCTCTGTTACAATGTATCAGTGCAGACAATGTTCTATGAGCTGAACACATCTGCAGCAGCTGTACAGATCCCTCTGTTACAATGTATCAGTGCAGACAATGCTCTGTGAGCTGAAGACATCTGCAGAAGCTGTACAGATCCCTCTGTTACAATGTATCAGTGTAGAGAATGTTCTATGAGCTGAACACATCTGCAGAAGCTGTACAGATCCCTCTGTTACAATGTATCAGTGCAGACAATGTTCTATGAGCTGAACACATCTGCAGCAGCTGTACAGATCCCTCTGTTACAATGTATCAGTGTAGAGAATGTTCTGTGGATTGAACACCTCGGCAGCAGCTGTACACATCTGTTGTTACAATGTATCAGTGTAGACAATGCTCTGCGAGCTGACCGCCTCAGCAGCTGCACTGATCTCTCTGTTACAATGTATCAGTGCAGACAATGCTCTGTGAGCTGTACACATCAGCAGCAGCACAGATCTCTTGTTACAATGTATCAGTGCAGACAATGCTCTGTGAGTTGTACACATCAGCAGCAGCACAGATCTCTTGTTACAATGTATCAGTCTGGAGTCGGGGTTGTTCATCTCAGGGAGCGCCCTGTTCCTGATGGATCAGCTCCTGCGCAGACGCATCCCAGCGCTCTTATCTCTGCTGTACTGGCTTGGCGGTCCTGCACACGATTCAATAATCCGGTCAGGCGTGATCTGTGGCTGGTGACAGCCTGCTGTGGCGTGATTTATGGCGCCGCACACTTTGCTTTCATGGCAGCGATTTGTTTAAACAGTACAAAAGTCTTCAAATAAACGATTCCTCCCATGTTCATTTACGACTTCACGCGGCCATAGGAAGAGCGCGGCGGGCGAGGCTTTTGTATGCCGCATTAATCCCACCTCATCCCTTCTGACATAAGCGCCACTGTATGTGTATTATCCAGCTATAACCCGGGCACTGCCAGAGGTGGAAGAGATCAGATCCATGGTGGTCTTCAGAAGAGATCTGTATCTAATCCCATCATGTGTGATACCGTATGCTGTGCTGCTCTATGTAATCCTATTATGTATGTGCGATACTGTCTGCTGACTTGTATCTAATCCTATTATGTGTGATACTGTCTGCTGACTTGTATCTAATCCTATTATGTGTGATACTGTCTGCTGACTTGTATCTAATCCTATTATGTGTGATACTTCCTGCTGACTTGTATCTAATCCTATTATGTGCGATACTGCCTGCTGACTTGTATCTAATCCTATCCTGTGTCCTATCATGGGTGATACTGTCTGCTGACTTGTATCTAATCCTATTATGTGTGATACTGTCTGCTGACTTGTATCTAATCCTATTATGTGTGATACTGTCTGCTGACTTGTATCTAATCCTATTATGTGTGATACTGCCTGCTGACTTGTATCTAATCCTATTATGTGTGATACTGTCTGCTGACTTGTATCTAATCCTATTATGTGTGATACTGTCTGCTGACTTGTATCTAATCCTATTATGTGTGATACTGCCTGCTGACTTGTATGTAATCCTATTATGTGCGATACTGTCTGCTGACTTGTATCTAATCCTATTATGTGTGATACTGCCTGCTGACTTGTATCTAATCCTATTATGTGTGATACTGCCTGCTGACTTGTATCTAATCCTATTATGTGTGATACTGCCTGCTGACTTGTATCTAATCCTATCCTGTGTCCTATCATGGGTGATACTGTCTGCTGACTTGTATCTAATCCTATTTATGTGTGATACTGTCTGCTGACTTGTATCTAATCCTATTATGTGTGATACTGCCTGCTGACTTGTATCTAATCCTATTATGTGTGATACTGCCTGCTGACTTGTATCTAATCCTATTATGTGTGATACTGCCTGCTGACTTGTATCTAATCCTATTATGTGTGATACTGTCTGCTGACTTGTATCTAATCCTATTATGTGTGATACTGCCTGCTGACTTGTATCTAATCCTATTATGTGCGATACTGCCTGCTGACTTGTATCTAATCCTATTATGTGTGATGCTGCCTGCTGACTTGTATCTAATCCTATTATGTGTGATACTGCCTGCTGACTTGTATCTAATCCTATTATGTGCGATACTGTCTGCTGACTTGTATCTAATCCTATTATGTGTGATACTGCCTGCTGACTTGTATCTAATCCTATTATGTGCGATACTGTCTGCTGACTTGTATCTAATCCTATTATGTGTGATAC
Source organism: Rhinella marina (assembly GCA_900303285.1). NCBI lineage: Eukaryota > Metazoa > Chordata > Amphibia > Anura > Bufonidae > Rhinella > Rhinella marina. The sequence goes on from ONZH01014690.1 coordinate 15,884, forward strand.
TGCCTGCTGACTTGTATCTAATCCTATTATGTGTGATGCTGCCTGCTGACTTGTATCTAATCCTATTATGTGTGATACTGCCTGCTGACTTGTATCTAATCCTATCCTGTGTCCTATCATGGGTGATACTGTCTGCTGACTTGTATCTAATCCTATTATGTGTGATACTGTCTGCTGACTTGTATCTAATCCTATTATGTGTGATACTGCCTGCTGACTTGTATCTAATCCTATTATGTGTGATACTGTCTGCTGAGCTGTTGTATCACACACCATCAGTCATATCTGATGCTGCCCGTGGGGCAATATATCTAAGCCTATTATGTTTGGTTCTGTCAGCCAAGCTGCTGTATCTAAGCCTTCTCCTTGTCCTAAAATGTATGATACTGTCTCCTGAGCTAATTATCTAATCCTGCTCTGAGTGATACTGTCTCCTGAGCTAAGTATCTAATCCTGCTCTGAGTGATACTGTCTCCTGAGCTAAGTATCTAATCCTGCTCTGAGTGATACTGTCTCCTGAGCTAAGTATCTAATCCTATTATGTGTCAGGTCTTCTCGGCAACTTTAATTCTATCATGTGTAATGGTGTCTCCTGGGCTGCTGTATCTAAGCTTATCATGTTTGATAGTGTTGCCTGGGTGACGGTATCTAAGCTTACCATGTTTAATGCGATCTCCTGGGCTGCTGTATCTAATTCTATCACGTGTGATACTGTGATGTCGGAAATCTACTCCATAAAGGGGCTATCAGGCAGGGGCTGGAGTTGTTTTTCCTCCAGGTGCACGGACTGGCAGAGGATGCATCTGTGTCTCGTCATAAATTTGGCACATCCTCAGGTAGAGCAGAGACTATGGAGACCAGGGCAAAATACCTGTGTTTGATAAATGACCCTCAATGTCCTACCTCACCGCTATATGTACAGAGATAGATAGATAGATAGATAGATAGATAGATAGATAGATAGATATGAGATAGATAAATAGAAGATAGATAGATAGATAGATAGATAGATAGATATGAGATAGATAAATAGAAGATAGATAGATAGACAGACAGACAGATAGATAGATAGACAGATAGATAAATAGATAGATAGATATTAGATAGATAGATAGATAGATAGATAGATATGAGATAGATGATAGATAGATATGAGATAGATAGATAGATAGATAGATAGATAGATAGATAGATAGATAGATAGATATGAGATAGATAGATAGATAGATAGATAGATAGATAGATAGATAGATAGATAGATAGATATATCTAGCTGTCACAATAGTTCAGGTATTCTAGTCTTTTCTAATCATGAACCAGGCGGCACAGGATGAACATATCACTGTAGGCCACTCCCAGATAGGGATGCGCTGCAGTGCACAGCATTGTGAGATATTATAGCAATCATTATAACTGACATGCGGGGGAGGGGTGAATGATGCCTATCCCTTTAAGAGAAGTATGACATTATTATAAAGCCCTGGTCACATGACAGCCCCTAATAGAAAGAGATCAGAATTTTACATTGTAGAGCAAATTTTATTTATTTTTTTTTTAAAAGCAAAAATTGGAGGGAACTTTGAGCCGAGTCCAGCTCATTATTTCTTCCTGGCACCCCTACGGTGCCGCCGAGCTCCCGAGTACACGAGACGTAGATCAAGCTGTTTGATGTTACTGGCAGCGGTTTCCGAGCGCATCCAAAATATCACATCGATAATAAATATCATTAAATTATAACGAGCAAAAGTAAGTGGAGGAGAATGGCGCCCACTGGGCAGATTGCTTGTATTTATAGGGTATTGTATCCATTATATATGCTACAGTATATACAGTATATTACAGTACCAGCTGTGCTTAAAGGGTTAAACCACCAACTGGCAAAATGCACCCCTGTAGTTTCTATAGTCTCATTACTGGAGGTAAAATAGGTGATTAGCAAGTGACAGATGTTAGAGTTGTTACTTGAAACTCCTGTGTCCTAATATACAATGTGTAACAGGGTCCCCACCTGGTGGGCACTGGAAACCCACTGGCTCCAGAGCTCAGGTACCGCTGCTATCACCGACCCCCCATAACTACTGTAATGTGATAGTGAATCCTAATGTTCTCCTCATATTAAATTACCACTCTCTAAAACTCTGTACTATAACAGATAACGAGCAAGTGACAGATGTTACAGTTGTTACTTGAAACTCCCGTGTCCTAATATACACTGTGTAACAAGGTCCTCGCCTAGTGGACATTGGCCTCCCACTGAGCCCGGGTACCGCTGCTATCACCGCACCCCCTATAATTAGTTTAATGTGATAATGAATCCTAATTTTCTCCTCATATTAAATTACCACTCTCTACAACTCTGTAATATAACAGATAACGAGCAAGTGACAGATGTTACAGTTGTTACTTGAAACTCCCGTGTCCTAATATACACTGTGTAACAGGGTCCTCGCCTAGTGGACATTGGCCTCCCACTGAGCCCGGGTACCGCTGCTATCACCGCACCCCCTATAATTAGTGTAATGTGATAATGAATCCTAATTTTCTCCTCATATTAAATTACCACTCTCTACAACTCTGTAATATAACAGATAACGAGCAAGTGACATATGGGTAATTTGGTAATATAGTTACATAGTTGCACAATAATGATACCTTAAACAGAAAAGCTAAGAGTTAAAAGTTCTACCATCAACATATAATATATCTATTAGTATTATGTTTAGTTACCATTGTGTCGTTGGCTTATACTTTATTTTCCTAATGGGCAATGAGCGAGTGACAGATGTGCCATTTGTAACATCTGCCTGGAGCCCAGGAATCACATGATAAACTGATCTCATCTGTTACTACATACACATCATACATACAGCATGTATAATGGGTCATACTGCCATCGTGCTGCCTGTTTGTGTCTTGTTTCGTAAATGTAGGTACCCGTTCTACGGTCTACGCTCTTCTACACTGTCCCGCTACTCAACGGCACAGCTCGGCTAAAGCCATCCACCAGACCCTCGGCCTATCAGAGATCTTTGGCCTAACCTTTGGATTTGCACATACTGTATGTTTTAGATATGAACATCCCTTGTAGATAATAGGGTAATGAGCAAGTGACAGATGTATAGTTTGCTAACGTTGTCATAATTTGTTAAATTGACACCTTCTAAGGCCACCAGGATATTGTCATGTATTAAACGAGGCATGGACTCACAGGGCAGAGATGTAATATTATAATATTATCACTTTACAAAGCGTTGGTGCGGCCTTTATGCAGTTCAGTTCTGGGCACCAGTCAAAGGATGCCCTGGAGCTGGAGAGCGTGCGAAGGATATAAAAGGATAATGAGCAGGTGACAGATGTGTATAGTTATCATTATTACATATTCAACATGTGTTTATTATATGTGTTACTATTGTCTACTTTCATTTTAACTTAAAGGGGTTTTCTGAGATTTTACTATTGATGACCTATCCTCAGGATAGGTAATCAATGCCAGATCAGCGGGGGTCCGACAACCTACACACCCGCCGATCATCTGAGTGCAGCCTTCCTTTCATTGTTTACCTGCTCGCCGTCGACATTGCAGAGGTGAGCAGGTTCAATTACAAGTCGTCCCATTCACGTCTATGGGACAGCTCGTTCCTATTCAAGTGTATACTACAGAGGTGAATGGAACGGCTTCTTGTAATTACACCGCTCACCGCTGCGATGTCGATGGCGAGCAGGTAAACAATGAAGGGAAGGCTGCACTCACAAGGAGCGTGGCCTTCTCTTCAACCAGCTGTCACTTGCTTATTACCCTTTCTATCCGCATTAATGGGCTTTTCCAGGATTTTATTATTCATGATCTTTTCTCAGGATAGGTCACTAATATCAGATAGGCGAGGGTCTGACAACATGCACCCCCACCGAACTGATATTGATGACCTATCCTGAGAATGAAATCCCGGAAAATCCCTTTAATGCAGATGGAAAAGGTAATAAGCAAGTGACAGCTGTAAAATTTTAGTGCCCGCCAGCAGAAGAGAAGTATAATGTCAATGCACCATATCGCCCCACCACAGACTCCTGTACCCCTCTTCCCCCATGCAAGATGGTTCAGCCACAATAGTTGCAGGTTGGATCTAAGAGGGCCCAATGTTACTCAAAGGGCCACATAACCCTGGAGCAGGCTCTCTACTGTAGTTCTTAAAATAGTTGCCGAGTATTAGAAAAAGATAGCTACTTTCTTCCAAAAACAGCACCATACCTGTCCATGACTTGTGTCTGGTATCGCAGCTCAGCTCTATTGTAAATCAGGTTGATGCCGCAATACCACACACGACCTGTGGACAGGTGAGGCGCTGTGTTTGAAACAAAAAAAAAAAAAATCCATCATTTTTCTAAACCTGTGCCGTCCGGAGTGATTTGCTGTACTCTAAGGGAGCCCCTATAATATCTGCAGTCTATGACACCGCCGAGTACCACCAGACAGCGGGATAATAGGAGTGAAGATAGAAAGTGTCTCCTGCGCACAATAGAGAATCACAGTCATTTCATGTGTAAAATTTTGACAATGTCCCTTAAGCCAGTCACAATGGGAAGTCCTCGTCACCCGAATGTTCAATTCAGGAAAATCAGCGTCTCCCTGGCTAATCATGGAGCATTCAGCCGTCAACGCTACGGGGTGTTTAGGGAGAAAGTGTTACAGAGGGCGAAGAGCGAGCGGAATAAAAGGTCCTCACTGCGGTCCTTGTGTAATGTCAGCAGGGTCCATGAAAGTGTAGGGGGTGCAGACAAAGACTGGCGGGCCGTTCTGCAGAGGAGTAGCGGACTCTATCTTTAGGAGGAATTCAGCTCCGCTGCAGGATCTGCAGACATACCCGGGCAGATTTATCAAAGGCTTTATGCCACTTGTCGAGGAAAAATTCTGCAAAATAAAGTGCAGACTATATTTGTGCTTTTTGTCTCGTTACCACTTTTCAAAAATGGGAATTACATCAGCGCATAGCTGGCATCAATTTCAGTTTGATGCGCCAGATTTGTTAAAAAGGTGTAAAGACTGGTGGGAGCACTAAGGAGGCATCCTTACTGTGTAAAGGTACTACAGGGGCATCCTTACTGTGTGAGGGCACTACAGGGGCATCCTTACTGTGTAAAGGTACTATAGGGGCATCCTTACTGTGTGAGGGCACTAATGAGGCATCCTTACTGTGTGAGGGCACTACAGGGGCATCCTTACTGTGTGAGGGCACTACAGGGGAATCCTTACTGTGTGAGGGCACTAAGGAGGCATCCTTACTGTGTGAGGGCACTATAGGGGCATCCTTACTGTGTGAGGGCACTATAGGGGCATCCTTACTGTGTGAGGGCACTACAGGGGCATCCTTACTGTGTAAAGGTACTATAGGGGCATCCTTACTGTGTGAGGGCACTAATGAGGCATCCTTACTGTGTGAGGGCACTACAGGGGCATCCTTACTGTGTGAGGGCACTATAGGGGCATCCTTACTGTGTGAGGGCACTAAGGAGGCATCCTTACTGTGTAAAGGTACTATAGGGGCATCCTTACTGTGTGACGGCACTACAGGGGCATCCTTACTGTGTAAAGGTACTATAGGGGCATCCTAACTGTGTGAGGGCACTAATGAGGCATCCTTACTGTGTGAGGGCACTACAGGGGCATCCTTACTGTGTGAGGGCACTAAGGAGGCATCCTTACTGTGTGAGGGCACTATAGGGGCATCCTTACTGTGTGAGGGCACTATAGGGGCATCCTTACTGTGTGAGGCACTAATGAGGCATCCTTACTGTGTGAGGGCACTACAGGGGCATCTTTACTGTGTGAGGGCACTACAGGGGCATTGTTACTGTGTGAGGGCACTACAGGGGCATACTTACTGTGTGAGGGCACTAAGGAGGCATCCTTACTTTGTGAGGGCACTATAGGGGCATCCATACTGTGTGAGGGCACTACAGGGACATCCTTACTGTGTGAGGGCACTACAGGGGCATCCTTACTGAGTCAGGGCACTACAGGGGCATCCTTACTGTGTGAGGGCACTACAGGGGCATCCTTACTGAGTGAGGGCACTACAGGGGCATCCTTACTGTGTGAGGGCACTACAGGGGCATTGTTACTGTGTGAGGGCACTACAGGGGCATACTTACTGTGTGAGGGCACTAAGGAGGCATCCTTACTTTGTGAGGGCACTATAGGGGCATCCATACTGTGTGAGGGCACTACAGGGACATCCTTACTGTGTGAGGGCACTACAGGGGCATCCTTACTGAGTGAGGGCACTACAGGGGCATCCTTACTGTGTGAGGGCACTATAGGGGCATCCTTACTGTGTGAGGGCACTACAGGGGCATCCCTACTGTGTGAGGGCACTACAGGGACATTCTTACTGTGTGAGGGCACTACAGGGGCATCCTTACTGAGTGAGGGCACTATAGGGGCATCCCTACTGTGTGAGGGCACTAAGGAGGCATCTTTACTGTGTGAGGGCACTAATGAGGCATCTTTACTGTGTGAGGCACTACAGGGGCATCCTTACTGTGTGAGGGCACTACAGGGGCATCCTTACTGAGTGAGGGCACTACAGGGGCATCCTTACTGTGTGAGGGCACTACAGAGGCATCCTTTACTGTGTGAGGGCACTACAGGGGCATCCTTACTGTGTGAGGGCACTACAGAGGCATCCTTACTGTGTGAGGGCACTACAGGGGCATCCTTTACTGTGTGATGGCACTATAGGTGCATCCTTACTGAGTGAGGGCACTACAGGGGCATCCTTACTGTGTGAGGGCACTACAGGGGCATTCCTTACTGTGTGAAGGCACTACAGGGGCATCCTTACTGTGTGAGGGCACTAAAGGGGCATCCTTACTGTGTGAGGGCACTACAGGGGCATCCTTACTGTGTGAAGGCACTACAGGGGCATCCTTACTGTGTGAGGGCACTACAGGGGCATCCTTACTGTGTGACGGCACTACAGAGGCATCCTTACTGAGTGAGGCACTACAGGGGCATCCTTACTGTGTGAGGGCACTACAGGGGCATCCTTACTGTGTGAGGGCACTAAGGAGGCATTCTTACTGTGTGAGGGCACTACTGGGGCATCCTTACTGTGTGACGGCACTACAGAGGCATCCTTACTAAGTGAGGGCACTACAGAGGCATCCTTACTGTGTGGTATGAGGGCACTACAGGGGCATCCTTACTGTTTGAGGGCACTACAGAGGCATCCTTACTGAGTGAGGGCACTACAGGGGCATCCTTACTGAGTGAGGGCACTACAGAGGCATCCTTACTGTGTGAGGGCACTACAGGGGCATCCTTACTGTGTGAGGGCACTACAGGGGCATCCTTACTGTGTGGTGTGAGGGCACTAAAGAGGCATCCTTACTGAGTGAGGGCACTACAGGGGCATCCTTACTGTGTGAGGGCACTACAGGGAAATCCTTACTGTGTGAGGGCACTACAGGGGCATCCTTACTGAGTGAGGGCACTACAGGGATATCCTTACTGTGTGGAGGCACTACAGGGGCATCCATACTGTGTGAGGGTACTACAGAGGCATCCTTACTGTGTGATGGTACTACAGGGATATCCTTACTGAGAGAAGGCACTACAGGGATATCCTTACTGTGTGGAGGCACTAAGGAGGCATTAGTCTGTGTGGGGCACTGGGGATGCATCCTTATTTTGTGAGGGCACTAAGGAGGCATCCTTACTTTGTGAGGGCACTAATGGGGCATCCTTACAGTGTGGGTGCACTAAGAGGGCATCCTTACTGTGTGAGGGCACTAATTGGGTATCCTTACTGTGTGGAGGCACCTAGAAGACATACTTATTGTGTGGGGCACTAGGGAGGCATCCTTACTGTGTGGGGCCAGTAAAGAGCATCCTTACTGTGTGGAGACACTAATGGGCATCTTTACTTTGTGGGGGCACTGAGCAGGCATCCCTACTTTATGAGGTCAGTATGAGGGCATCCTTACTCTGTGAGGGCACTAAGGAGGCATCCTAAATGTGTGGGGGCAGTTAAATGGTGTCCTTACTGTGTGGGGCACTTAGGAGGCATCCGTACTGTGTAGGGGCACTACAGGGGCATCCTTACTATGTGGGGGCAGTTAAGTGGCATCCTTATTGTGTGGGGGCACTAAGGGGCATCTTTACTGTGTGGAAACACTGTTATGTATGCCAAAATGAAAGTTTGGGAGCACAAAGGGGCATTATCACTGTGTGGTGGCACCAAGGAGACTGGGATGGATTGGGTACTGCCTGAGTGCTCCCTCTTTGGTTTCTTTCTAAGTTGATTGGCATGGGGCAGTGTATACAATGCTCTGCTCAGGGACCCCCAACCTCTCAAGAAAATGGGGATTCCCTGATGGCTCTGAGGTGCCAACGCCTGTGTGTGACTCTCTTTAAAGTCTAAGAGAGTCATTGGCTTGGTTATCTCCATACCTCCAGTAGACTTTGCATGTGTGGTCACCTCTCTTACAAGGGGAGATCAGAGTTACCGTTTTGAATTCTGCATCCTGAGGTACTATATCAGATATACAAAAGGCCACTCCCAGTTCCCGCTATGGACTTTTATGGCAGAAGGTCTGATCGGGTTGATCTGACTGTGGGGATCTACATTGATCCCAGGGGTGCATGATCCCAGTTGCTAGTGGAGATCTGTGCAGGTAAGGGTCACTCACTTGATATTTCCCAGTCAAGCACCTCCTCTGCCCTGTCTGGAACGGGGATCGGTATGGATTCTGGTGCTCAGACCATTGTGGAATTTCCAGTCACTATGTGTAACCGTTCCTATTTTTGGTTGTACCTGCCATACAGTAGACTGCCTCTCCGTACCACACAGACAAAAAATGTTATTCCATGTCCTGCTAGAAATGTACATGATGTAATCTGTAGTGAATGTCATTTTCTTACCAGTGTCTGTATTTGTGAGTTATATCTCCCTGATGTTTCTCATCTGTGTGATGTGACCAGCAATCAGACTCACCAGATAACACAGCATCTTATGTGTGGACAGGAAGTCTATTTCCCTATGTATTCCTATGGGAGCCTCGCTTTCAGTTTCATAGAAATGAATAGAGCAGTAACTGGCTTCCTGTCCTGGGTCAGTTGGAGGTCAGGGAGTTGGTCACATGACCCAGCTACAATTAGAAGAGAGGGGATAACTCACAAATACAGTCTCTTATAAGAAGATTACATTCACTACAGATTACATCATGCACCTTTCTAACAGTTCAGAGAATACAAATTTTGGGGGAGTTGTGATTTCTAGCATAGTCTTCACATTCCCGTGATTGACCACAGTTACAGCTATCACCCCCAAGATGGCCTTCACTCCGTTCTTCCTGACTTCTGAATGGCTAATCTGATCAGACATGGTCTCTTCTGATGGAAATAGTCATTTTTGCTAGTCGTGAAATCCACTCATTTTGCATCTCATTAGAATACTTTACCCATAATGCCCCTGTCTTCTCCCACTTGCTCCCTAGCCTCCGGCGGCCTCACGCTGCTCCGTATCTGACACCTCGGCTCCACGTTGACAGTCGCCCCAGCAGAAGCGAAGCCTCTTCCTTCTCGTGAATTAGCGCTTGCGACCATCCCAGTCGCTCTCTGTTAGCTTTATACGTCCCGCTCGCTTGTAATACGCGCCCATTAAGACAAATGCTAACGCTCCCCTAGGGTCAGCTCCATTTTTTTTTTTCTTTCACCAGACAGTAATTGTTTCAGACTAAACTGAGATTGTCTTTCTCTCTCTGTCTCCTTCTCGCCTGCAGGTGATACTAATTCTGACAAAGCTGTACGATTACAACCTGGGAAGCATCACGGAGAGCTCTCTTTGGAGGTATGTGCATACACCCGGCTTCTAATTGCTCAGATACTTAGACGTGAACTCCAGGGCTTTAGACTTGGCGTAATTGCACATGTGGGATGTCGGATGACAGCTGTCCCCGGGCTATACCCAGTGTCTCTTCTCATATGTAATAGAAAGTTTCCAACGGGTTCATCCTGCACTGAGATCTTTCATAACCAGAGACACCGGTCTTGTTTCATCTTCTTCGTTAGTTTGTTGCGGTTTAACAACGTTTGATACAAAATATTCTTACTTTAACAATTTACTCAAAAATTCTGCACTGATTCATTTCCTAATATAGAAGATGGGGCTTTATACCTATTTGTTTCCATTCAAAAAGCCATAGAATTACATGGATGATCCACTAGAGGGAGCAGTGGAGTATGATGTAACACAGGACCTGTAGACATCTAGTTGCAAGAAGCTCCCCCTAGTGGTGACCAAAGACGGAAACATTTTATCATTCCAAAAAAAAAAAAGACTGCTTTAAAGGAAGCAGGGGATTGGGTGCCATGTAGAAGAAAAAAAGTAATTGAAGAAGAGCTCTGACCCCTGTGAAGCAATCAGCCCAGAATCTAAAAAAGAAATCACTTTGAAGAGAAGACGGGGAGCAAACAAACCACAGCGTGCACAAGGCGTGTATTGCTTTCTAATAGGCCCTTCAGGACGCTATTGTCCAGAATTAGAAGAATGATGGCCATTATCTGTAAAAACAGCGCCACACCTGCCCACAGGTTGTTTGGGGTATTGCAGGTCATCCCCATTCATTTCACTGCAGCAGAGCTGCGGCTGTTTCTGAAGCAGCCATATTTTTGTAATCTGGTGCAACCCTTTTAACCATTACCTGACTCAGACGGGGGTGGGGTGTAGGGCATGTTGCTATGTTAGAACTCTGTTCACATTTGTTCATTAAGGGAAGTGATGCACCAGATCCATCATACTACAGAAACAGATGGCACCCATTAACTTATAAGAGGTATTGGGGTCCAGAAAAGTGCCGTATGCGGTGCTATTCCTGCCATGAAAAGTGGTGGAAACCATGATGGGTAGAACCATCCCTCGAAGTGAATGCCAACTAACCATCCTTCCATGCTGGGGCGATCCTCTCATGTTATGGCAGTATTATTTAAGCATTGCATAGTGGTATTATTTAGGATTTGTATAGTGGTATAAATTAGGAATTGTATAGCAGTATTATATAGCCTTTGAATGTTGGTATGATTTAGGCATTGTATAGTAGTATTATTTACGCTTTGCATGGTGGTATTATTTTGAAATTGTATAGCAGTATTTTTTTTATTTTAGGCATTGGCATTTTGGTATTAATTAGGTATTGTATAGCAGTATTATTTAAGGTGCATTTACATGGCTTGAGAATCAGGCAGATTCTGGCAATGTAAATGTGCTGCCGATCACCTGATGAACGGGCGAAACAAAACGCTCTTTCATCGGGTGATCCTGTCGTTCATACAGGCACCATCCGTCACGACTTTTGGGCAGCTGTCTAAACAGCGATCTACTGCTCAGAAGCCATGATTCTCTATGGGGACAAGCGATAGCAATAGGGACCCCTCGTCCTCATACAGTGAAAGAGATCACTGCATGTAAAGGTGTCTCCTCCACTGAGTGAGCAGCCTGACAATCAGCCCCTCGGTCTGCCAGCGTACGTAAATCCAGCTTTAGGCTTTGCATGGTGTTATTATTTACTGTAAGCATTGTATGTTGGTATAGTCGTTAGACATTGTATGGCAGTATTTTCCATTTTAGGTATTGCATATTGGTATTTTGGCATTGTATAGCAGAATTTTTCATTTTGGTATTAATTAGGCATTGTATGGCAGAATTACTTATATGCTGTATGTAGAAAGTAACTCTCAGCTGCGCTGTCACCTAGATTGGTTAGGACACTGTCCTTTAGTAGGATAGGAGAATATCATTTCTAATCATCACTGTCCTAACCAGGGGTGCACCTAGCCAGTGGCATAACTACAGGGGAAGCAGGGGAAAAGCAGCTGCTTCGGGCCCTTAGAGGAGTAGGGGCCTGGAGGCAGTGTCTTTTCTACTACTATTCGATCCAGGCCGGGCCCCCTGTGACTGTACCTAAAGGGGGCCAGTCTGGCCTGAAATGTACTAGAAATAGTGTACATACCAGTATCAAGGACCTTTGGAATGGTAATGTCTAAATCCCATACCGTAAAGGGACCTCCTGACGTCACACTATCACGTGACCTTACTAGGTCACGTGGGTCGGCAGCCAGAGCTGGCTATTTCCCATACTGGGGAGGGACCAGGTCCTCTTACGGTATGGGATTTAGTCACAACCCCTTTGGAATACAGTAATCTGTAGGCAAAAGGACCTTTGTTGATGTCATCATGTCACATGATTAAAGGTCCTCTATCCTACCATAACTGCATTCCGAAGGTCCTTTAGCCTCCAAGAGACATCAGAGGAGAAAGAAGAACCTGCAGCCTGCAAGTAAATAAGTGTCTGTGTATATATATATATATATATATATATATATATATATATGGGTGTGTGTATCTATATGTGTGTGAGTATGTGTATATACAGTGTATATATATATATATATATATATATATAATGTGTGTGTTTGGGTATGTATATATGTGTGTGCGTGTGTGTTATTATGTGAGTGTTTGTGTATCTATGCCATCTGCAATCTACTTATTCTGTATATATACACTGTATATACACTGTGTATATATATATATATATTATATATATATATATATATAGATATATATATAGATATATACAGAGAGAGAGAGAGATAATTAATGCACTACTACTCCTATCCAAATATTTAGGATACTGATAGGATAGGTATCAGAGGGGGGAAGGGGGAGGGGAGAAGGGGGGGGCTGTACAAAATTTGCTGTGGGTGGGGCCCAGTCAGTTGTAGTTATGCCCCTGCACCTAGCCTTTCTGCTGCCTGAGGCGAAAACTGCAACGGCGGCCCAACCCCCCAATGCCAATTTCTTAACCTAACTGCTTCCCTCCCGCCCTACTATTAAAGACATACTTGGAAAACATTACATACAGAGCTACAAAATATACAGGGTAATAATGTGCCCCATACTGTGCTTCCCAATACTATACTTCAGAAACAGATAATCCCCCTTCTGCTGCCCCCTCTTGTTCCTACCTGGTGCTGCCTGATGCAATCTCCTCACCTCGCCTCATTGGTGGTGCACCCCTGGTCCTAACCACTCTTCTGGGCGACAGCACCTCCGGGACTTTCTCTCCACATTTTGGCTTCTCTGCTGGACCTCGCTTTCAGCATTCCCTTGGTGTATACTTGCATGGCTGAGCACTGGAGTAATGAGTGGGACATTGTTAAAACACCCTTCACAGTTGGACACGGTCTACCCCACCAGATCTTAACCCTCAGCCGCCATCCCTAGAATAATACTGCCAGCCTTAGATTCTACACAGGGAGAAAGATCGAAGGAGTACTACTATTCCCATCCTTGCTCAAATCCATACATTGCTATCTGGGAACATTGGCACTGCAAATTATTTGGAATTGTGTATTGATACCATTGGATGTACTACAACTCCAATTCTGCAAATAAGTAAAGAGAAACTTGTTTATATTCTACAACTGGCCTGGGTACTGACTCCAGCACTATTTGCTGGTACCTGCACAGTCACACCCTGCCTTGCATCGTACCAAACCCACAAACAGCGAGTCCGCAATATGCGACCACCAGCCATGTGCTCACCACATCACGTATTCTGACCTATTCACTTCCCTGAGATTTCTCTCCATAGATCACTTCCGTGGATCACGACCCATTCAGGTTGAATGGGTTTGGATCCATCTGCGAAATCTTCGTTGATGTTGCTCATACGTTAGGGACCACAAATTGTGGACCCAATGCACAAAACGGCTGAACAATGGCCGTGTGCATGAGGCCTCAGTCAGTGACACACTCCCGACTGGTAACACCTAGATAGCAATTTTTTAAATTAGCCTCCACTAGCTAGGGCATAAAGTGGAGGGAGGGGGGCTGCTTTAGCTGCTGATATCTCCTGACTGGTAGCAGATAGAAGCATAGCTGGCATTCTATAGAAGAACAAAATAACAGCATTAGCCCAAGATAAACAGGAGATATCACTGCTAGAAATCAAGTTGGGAAGAATCGTGGGTAAAACCTGCTTTTACCTTCACTTTCAGTTTCATTCACTGCATCCTGATTTCTAACAGTGATATCTTCCCATGAACTTAAGATATTGCTGGGATTGTCTGACAGCTTGGAATCTCAGCTTTTAAACAGTACAGATATCTCTAGCTGCTACCAAACCAAGTCTCTATCAGTTTTGCACATCTAGAGACTGAAATTCTTGCCCATTCTTCTTTGCAAAACAGCTGGAGCTCTTTGAGGTTGGATGGAGACGTTTGTGAACAGCAGTTTTTAGCTCTTTCCACATATTCTAAATTGGATTCAGGTCTGGACTGTGACTCGGCCATTCTAAGACCTAGATACCTTTATTTTTGAACCATTCCATTGTAGATTTTGCTTTATGTTTGGGATCATTGTCTTGTTGGAAGATAAATCTCCGTCCTAGTCTCAGGTCTTTTCATCCAGAATGGTCCTGTATTTGGCTCCATCCATCATCTTCCCTGTCCCTGCTGATGAAAAGCCCAAACCATGATGCTGCCCCCACCATGTCTGACAGTGGGGATGGTGTGTTCAGGGGTGATGAGCTGTGTTGCTTTTATGCCAAACATATCGTTTTCATTGTTTCCAAAAAGTTGGATTTTGGTTCCATCTGAGCAGAGCCCCTTCTTCCACATGTTTGGTGTCTCCCAGGGGCTTGTGGTAAACTGTAAACCAGACTTTTTATGGATATCTGTGAGAAATGTCTTTCTTCTTGCCACTCTTCCATAAAGGGCAGATCTGTGAAGTGTTGGACTGATTGTTGTCCTATGGACAGACTCTCCCACCTCAGCTGTAGATCTCTGCAGTTCATCCAGAGTGATCATGGGCCTCTTGGCTCCATCTCTGATCAGTCTTCTCCTTGTTTAGAGGGATGGCCGGGTCTTGGTAGATTTGCAGTGGTCTGATACTCCTTCCAGTTTCAATATGACGCTTGCACAGTGCTCCTTAGGATGTTTAAAGCTTGGGAAATCTTTTGGTCTCCAAATCCGGCTTTAAACTTCTCCACAACAGTATCAGGGACCTGCCTGATGTGTTCCTTGGTCTTCATGATGCAGAACCCTGAGACTATCACAGAGCAGGTGCATTTATACGGAGACTTGATTACACACAGGTGGATTCTATTTCTCTTCATCAGTCATTTAGGACAACATTGGATCATTCAGAGATCAGAGATCAACTTCTGGAACTGAAAGGAAATGGGACGAATAATTTTGCACGCCCCACTTCTCAGTTTTATTATTCAAAAAAAGTTTAAATGATCCAATAAATTTTGTACCACTTCACAATTGTGACCCACTTGTTGTTGATTCTTCACCAAAAATGTAAAATGTTATAGCTTTTTGTTTGAAGCCTGAAATGTGGCAAAAGGTTGAAAGTTCCAGGGGGCTGAATACTTTCGCAAGGCACTGTATATGCTTAAAATCCTGCAGTGAAGTAGATGCAGATCACTGAGAACTTCCTGCTCAGAATAGAAAAGAAAGGATCGAGATGTTCAGAATTCATCATTAAACAGGAGAGAAAATGGTACTGTCCCAGAAAATCCTGTATATAGTGATATGGAGCATGCTGGTATAACCTGGGTATCTCCTGTATATAATATATATGTATAGCTGGTATAAGTTATACATCTTCTTGTATATAGTGATATGGAGCATGCTGGTATAACCTGGGTATCTCCTGTATATAATTATATATGTACAGCTGGTATAAGTTATACATCTTCTTGTATATAGTGATATGGACCATGCTGGTATAAGTTATACATCTTCTGTATATAGTGATAAGGACCATGCTGGTATAACCTGGGTATCTCCTGTATATAATTATATATGTACAGCTGGTATAAGTTATACATCTTCTTGTATATAGTGATATGGAGCATGCTGGTATAACCTGGGATATCCTGTATATAATTATATATGTACAGCTGGTATAAGTTATACATCTTCTTGTATATAGTGATATGGAGCATGCTGGTATAACCTGGGTATCTCCTGTATATAATTATATATGTACAGCTGGTATAAGTTATACATCTTCTTGTATATAGTGATATGGACCATGCTGGTATAACCTGGGTATCTCCTGTATATAATTATATATGTACAGCTGGTATAAGTTATACATCTTCTTGTATATAGTGATATGGAGCATGCTGGTATAACCTGGGTATCTCCTGTATATAATTATATATGTACAGCTGGTATAAGTTATACATCTTCTTGTATATAGTGATATGGACCATGCTGGTATAACCTGGGTATCTCCTGTATATAATTATATATGTACAGCTGGTATAAGTTATACATCTTCTTGTATATAGTGATATGGAGCATGCTGGTATAACCTGGGTATCTCCTGTATATAATTATATATGTACAGCTGGTATAAGTTATACATCTTCTTGTATATAGTGATATGGAGCATGCTGGTATAACCTGGGTATCTCCTGTATATAATTATATATGTACAGCTGGTATAAGTTATACATCTTCTTGTATATAGTGATATGGAGCATGCTGGTATAACCTGGGTATCTCCTGTATATAATTATATATGTACAGCTGGTATAAGTTATACATCTTCTTGTATATAGTGATATGGAGCATGCTGGTATAACCTGGGTATCTCCTGTATATAATTATATATGTACAGCTGGTATAAGTTATACATCTTCTTGTATATAGTGATATGGAGCATGCTGGTATAACCTGGGTATCTCCTGTATATAATTATATATGTACAGCTGGTATAAGTTATACATCTTCTTGTATATAGTGATATGGAGCCATGCTGGTATAACCTGGGTATCTCCTGTATATAATTATATATGTACAGCTGGTATAAGTTATACATCTTCTTGTATATAGTGATATGGAGCATGCTGGTATAACCTGGGTATCTCCTGTATATAATTATATATGTACAGCTGGTATAAGTTATACATCTTCTTGTATATAGTGATATGGAGCATGCTGGTATAACCTGGGTATCTCCTGTATATAATTATATATGTACAGCTGGTATAAGTTATACATCTTCTTGTATATAGTGATATGGAGCATGCTGGTATAACCTGGGTATCTCCTGTATATAATTATATATGTACAGCTGGTATAAGTTATACATCTTCTTGTATATAGTGATATGGAGCATGCTGGTATAACCTGGGTATCTCCTGTATATAATTATATATGTACAGCTGGTATAAGTTATACATCTTCTTGTATATAGTGATATGGAGCATGCTGGTATAACCTGGGTATCTCCTGTATATATAATTATATATGTACAGCTGGTATAAGTTATACATCTTCTTGTATATAGTGATATGGAGCATGCTGGTATAACCTGGGTATCTCCTGTATATAATTATATATGTACAGCTGGTATAAGTTATACATCTTCTTGTATATAGTGATATGGAGCATGCTGGTATAACCTGGGTATTCCTGTATATAATTATATATGTACAGCTGGTATAAGTTATACATCTTCTTGTATATAGTGATATGGAGCATGCTGGTATACCTGGGTATCTCCTGTATATAATTATATATGTACAGCTGGTATAAGTTATACATCTTCTTGTATATAGTGATATGGAGCATGCTGGTATAACCTGGGTATCTCCTGTATATAATTATATATGTACAGCTGGTATAAGTTATACATCTTCTGTATATCAGTGATATGGAGCATGCTGGTATAACCTGGGTATCTCCTGTATTAATTATATATGTACAGCTGGTATAAGTTATACATCTTCTTGGTATATAGTGATATGGAGCATGCCTGGTATAACCTGGGTATCTCCTGTATATAAATTATATATGTACAGCTGGTATAAGTTAATCATCTTCTTGTATATAGTGATATGGAGCATGCTGGGTATAACCTGGGTATCTCCTGTATATAATTATATATGTACAGCTGGTATAAGTTATACATCTTCTTGTATATAGTGATATGGAGCATGCTGGTATAACCTGGGTAATCTCCTGTATATAATTATATATGTTACAGCTGGTATAAGTTATACATCTTCTTGTATATAGTGATATGGAGCATGCTGGTATATAACCTGGGTATCTTCCTGTATATAATTATATATGTACAGCTGGTAATAAGTTATACATCTTCTTGTATATAGTGATATGGAGCATGCTGGTATAACCTGGGTATCTCCTGTATATATAATTTGTATGTATGTACAGCTGGTATAAGTTATACATCTTCTGTATACAGTGATATGGAGCATGCTGGTATAACCTGCTCCCTGTAATATTATATATGTACAGCTGGTATAAGTTATGTATATATGGAGCATGCTGGTATAACCTGGGTATCTGTCTCTTAGCTGTGTTTATACTGTATGTATACAGCTGGTATAACATTATAGATACATCTACAGTAATAATTGTATAAACTCTTTATCTGGAATCTATTAAGATAAGTTATTCATAAAGTTCTGATTCCTCTAATATAAAGAGATTTCCTGATGCAGCTGTATTAGTCAGGAATGTTTCATATACCGTCAGCTTTAGATAGAAGAAAGGAAGGTCGGTGCAGAGATGGAGGCTTTAATGTACAGATAATATTAGTTGAAGGTTGTGATATACAAAATGCCAGGCTGAGAATTTTAGCAGAAAAACATCTATTCACTTTTTTAATACACAGAGCGACTTATACACAGATGTAGTACATTAGATCATAGTTCAAGATTCCTTTAGGAAGTAGAAATTTCTGTTAAGAGCTAGGATGAAAGTATCTATCATCTATCTATCTATCTATCTATCTATCTATCTATCTATCTATCTATCACACATAAAAATCTCGGCAGCACTATATGAATGGTGAGGTGCAATGCCTGCAGATCTGACAAAGATCAGTTCAATAAAAAACATAAAAATAGGCAGCACTCTCAAAGTAAAATGAAAAGCAGAGGAACTTTATTCACCCATGTGTAGGACGCGACGTTTCGGCTCAGTCTGAGCCGAAACGTCGCGTCCTACACGTGGATGAATAAAGTTCCTCTGCTTTTCATTTTACTTTGAGAGTGCTGCCTATTTTTATGTTTTCTATCTATCCATCATCTATCTATCTATCTATCTATCTATCTACCTATCATTTATGATCTATGTATCTATCTATCTATCTATCTATCTATCTATCTCTATATCTATCATCTATATATCTATCTATCTAATATCTATCTATCTATTAGTGTTGAGCAAGCATGCTCGCCCAAGCACTATATTCGCTCGAGCATCGGTATGCTCGGCACATCATAGTGTTCAGTCGAACACCCTGTGTGCTCGAGTACGATGCTCGAGTCTCTTCCCCGCACGTTTGTTCGCTGCTATGCTGGCATTCACTGTAATGTTGATTTGTACGCTAATGCTACGCATTGTGCGCTAATGTGTACAAATTCAGTTAATTAGCATACTTTTACGAGTGAAAGGAGTAAAAGAGGAGAAGTCGTGATTGTGACCTTTTTCTATTAACCAGACACCCTCCCCTCTTCCTTGCCTAGTTTAGTCCCATTGACTAACATTATGCTTGGGTGCTTGGCCAGAGCACCCGAGCGTACGAGAACAGAGGTGCTCGCTCAACACTACTATCTATCTATCTATCTATCTATCTATCTATCTATCTATCTATCTATCAACTATCTGTCTATCTATTTATTATCTATCTATCTACTATCTATCTATCTATCTATCTATCTATCTATCTATCTATCTATCTATCTATCTATCTATCCTTCTATTTTTCTCTCTTCCCCTCACTCTCCCTTCTTTCACTTGTTACGATTACCAACCTCATCTATCTAATACAAATAAGCTTTGTTGGCAGGACTAAAGTCTGTACATATTAGTGTTGCCGAAGCGCGAGTAAAATAATTGGGTAGCGAAAGGAAATTATCTATCTATCTATCTATCTATCTATCTATCTATCTATCTAAAATTGGTTAATTTTCAATAGTAAATCTGTCCCATTGTGTCTTTGCGCTCCGGTAGCGGTGGTGGAGAGAAGCATGTGCACACAGCTGTCACATCCGCCTCTTGACAGAAGGGTGGGTGTCAGGGTGTCCTGTGACTGTATTGTGCTATTGTTCATTGGTTAGGTAGAGGCAGCGGAGTATAACTGCCCTCCCGATCCGCAGACTGCAGGCTGGATCGGGAGAGCTTTATTCCCGCTGCTTCACGCCATTGCTACATTTGAGCTACATTGTGGAGCTGTATCTTCAGGGCTTTTTAATGAGGGCGCGCAGGCCTGATGGTGATTTTACTCTATGCGCAGGATTTGCACAGACTCTACAGCAACAACACTGTAGAATATGTTTGATGAAGAAACATTTTTACTGTAAATAGAGCTCTGCTCGAATTCTGTTATTAGACCCTCAGCTCTACTGGCTTCACTTATGCTTCACCCCAAAATTGTATGTCTAAATATATCCTAATTGTGTCATGACTGATCGCTGCCTGGCCACCCATCCATTGTTGCACCCTTTCTGGGAAGTTTAAAGACTTTCTTACATTTGTCATTATCCATAGTGATCTTCAGCTACTCCCTTTTGATTCCCAAGAAACTCACGAAGAAACCACTAGAGCAGCCAGAGCAGTTCTGTTCTGGGGTCCATATGAGCACCTCGATCCTGTGTTGTCCGGCAGTCCACCCCCCACGTTGTAGACCCTTAAAGAAGAACTCCCGCAAAAATTGTTATACCGTGTCCTGCTAGAAATGTACATGATATAATCTGTAGTGAATGTAATTTTCTTACCAGTAGCTGAATTTTTTAGTTATATCATCCTGAAGTTTCTTATCTGTGTCATGTGACTAGGAATTAGACTCACCAACTCACACAGAGACTTATGTGTGGACAGGAAGTCTAATTTTCTATACATTCCTATGGGAGCCTCACTATCAGTCTCATAGGAATGAATAGAGCAGTAACTGGCTTCCTGTCCTGGGTCAGTTGGAGGTCATGGAGTTGGTCACATGACCCAGCTACAATAAGAAGAGAGTGGAAACTCTCAATTTCAGCCTCTGATAAGAAAATGACATTCACTATAGATTATATCATGCACCTTTCTAACAGGTCAGAGAATAAATTTTTTTGCGGGAGTTCTTCTTTAAGGTGGATTTACATGGCCCAATCTTTGGGCAGATTATCGGGAACGATCTGCCCGTATAAATGTGCCGCCGATCACCCAATAGACGAGCGAAACGCACATTCATCGGGTCATCCTGTCATTCGCGGCTCATTGTTTGTGCCCAGGAACAATGCTTTAGCGGTCTCCTTCCCTGAACGACCAGCTGACTGTTGGGCAGGGACGCTTCCTTCCTGACAATCGGCTGTAACATCGTGTGGTGTAAACCTGCCTTTAAGGCTATATTACACAGACAGATTTTCTGCCAGAGGATCTCTAACAAGCGTTTGTAGCAATCATCTGGCAGTCTAATACTGCCGCCAATTATCCAATGAATGAACAAACGCTCGTTCATCGGGCAGTGGTGATCTTTCAGCATGTTGAATTCTAATCACGATCTGCTGCCGGCAAATAACTAGACAGTATGGAGATGAGCAATGGCATGACGATCACTGCTCCGCACCCTATGTAATAGCAACGATCTCCTCCGCTAGCGAGCAGGCGATTGCCGGGAAGGAACGATACTAGAGATGAGCGAATCATCCAAAATTCGCTTCGCCGAATGTTCATGGAGCTTTTCAAAATATTCGTACCTCATAAGAATCTATTTGGCGAAGCTGCGTACAAATCGTACGTTATTATGTGATGTTCTGTGAACATTCGCGCACTAATAACAAATGTACAGTTGTTAAAGGTACACAACTTCTGTGAACACGTACGCATGAGCGTACACATTGCGTACGAATCCTCAGCGTACTATTGTCTAGAGATTGCGTAATACGCAGGCACGCACAACGCGCGGCGTGCACTCCACAGAGGCAGAGTGAAGTTTTACAAATGGCGTCCAGGCGATCCTCAGCATTCAGCTCTAGAGAGCTTAAATACATGATCCGGCTGATGGACCGGCAGGATTACGACGTCACACACCACCACCCGAACCAGCAGAAGTAGGAAATAGTGCAGCAGGTGATCCGAGGCTTGCATCCAACTATTACGAATTCTACCAGCAGACGCACTGGCTACAGGTCCTTTACCACCACTGCCCTGTGCCACCTTCTCCTTCTTTTTTTTGGAGCTTGAGGTCTGGCTGGAACCCTTTTGCTTTTCCATGCTGTGACATTTTCACTTGACTGAAGATCTTTGTCTCTCTCCCTGTCTCTCTCCGTGTCTCTCTCCCTGTCTCTCTCTCTGTCTCTCTATCTCTCTCCCTGTCTCTCTCCCTGTGTCTCTCCCTGTGTCTCTCCCTGTCTCTCTCCCTGTGTCTCTCCCTGTCTCTCTCCCTGTCTCTCTCCCTGTCTCTCTCCCTGTCTCTCTCCCTGTCTTTCTCCTTGTCTCTCTCCCTGTCTTTCTCCCTGTCTCTCTCCCTGTCTCTCTCCCTATCTCTCTCCCTGTCTCTCTCCCTGTCTCTCTCCCTGTCTCTCTCCCTGTCTCTCTCCTTGTCTCTCTCCCTGTCTTTCTCCTTGTCTCTCTCCCTGTCTCTCTCCCTGTCTCTCTCCCTGTCTCTCTCCCTATCTTTCTCCCTGTCTCTCTCCCTGCCTGATTTATTACTAGCCCTGCACTTGCCCTGCAGTATCCCTGATGTGTAATATGGATTCCCAGAACAATTACACCCCAATTTCAACAACACAGGTCTTAGTGTCTCAGAACTTCACACACAGTACTTCTGCTCGTCTCAGCAGTCGCAGCACAACTGATGTCACTGGCTTACCGAGCCTGAGCCAATCAGAGCAAGCCCTGCCCAATAGATCAAGTGACCGCTTTCCTCCCGGCCTTTTTGCCGCACAAATAACGAACTAACAGTAAAAGTTCGCTAATTAACTGAATTCGTACGCAACAGCGTATAAAGTAACTTATACGTAGCATTAGCGTACAATTTATCGGACAAGTACGTAGCGAATGCGCAGAAAGCTGTAAAGAACATTTTCGAATCTAAAGGAGCGAATGTCAAAAAGATTTGTATTGAATCTACGAAGCGGCTAATAGATTCGCTCATCTCTAAGCGATTCCTTTCCTGCAGAATCGGCTGGTGTAATACAGACTTTACATTTTTATTATCTAAGTAACAAGTAGATAATGTATTAGCATTCAAGATACAATGAATTCTTCTTCTAGTTCACACATTTCAAGGATATGGAGAAGTTGACTCGTCTCTTTCAGTGGAACTGAGTCTATGACTGTACTTTCAGTAGACCTCCTTTGTCTTCTCCAGTGTTCACTGTCAGCATTGTAAAGCCGAGAGTTTGACCATGAGGGAGACGAGCCGGTGCCACGTCTCCTGCCACTGTTATGCATTTAGCAATTGCACTCTTTGACATCACAATCTGCCTGAGCAGAGGATTAAAGCTTCCGAGCCTGAATGGGCAGAAGATAGAAAACTAGATCAGCCGGTGGAGACATTTAGACATCTTAAATAGCAATTTGTGAAAGAGAAAATGTGTTGAAAGACACCGACGATTTACAAAGAGGAATTCTGAAAGGTTGCATGGCTGAGGAGAAATGTAAAACCCAGGAGGTCATGTATGAAGGGGAGAAGATGACCCCGCAGAGACGAAAAACAGCCCGGAGGATTAGAATTAAGCTTGGGAAATCCAGTCAAAGTTAACTTTAGGAAGTGCAAAGTCTCCTATCTCCACCACATGCTGGGTTTGCTCTTTAAGATCAATCTATAGATTTGTAGGGAAGACATTAAAGTATCTGTAGATCTAAAATACAGAATGAATGGAGCTGAAAAGTCAGTGGAAGGTTGGGGAGATATCGGGGTGGAGATAAGTCTTAAGGGGGGAAAGTTTTATGCAAACAACAAACTTCTTGAAATGATGAAACTTTCCTTGTGCTCATAACAGGAAGGAAGCTCTAAGCTAGGGTCGAAAGTTCAGCCATTATTGAAGACATGGAGACCCGGCTTTGGTCACCCGGTCACTAGAGATGAACAAATCTATTCGCCGCTTCGTAGATTCGATACCAATCTTGGATTTCCACTGCAGAGCGAATCCGAATTTTTTTAGATTCGCTCCGTTAGATTCCAAAATGTTCTTAAGGCTTTCTATGCATTCGCTACGTACTTGTCCGATAAATTGTATGCTAACGCTACGTATAAGTTACTCTATACGCTGTTATGTACGAATTCAAGTAATTAGCAAACTTTTACTGTTTGCTGTTCGTTCGGCAAAAGCCCGGGAAGAAAGCGGTCACCTGACCTAGTGGGCAGGGCTTGCTCTGATTGGCTCAGGCTCGGTAAGGCTGCGAAATCAGTTGTGCTGTGACTGCTGAGACGAGCAGAAGCACTGTGTGTGAAGTTCTGAGAGACAGAGAACTGTGTTGTTGAAATTGGGGTGTAATTGTTCTAGGAATCCATATTACACATCAGGGATACTGCAGGGCTAGTAATTAATCAGGCAGGGAAAGAGACAGGGAGAGAGACAGGGAGAGAGACGGAGAGAGACAGGGAGGGACGGAGAGAGACTGGGAGAGAGACTGGGAGAGAGACTGGGAGAGAGACTGGGAGAGAGACAGGGAGAGAGACAAAGACCAGCTGCAGGGCCACAGTCAAGTGAAAAATGTCTGGAATGGATAAGCATAAGGGGTCCAGTTCCAGCCAGACCTCGAGCTCTAAAAAAAGGAGAAGGTGGCACAGGGCAGCAGTGCCAAAGGACCTGTAGCCGGAGCTTCTACTTGTAGTATTCACAATACTTGGCCGGTGTTCCACCAGGCTAACCCACCAAGGCGCAAAATTGTAGTGGAGGAGAAAGTGGATGAGGTAGTGGAGTGGATGGCACGCTCATCTCAGTCTCAGCCGGATGATCTGCTGTCATCTGATACAGTATCCATATGTAGCCAGGGGTCAGACTCAGAGCGTTCCTCCTGTTCCACCATTCCGCTCCAGCAAAGCCCGTCATTTTCGTACGCAATTTGTACGCTCATGCGTACGTGTTCACAGAAGTTGCGTACCTTTTAAAACTGAACGTTCGTTATTAGTGCGCGAATGTTCGCAAAACATAACATGATAACGTATGATTGGTATACAGATTCGCAAAATAGATTCGTAGAATATATGTAACCGGAGAGCCAGGAACACAAACCAATTTCAATGACATTTTAAATACATTTTTCTCCTCTTTGGATTTCCATTCATTTAACGGGAGGTCACATCTGGATATGTGCTAGAATGACAAATTTCTCCTCTTAGGGATTCTTTTAATGTCAAAGGAGGTCATAGCCTGTTACAAGAGCAGCACACATGCCACCAAAAAGCCCTAAGAGCTAGGAAGGCAAACTTCTCTTCTTAGGCAATTCCTTCATTTCAATGGAGGTTAGAGTTTTGGACAAGAACAAGAATGCACGTTTCTTAGGGTTAACCTTCATCTCAGTGGAGGTGACAGCCTAAGAAAATATCTGAAGGCTAAAAATCAGCTCGAAATTCAATCTGTTCCTCTTGGGGTTTCCATTCATTTCAACGGAGGTCACAATCTGGGACAAGAACAGTATACAAGGAACCTTTGAGCTAGGCATGGGCTCCTCTCCTAAGGATTTGCATGCATTTTAGTGGAGATCATAGCGTGAGACAACAGCAGCACAGATGCAATCCAGAATGTATGATGTCCACCTTCTCTTCTTAAAGGGGTTGTCTCACGAAAAATATTCTACAGTTTTCAAACCAGCACCTGGATCTGAATACTTTTGTAATTGCATGTCATTAAAAATTTTGTATAGCTACTGAGTTATTCAGTAACATGTATCTGTATAGGACCACTTAATTTCTTATTTCTTTGACCTATTCACTGAGCAGGCCGCACATGCTCAGTTTCAACTTTTAACTGCCTACTGAGCTGTGATAGGCAGAGCTGAGACACGCCTCCTTAGCTGCAGCAGAAAAGACACTCCCCTTGAGCTGTCAGCTTGATATAAATCTAGCAGATCAATGAATGGGGAGATCTCTGGGTCCATGTGAGGTACATGGCTGGTTCTAGCTTTGTTAGAAAGGTATTGTCATGGACTATATGATGTCTGATTTTCATTTTTTACATTATTCGTGGGATAACCCCTTTAAGGTGTCCATTCATTTCACATGAGCAGCACACATGTAACCTATGGTAAACAACTTCAAATTCCTCCTCTTAGAGTTTCCATTATTTTTCAATAGATGTCAGTGCCTGGGACAAGAATAGTCCACAAGCACCCCTTGCCCCTTGCTTGAGTTAAAAGTCTTGGACAAGTACAGTGGTCAAACAACCCATGAGCTAGGAATACGCTTCTTGCCTAAGGTTTTGCATTCATTTCCATGGAGAACACAGCCTGTGACAAAAGCAGCACAGATGCAACCCATGATCGATGAATGCAAACTCTTAGAGTTTCCATTCATTTCAATGGAGGTCACAATCTAGGACAAGAACAGTGGCCAAGTAACCTATGAGCTAGGAATGTACTCCTTGCCCAAGGGTTTGCATTCATTACAATGAAGATCATATACAACCTAGCACAAAAGCAGAGGACATGCAAACTTCCCCTTTCAAGGTTTTCATTAAAGGGGTTCTGTAGTTCTTTAAAACTGATTATCTATCCTCTGGATAGATCATCAGCCCCTGATCGGCGGCGGTCCGACACCCGGGACCCCTGCCGATCAGCTGTTTGAGAAGGCGGTGGTGCTCCAGGAGCGCCGCAGCTTTCTCTGTGTTTACCGCAGGCCAGTGACGTCACGACTAGTATCACTGGCCTGGGCGGGGCTAAGCTCTGTTCACTTGAATGGAGCTCAGCCCGCCCAGGCCAGTGCCACTGCCTTCTCAAACAGCTGATTGGCGGCGGGTCCCGGGTGTCGGACCGCCGGCCGATCAGAGGCTGATGATGTATCCAGAGGATAGATCATCAGTTTTACAGAACTGCAGAACCCCTTTAACTTTCCTGTAGGCTACTTCTTCTTCCTTCTTCTCCTTCCTCTTCCCCCTTCTTCTTCTTTCTCCTCCTCTTCTTTTTTCTCTCCTCCTTCTCTTCTTTCTTTCCTCCTCTTCTTCCTCCTTCCTTCTCCTTGTCTTCTCTCCTCCTTCTTCTTTCTCTCCTCCTTCTTCTTTCTCTCCTCCTCTTCTTCTTCTCTCCTCCTTCTTCTTCTTCTCTCCTCCTCTTCTTCTTTCTTCTCCTTTTCCTCCTCTCTTCTTCTTTCTCTCCTCTCTTCTTCCTTCTTTCTCTCCTCCTTCCTTCTTCTTTCTCTCTTCTTTTCTCTCTTTCTTCTTTCTCTTTCCTTCTTTCTCTCCTCCTTCTTTCTTCTTTCTCTCCTCCTTCTTCTTTTTCTCCTCCTTCTTCTTTCTCTCCTCCTCCTTCTTCTTCTTCTCTCCTCCTTCTTCTTTTTCTCCTCCTTCTTCTTCTTCTTTCTCTCCTTCTTCCTCTCCTTCTTCTCTTCTTCTTCTTTCTTCTTCTTCTTCTTCTTCTTCTTCTTCTTCTTCTTCTTTCTCTCCTTCTTCTTCTTTCTCTCTTCTTCTTCCCCTTTCTTTCCTCTTCTCCTCCTCCATGCGCCTAGTTGTTAGTTCCCAGTCCCTAACTAGATAGATTTCTCATTCAATAGGATAGAGAAGCTCGGCAATAATTACCATGGGCTGTAATGGCGGCCATCATTGCCTCCCTGTATATCAAGGCCAGTCACCCATTTTTGACTTGGTAAATGCTTTCTGCTATGTTTACTAGCTGGATGAATGGACTGAAAATCAATCAGCTGTGCATCATTAACCATGTTTCCCTTCACCATCACAACTTTTCCAGTTTGAAAGTTTTCCTTCAGTAAAATATCATTAGAGACACTTTAGAATGAGCCCCACAGTTTAATGATCTTTAATGACTATTTACTTAAATCCCAAGTCTGGATTCTTTATGTTTTCCTTGTAAAAGTCCCCCATGTTCAAAGTCTACAGTAGGTTGGTGCACAGCGGCGTCTCATCACTCGTTTACGGGCATTCATGGCTAATGAGGATGCAGATTTTTGAGCTTTAACAACGCACGTCTAACGAGTTTCACTTGCACCGTTCCGGGAGCTAATGAACCTGCCATGTAAATCTCCCATTCATTCCTTTAACATCTTAAAGCAAATATGTAAATGAAGCTCGAACGTTTTAATGCTGATTAATATTATCAATATTCACTGCTGTAACTACTGGATAATATGGGCTGCCTGGAAAGCAGGGTAATTATTCAATAAATCAAAAGTGTGAGCTTTGTCGTTACTTTCCGCCTGTGAAAGGGGAAAAAATGACTTTATAATTCCCCATTAAAAATGTATCTGTTTTCTGCAGTTTATAATCAGAAGCGACGCGTGTGAGAGGGAGTGCGCCTGCTTTCCTTATCGCTATTAAAGGGGGCACGCATGGCTTTGAACTGATGCTAGTATAATGACTTCTTTCTACAGCATGCTTGCTCAAGCATGGAGTAGGGTTTGTACACTTTTGAAACTGACTCCATCTAATGGATACAATGTTTCAACTTTGCAATTAATTTTTACTAGAAATCTTTGACCGTTTCACGTAGGCAGCTTCTATGGAGATCTGTGTGCCATAATGGTTACAGACTACAATCAAACAAGGGTGGACATACCACATTTGCCACCTGTGTAGCTGCAGAGGGGGCCCTAAAACTCTGTATACTAGATTGCATGTGAGGGACCAAAATAATGTTATGGCTCGTAGTAACTAGTGGATTGTTACTATATGTATAAGTAGGCGCTCTTTTAAGAACCATTAAAGGAATTGACCCATTTGAGAATTTGACGGCATTGTTTTACAGTGGATTCTAAGATATGGCAATAAAATAGGCTTACAAAGGCTAAGTGAATAAAAAGTTTGCGGAATTCAAATTCAAATTCAAAAAAGCTTTATTAGCATGTAAAAGTGAAACATTTAGCATTGTCAAAGCAAAAGAAATAATAAGTATTGTGGAGGGAGGGTTGATGTGGGGATTAAAGGGGGTGGATGTTGGGTTAAATGGGCAGTATGGGGGTATAATAGTCCATGGTGTCTACACATATTTTGGGCAGTAGAGGGATGGGGTTATCCTGCAATCAATGGGCAACTCGTTGTCGGCAAACTTCCATCTCCAACATGGCCGACACCCTATGTCGACTATAAGGAGAGGACATCTTTCTTGATGACATGTATCTATCCTTTATACCTTCTTGTGACTCCTCCTAAAAGATCTTCAGTGTGCAGTACACATGTCCTGAGCCAACACAGAACAATAGGTTCCTGTATATGTTAACTAGCTAAGTCACTACATTAACAAGTAAAAACTAAAAATAACTAAAAATAGCACAGACATATTGCTAAGATATGCTAGGAGAGCACACTGCATATGCATAGCATGCTCTCAATTCATTGTTATGGGAGTTCCCAAAAACCCACTTGGTCTTCTATATTTCAAAAGTCTCATAGCGGTGAATGGAAAGCGCGCAGCGCAAGGGCGGCCATTTCTCCATTCACCGTTAATGAATAAGCAGCACTTGGGTATTTCAGAGCTCCCATAGTGGTGAACATAGGGTGGCATATGAGGCTGCTCTCTGTTCACATCGGGGGTCCCGTTCTAGAGATAGGTGTGGGTCCCAGATATGAGACCCGCACTTATCTGCAAAATATTGCTTATTCTACTCATATGCCATCAATGTGCCAGGTGGGAATACCCATTTAAGATCATGGGGCCCCCAATATGTGATTTTTGCACAGGGGCCCTCTGCTGTCTGTTTCTGCTATTGAGGCAAAACTATAGCCCCTTGTTATGCTCCCTGTTCTACTGTCTGTTAGAGGAGGGAGTGAAATAAGCCATGACAACATGGATCAGACTACATAGGGTTTATTTGCAGTCTGTTACCATGGTGACACATTTGTCTACTTACAGGGGTTATCCCATGACTAATGTAAAAAATGAAAATCAGACATCATATAGTACACTACATTCTCTTTCTAACAAAGCTAGAACCAGCCCTGTACCTCACATGGATCCACAGATCTTCACATTCATTGCTCTGCTAGATTTACAGTATATCAAGCTGAAAGTTCAGGGGGAGTGTCTTTTCTGCAGCAGCTAAGGGTGCGTGTCTCAGTTCTCCCTATCACAACTCAGGGGGCTTGTCTCAGCTCACCCTATCACAGCTCAGAAAGCGTGTCTCAGCTCTCCCTATCACAACTCAGGGGGCGTGTCTCAGCTCACCCTATCACAGCTCAGAAAGCGTGTCTCAGCTCTCCCTATCACAGCTCAGGAGGCGTGTCTCAGCTCTCCCTATCACAGCTCAGGAGGCGTGTCTCAGCTCTCCCTATCACAGCTCAGGAGGCAGTTGAAGGATGAAACTGAGCATGTGCGGCCTTCTCAGTGAGCAGGTCAAAGAAATAAGAAAAAGAACAAACAGCAGGTGGCGCTATACAGATACATTTTATTGAATAACTCAGTGGCTAGGCAAAATTTTTAATTACATGCAATTACAAAAGTATTCAGATGCAGGTGCTGGTTTGAAAACTGTAGAATATTTTTCGTGGGACAACCCCTTTAAGAACTGAATGCACAAGGGTACAACTGTGTTAGTTTCGAAAAAGTTTTGTATCTTCCTGTGCAACTTCTTTCTTGAATGACATTGAACAGATGCAGCTATAGGCTATTGAAAGACAAGAAAGTGACCAGTTTCTGGATGGGAAGGTATAAATGGGGGTACCTCCTGGTCTCAAGCTAGGGGCTCTGAATGTGGGGGTGGTCTTTTAAATCTATCTAGGCATTTATGAGTTAATAACACTGATATTAATGGTGATAGATGCTTGGTGACAACCACTAATGGCAGCCATTGCAGTCCCTGTAGGGTACACAGCTTACTACGCTTTCCCTGCCCCACCCATGTAGCCTCTATCCATTCATCACAAGCTTTCAATTTACCATTATAATAACTAAAACCTTCTTCGCTGAAGTTTTTCAGACATTTGCATTCTCCCTCTTGATGTTTTAGCCAACCTGTTCGAGAAGACTCATCGGGTCGATTAGCGCTGCTCAACCTGACAAAAAGTCTTTTGAAAGCTTGTGTGTAAATGAGCTGTTACCGGAAAAGAAATAAAGCTACAAAAAATTTAAATTATGTACAGAGTAAAAATGCGAATGATTTAAGCGCGTCGTTAGTAGTTTTACAGCCGGGTCCATGATAAACTCCGCTACGGCTCTATTCATACAAGGTCAGTACAATGGATTACAGTCATTAATATGCAAGTTAAGGTTTAATTAGAGTCATCTTTCTAAATGACGTAAAATATCTTCATTACTGTTCAGGCTACTTTACCTGCTCGCCCCCTAAAATTTATAGTAAATATAGATCCAGTCATAAAATAAGTTCACTACTTAGAAATGCTGCTAAAAGTCTGATAACCAACATGGCTGTCCTTACATCTCTCACAGATGTTGTCACCAAGCTTTTCCAGGGTCCTGAATGGGAAATGCAACTACATTTATTACTTGACAGTAGAGAAAGCTCTGAAGCTCCCCCTAGTGGTGGCTGCAGGCTGGCAGAATTTTATTATTTATGAGGACTTAGAGCTCCCAATGACAGATCTCAACAAATATATTGCAAATTTTGGATCTATTTACCATTGACTGGCAAAATTGTGTTCAAGACAATCACAATGTCATATTGGAACTTTGATTGATAGCATTCTCTGTGTAAGCGTGTATACAGAGATAGCTGCCAGTCACTGAGATCTGTACACGGGGCAGGTGTTATCAGTGATTGATAGCATTCTCTGTGTAAGTGTGTATACAGAGATAGCTGTCAGTCACTGATAGTTGTACACAGGGAGGTGTTATCTGTGATTGATAGCATTCTCTGTGTAAGTGTGTATACAGAGATAGCTGTCAGTCACTGATAGTTGTACACAGGGGAGGTGTTATTGGTGATTGATAGTATTCTCTGTGTAAGTGTGTATACATAGATAGCTGTCAGTCACTGATAGTTGTACACAGGGAGGTGTTATTAGTGATTGATAGTATTCTCTGTGTAAGTGTGTATACATAGATAGCTGTCAGTCACTGATAGTTGTACACAGGGAGGTGTTATTAGTGATTGATAGCATTCTCTGTGTAAGTGTGTATACATAGATAGCGGTCAGTCACTGATAGTTGTATACAGGGAGGTGTTATCAGTGATAGCATTCTCTGTGTAAGTGTGTATACATAGATAGCTGTCAGTCACTGATAGTTGTACACAGGGAGGTGTTATTAGTGATTGATAGTATTCTCTGTGTAAGTGTGTATACATAGATAGCTGTCAGTCACTGATAGTTGTACACAGGGAGGTGTTATCAGTGATAGCATTCTCTGTGTAAGTGTGCATACATAGTTGTCAGTCACTGATAGTTGTACACAGCGAGGTGTTATCAGTGATTGATAGTATTCTCTGTGTAAGTGTGTACACATAGATAGCTGCCAGTCACTAATAGTTGTATATGGGGAGGTGTTATTAGTGATTGATAGTATTCTCTGTGTAAGTGTGTATACAGAGATAGCTACCAGTCACTGATAGTTGTATACAGGGAGGTGTTATCAGTGATTTATAGCATTCTCTGTGTAAGTGTGTATACAGAGATAGCTGCCAGTCACTGATAGTTGTACACAGGGGAGGTGTTATTGGTGATTGATAGTATTCTCTGTATTCTCTGTGTAAGTGTGTATACATAGATAGCTATCAGTCACTGATAGTTGTACACAGGGAGGTGTTATTAGTGATTGATAGTATTCTCTGTGTAAGTGTGTATACATAGATAGCTGTCAGTCACTGATAGTTGTAAACAGGGAGGTGTTATCAGCGATAGTATTCTCTGTGTAAGTGTGTATACATAGATAGCTGTCAGTCACTGATAGTTGTATACAGGGAGGTGTTATCAGTGATAGCATTCTCTGTGTAAGTCTGTATACATAGATAGCGGTCAGTCACTGATAGTTGTACACAGGGAGGTGTTATCAGTGATTGATAGCAGTCTCTGTGTAAGTGTGTATACATAGATAGCTGTCAGTCACTGATAGTTGTACATGGGGAGGTGTTATTAGTGATTGATAGTATTCTCTGTGTAAGTGTGTATACATAGATAGCTGTCAGTCACTGATAGTTGTAAACAGGGAGGTGTTATCAGCGATAGTATTCTCTGTGTAAGTGTGTATACATAGATAGCTGTCAGTCACTGATAGTTGTATACAGAGAGGTGTTATCAGTAATTGATAGTATTCTCTGTGTAAGTGTGCATACATAGATACCTGTCAGTCACTGATAGTTGTATACAGGGAGGTGTTATCAGTGATTGATAGTATTCTCTGTGTAAGTGTGTATACATAGATAGCTGTCAGTCACTGATAGCTGTATACAGGGAGGTGTTATCAATGATTGATAGTATTCTCTGTGTAAGTGTGCATACATAGATACCTGTCAGTCACTGATATTTGTACACAGGGAGGTGTTATCAGTGATTGATAGCATTCTCTGTGTAAGTGTGTATACATAGATAGCTGTCAGTCACTGATAGCTGTATACAGGGAGGTGTTATCAGTGATTGATAGTATTCTCTGTGTAAAGTGTGTATACATAGATAGCTGTCAGTCACTGATAGTTGTAAACAGGGAGGTGTTATCAGTGATAGCATTCTCTGTGTAAGTGTGCATACATAGATAGCTGTCAGTCACTGATAGTTGTACATGGGGAGGTGTTATTAGTGATTGATAGCATTCTCTGTGTAAGTGTGTATACATAGATAGCTGTCAGTCACTGATAGCTGTATACAGGGAGGTGTTATCAGTGATTGATAGTATTCTCTGTGTAAGTGTGTATACATAGATAGCTGTCAGTCACTGATAGCTGTATACAGGGAGGTGTTATCAGTGATTGATAGTATTCTCTGTGTAAGTGTGCATACATAGATAGCTGTCAGTCACTGATAGCTGTATACAGGGAGGTGTTATCAGTGATTGATAGTATTCTCTGTGTAAGTGTGCATACATAGATACCTGTCAGTCACTGATATTTGTACACAGGGAGATGTTATCAGTGATTGATAGTATTCTCTGTGTAAGTGTGTATACATAGATAGCTGTCAGTCACTGATAGTTCTACACAGGGAGGTGTTATTAGTGATAGCATTCTCTGTGTAAGTGTGCATACATAGATAGCTGTCAGTCACTGATAGTTATATACAGCGAGGTGTTATCAGTGATTGATAGCATTCTCTGTGTAAGTGTGTATACAGAGATAGCTGCCAGTCACTGATAGTTGTATACAGGGAGGGGTTATCAGTCATAGCATTCTCTGTGTAAGTGTGCATATATAGATAGCTGTCAGTCACTGATAGTTGTACACAGGGAGGTGTTATTAGTGATATTGATTGATTGATAGCATTCTCTGTGTAAGTGTGTATACATAGATATCTGTAATTTGCTGTACACAAATGTATAAATGTCAGGTTTTACTTAATTGTATCTCACAAAACTATGTATTGATGCATTTCGTAGTGACAGGTCCCCTCAACTCACTTTCCTTTCTTCCCGTCACCTACTGTCTCTCCCCTTTTTTACCTCAACTCTCTCTCTTTTCTCTCTTTTCTCTCCTTTCATCCTCTCCTTTCCCTTGCCTTCCTTCCCCTCCCCTCCTTTCTCTATTTATTTTTCCCTCTTTTCCCTTACCTCTTTTTTCCTTTCTTCCTGTCTTCTACCTTTTCTATTTTCTCCTCCCCTTTTATAAAATCCAATCATTCATCTCCTTTCCTTTCTTTTCCTCCTCTGCTTTCCTTTATTCTCCTTCTGTACCTTCCCTTTCTTCCCTTCCTCAATCCTCTTCTCTTTTTTCCCTCCTCTCCCTTACCCATCTCATGCATCCTTCGCTTATTTCCTTGGTTTTCCTTTCACTGACTTCCTCTTTTTTCTCATCATTTTCTTCCTTCATTTCCCTTCCCTTTCTTCTCATTCTTCTGCCATTCTCTTTTTCTCCTTCCCTTCCTTGTTCCTCCTCTCCCTTTTCTTTGTTCCTCTCCTTTCTCTTCTCTTGTTTCTTTTCCTCTGTCCTCCATTTTCTTTTTTCCCCTCCCTTCCCTTTCTTCCCTTCCCCTGCTCTCCCTTTATTTTCTTCCCCTCCTCTGCTATTCTTTTCTTCCTCTCCCATCCTCTCCATTTCCTTTGTTCTCTCCCTTAGTTTTCTTACCTTTATTTTCACCCTTCTCTTTCTCGTCTGTCCTCTTTTCTCCTTATTTCCCTTCCCTTTCTTCCCTTCCCTTCCTCTCCTGTCATCATATGGTAAGACAATCAAAAGAGATTTGCAGTCATTCACTGATCTCAGTGGTAATTCAGGGTGAAATTACATTGTAGTGTGCACTGTATTCCCAAACATGGTGCCTGCTTTTTGCGGACATATTGGGCTTTATCTGGTTCACTGTCACATTTCAAAAAGTGGCAAAATATTTTATTAAAGGGGGTTTTCCAGTCTCCTGATATTGATGAGCTGTCCTCACGGTAGGTCATTAATATCCGATCAATGGGGGTTCAACACCCACACCCCCACTGACCAGCTGTTCCCTGCATCCTCCAGTGCTGGAACTGGAACACTGGATGGAACAGAAAGCACAGCTCCATTCACACTGTGGTGGTGGTGCCAGATTAGTACATCTCATCTTCTATTGATCTTAATGGAAGTTGAAGTGTAGTAACCCAGCACGGCCACTATACTTTGATCGGGGCTGTGTTTCCTGTCCCATTCACAGTGCCAGTTCCAGATCAGGAGGCTTCAGAGAACAGCTGATGGGTGGGGGGTTGGCATGTCAGACCCTCAGTGATGTGATATTAATGACTTATCCTGAGGATAGCTCATCAATATCGAGAGCATGGAAAGCACCTTCAAACCATTTTCTGTATGTATGACCTGTGAAACAAGCTTCCAAGACACCATATGGCAGCACATGAAGAGTCTTAGGGACTACAGGGATCCAGCATTGTACTTCACACTTCATCTACTAAGCTGTATATCCAAACATATACAGTGCTTATTATACGGTGTGACCACGGGGAAGGCGGTTTTGACCATAATACTGTCTCTCCTTATTTCTTAATGTTTCATAGTACAATAGTGATCAGTGGACTTTATTTTCCAGGCTTCCTACTGACTCGGCTTTGAGTCGAGTTACTGATCCTTTTTCCCAGGGTTTACTGAAAATACTCTGTGAACAATGTGCTCAGCAGCAAAGTTCTGGTAAAAGTGCTTCATTCAGCAAATGAAAACTACTAGGTGAAATTCTCACCTCCAGATAATAACCACTCAGAAAATATCTTCAATTTTTGAATTAAACCCAACCTTTGATATCCACCTCCCAGGATCAGCTTTATAAATGATTCCTGTTTTTATCACTCAGATCTTACCATTTGTCAGATATGCTTTGATATCTGAGTGGGCATAGATGACAGCTGCAAAGTAAGACATTTCTGAAGGAGCCTCTTAAATGTGCAGTTGCATGAGATAGTAAGTAAACCCTTTTGAATGCTCTGGATTGTTCTGTTCATGCCTTTTATTAAGCACATTGAATAAGCATGCATGGTGCATAGAGAAAACGTTTGTGTTCCCTTGCAGCCATCACCTCCACCAAATGTTTTCTGTAGCTGCAAATACATTTTTCACAACACTGAGGTGGAACTTTGGACCATTCCATCCTGCAAATGTTTTTTAGCACATCAATATTCCTGGGATGCCTTACACACAACTTTCTTTGTATGATGCCACAGGATCTTGTGGGTTAAGGTGCAGACTTCACTGCACAACACAGCATTTCTTCAACCTGAGTTCATGCATGACTACCCTAACATGTCCCTGTAAAATGTTTTTATATACCTTAAAATTCTTTGTTCCCTTATTGATCGAAAGGGGTTCATGCACTGATGCAACTAAAGAACCCCAAACCATGATGCTCCCTCCACCAGGCCCAAAACAAGATGAACCCTCTACCAGTCCCAAATCGTGATGACCCCAAAATCAGCAGCAAACCAAGATGCTTCCCCCACCAGCCCCAAACCATGATGGCTCCTCCACCACCCAAAATCATGATGTTCCCTCTACAAGACCCAAACCATGAAGACGCCTCCACCAGCACCACACCAAGACCCTTCATACACACACTATGATGCCGTCTCCACCAGCCCAAAATCATGATGCTCCCTCCACCAAGCCCAAACCATGAAGACCCTTCCACCAGCACCACAACAAGATTCTTCACCCACATACTATGATGCCTCCTTCACCAGCCTGAAATCATGATGTTTCCTCCACCAAGCCCAAACCATGAAGACCCCTCCACCAGCACCACACCAAGGTTCTTCATCCACATACTATGATGCCTCCTCCACCAGCCCAAAATCATGATGTTCTCTCCACCAAGCCCAAACCATGAAGACCCCTCCACCAGCACCACACCAAGATCCTTCATCCACATACTATGATGCCTCCTCCACCAGCCCAAAATCATGATGTTCTCTCCACCAAGCCCAAACCATGAGGACCCCTCCACCAGCACCACACCAAGATCCTTCATCCACAAACTATGATACCTCCTTCACCAGCCTGAAATCATGATGTTCCCTCCATCAAACTCAAACCATGAAGACCCCTCCACTAGCACCACACCAAGATCCTTCATCCACATACTATGATGCCTCCTCCACCAGCCCAAAATCACGAAGTTCTCTCCACCAAGCCCAAACCATGAAGACCCCTCCACCAGCACCACACCAAGATCCTTCATCCACATACTATGATGCCTCCTTCACCAGCCTGAAATCATGATGTTCTCTCTGATAAGCTCAAACCATGAAGACCTCTCCACCAGCACAAAAAAAAAAAAACCACCAGTGTTCTGAGAAACACTGTGGGATATCTAGGAGTTCTCAGGCAAACAATATGGACCTCAAGTTTTGTGTAGCTCATCCCCTTGGTTTCTTTCTGAGTTCTTTTAGGATTGCCCATAGCATTCTTGGAGTAATCTTAACAGATTGCCGACTCCTTGGGGGCAAAGATAATTTTCCTAACCATGGATCACTGGACCCCCAGGTGTTTAGCTTTTGAAGCCTTTTCCGGCTTCAAACATCTCTAGAACATGTCTTCTGAGGTCTATTGAAAGTTGTTTGCATCGAGGCATAGTTCACCATGTTTCTTGAGAAGAACAGATTTATCAGTTACCAGGTTTTACGGCCCTTTTTAAGCTCTTTCTTGGTACCCTGGGAAGATGGACTATCGAGCCTACTGTATTATCAGGCACTTGGACACAATCTTGAACCCGTGGAATGAAGATATTTAACCACTTCCCATCCGGGCCATTTACCCCCTTCCTGACCAGGCCTAATTTTGCAAATCTGACATGTGTGACTTCATGTGGTAATAACTTTGGAACGCTTTTACTTATCCAAGCGATTCTGAGACTGTTTTCTCGTGACACATTGTACTTGAAGTTAATGGTAAATTTGAGTCGATAAGTTTTAATTTTATTTATAAAAAAATCCAAAAGTTAACAAAAATTTGAAAAATTCACTGTTTTCTAAACTTGAATCTCTCTGCTTTTAAGACAGATAGTGATACCCCATAAAATCCTTTTTAATTTACATTCCCCATATGTCTACTTTATGTTGGCATCAATTTGGTAGTGTCATTTTATTTTTTTAGGACAGTAGAAGGTTTAGAATTTTAGACACAATTTTTGCAAATTTGCAAAATCAACTTTTGTAAGGACCAGTTCAGTTCTGAAGTCACTTTGTGAGGCTTACATAATAAAAACCACCCATAAATGACCCCATTTTAGAAACTACACCCCTCAAACTATTCAAAACTGGTTTTAGAAATGTTGTTAACCCTTTAAGTATTCCACAAGAATTATAGCAAAATAGATGTGAAATTTCAAAATTTCACTTTTTTTGCAGATTTACCATTTTACTCATTTTTTTCCTGTAACACATCAAGGGTTAACAACAAAACAAAACTCAATATTTATTACCCCGATTCTGCAGTTTGCAGAAACACCCCACATGTGGTCGTAAACTGTTATTTGGGGATACACCAGGGCTCGGAAGGGGAGGAGCAGCATCTGCATTTTCTAACATGGAATATTTTGTCATGGTTTGTAAGAGTGATAACTTTTTAAATTTTTTGTGGACTGAGCTGCGTGAGGTCTTATTTTTTGTGGGACAAGCTGTGCTTTTTATTGGCACCATTTTGGGGTACATCCACCTTTCTGATCACCTTTTAATCTAATTTTTGGGAGGTTAACTAAAAAATAAGAAGCAGTTTAGGGGCATTTTTCTATATTCGGGGTAGATCATGTGATATTTTTGTAGAGCCAGTAGAGCCGGACGCAACGATACCAAATATGTCTATTTTTTATTTATTTATTTTTTTGCGTTTTACACAATAAGAGCATTTTTAGAAAAAAAATCATGTTTTTGTGTTGCAATTTTTTAAGAGCCATTTTTTTTTCATTTTTCGGGCTATGATCTTGTGTGGGGGCTCATTTTTTTCGGGATGAGGTGACGTTTTTATTGCTATCATTTTGGGATGCATACGACTTTTTCATTGTTTGATATTATGTTTTTTGGTAGGTGAGGCGACAAAAAAAAGCTGTTTTGGCATAATTTTTATTAGATTTTTTACGCAGTTCACTTGATGGGGTAGATCATGTGATATTTTTATAGAGCCGGTCGTTGCGGACGCGGTGATACCAAATATGTCTATTTTATTTATTTATTTTTATTTGTAGCATTTTTTTAATGACATATTTGGGGGAAAATTATTTTATTTTATATGTGATTTTTATTTTATTTTTTTATATAATACTCTATTTTTTTTTTATTTTTTATTTTACACTTTGTGTCCCCCATAAGGTCATACAAAACCTCAGGGGGACATTTAACTTTACTTTTATTTTTTTTTTACACTTGATTTCTCTTGTAACTGGGGCTGAC
This sequence comes from Rhinella marina, assembly GCA_900303285.1. NCBI lineage: Eukaryota > Metazoa > Chordata > Amphibia > Anura > Bufonidae > Rhinella > Rhinella marina. Next base: position 56,046 of record ONZH01014690.1, read on the forward strand.
ATAGTAGCTGACATAGTAGCCCCAATTACAGGGGAAATAAATCCCCAGAGAGGCTGTACAGTATAATACTATGCTGTACAGCCTCAGTTCAGGGCTGATCGGGTCTATGAGAGACCCGGCAGCATCTACACTCTCCTGGCCCCGGCGATCACGTGACCGCCGGGCCGGAACAGGAAGCGCAATAGCGCTTCCTGCTCTGTATACACAGCGCTCGGTATGTATGTTTTATATTCTCATACATAAATTGCCTCTTCTTCCTCATTGGAGCAGCTGCCTCTTCTGCCCAGCCCTTGTTAGCTCCATCTCCATGGCTACTGAATTCCAAAAACTTACTATGGTCTCCAGAGAAACTGATTTGGTGAAGAATTGTCCCAAGGGTCATGGATAGGGCTTGTAGTGTGGGAATAAATACATAGCCCTTCTGTCATGGATGCCAAACCTAGCACTATAAGGGGACTCACATTTTGATACCTTGCTATGGGGTCCCATCATTTTATGCACACCATTCTATTCACCCCATTTAAGGTAAAAAGAAAAAAAGAAAAACAACAACTTTTTTTTTTTTAAATAGGAGGGTTTGGGACAGAGTGGCCCATAGATTCCAAGGCCACACAGTACGGTAAAGGATATGTGATCATAGGAGGATTTGTGAAGCGATTTAGCATTAGGACCAAGATGCTTCAATCTACTTCTCTTCTGGAGACCTCAGAGTGGAGCTCTCACTAATGCATATTCCAAAGAAAGCAAAATTGATTTAGAAAACTTTAAGTTCTGGCGTTCCTCCTTCTTTTTGTTTTTCTTAACAGATTATATTTTGCGTTCAATAACCTAATTCTGAGGCTAATGCAACATGCAGCTACAGTTCTGGTCGGGGATCAGGGTAGAAAAGGAAAACCTTTCCAAAAAATTTAGAATTGTTTATTCTGTTTTCCATGGGGAAAGGAAGTGAACCTCAACAGAAACCATGACAAAAGATTAAATCTGCAGGCTCCAGCCCGCCAGGTTACTGTTCTATAGGTCCACATGAGGCAGATGTGTCCCAGAAATTTTCAGTTTCCTCCACTCTTCTGGCATTAGCAAAAATCCATGGGCATGCTGCGGAAACAATCACAGTCCGATGTAGGGCAGAGATGTTCAGAGGTAGAAATTTCTGCTGCAAATCCTGTGAACACAACCTTGATTCTTTATTATTATTCATCAAGATCAGACTTAGGGCTCATTCAGACGGCAGTAAGTGTTTTGGGGTCCGTGAATTGTGGAACGCGCAGAGCCGACGGTATATAAAAATCCCTATTCTTGTCTGCGATTGCGGACAAGAATAGGACATGCTCTATATTATTTGAGGGGCCACGGAACAGAACTACGGATCACACCGTGTGCTGTCCGCATCTTTTGCTGCCCTATTAAAATGAATGGGAACGAATGTGGACCCGAACATACGTCCGTGTGAATGAGTCCTAAAACATATATAGTGTAGGCTGTATCGAGGAAGATTTATATCAAGCTCAAAGCTCAAGGGGAGTGACTTTTCTGCTGCAGCTCAGGGGGCGTGTCTCGGCTCTCCCTATCACAGTTCAGGGGGCGTGTCTCAGCTCTTCCTATCACAGTTCAGGAGGCATGTATTAGCTCTTCCTATCACAGCTCAGGGGGCGTGTCTCAGTTCTCCCTATCACAGCTCTGGAGGTGTGTATCAGCTTTCCCTATCACAGCCTAGGAGGCGTGTCTCAGCTCTCCCTATCACAGCTCAGGAGGTGTGCCTTTTCTCTTTCTATCACAGCTCAGGAGGCGTGTCTCAGCTCTCCCTATCACAGCTCAGGAGGCGTGTCTCAGCTCTCCCTATCACAGCTCAGGAGGTGTGCCTTTTCTCTTTCTATCACAGCTCAGGAGGCGTGTCTCAGCTCTCCCTATCACAGCTCAGGAGGCGTGTCTCAGCTCTCCCTATCACAGCTCAGGAAGCAGTTGAAGGATGAAACTGAGCATGTGCGGCCATCTCAGTGAGCAGGTCAAAGAAATAAGAAATTAAGTGGTGCTATAAAGATACATTTTACTGAATAACTCAGTAGCTATACAAAATTTTTAATTACATGCAATTACAAAAGTATTCAGATCCAGGTGCTGGTTTGAAAACTATAGAATACTTTTTGTGGGACAACACCTTTAAGTGGGAATTCTGTCTATAGTGTGGCACAGCAGTGTAGCTCCATAGAGCATGGGTGTGATAGTATGGCTTTGAGCAACATACAAATCCATCGATTTTATTAGTACGTAAAGTACTGTATTATTTTATTTTTTTCCGTCACTAGTTTATATATTATTTTATTATTTCATACATCATTTTATGTACTATCATATTGTACGTACCATTGTACCATTTGATGATATATATATATATATATTTTAGTATTTTAATCACATTAATTTTTTATTTTAGCTTAACTTTTCTCGTCAATATTTTATTATTATTTTATTATTATTTCAAGCATTATTTCATGTATCATTTATTCTTTTACCTATTACATGTTATGTATTATTTTTATGTATTTGATTACTTTATGCGTTATTTTACGTATGATTTAATATTTTATTATTATACACTGCTGTGCATTATTTTATGTTTATTTATTTTATTTTATTTTAATTTATATTTAAGTATCATCTTACATCAATGTTGTATGTATTTATACATTATTTTAGTATTTTATGCATTATTTTATGAATAATTCTTCTAATTAGTAGCAATAGTGGTAGTATAGGAAATACTACACAGGCAGAAATTAACACAAAAATAAATAAATATTTATTTTATGTTTATTTATTTTATGTTATTTTAATGAATGTTTAAGTATTATCTTACATCAATGCTGTATGGATTAATTTACACATTATTTTAGTATTTTATGCACTATTTTATGAATAATTCTTCTAATTAGTAGAAGTAGTGGTAGTATAGGAAATACTATACAGGCACAAATTAACACAAAAATAAATAATATTTATATTATGTTTATTTATTTTATGTTATTTTTATGAATATTTAAGTATCATCTTACATCAATGTTGTATGTATTTTACACATTATTTTTGTATTTTATTCATTATTTTTAGGAATAATTTTAATTAGTAGCAATAGTGATAGTATAGGAAATACTATACAGGCACAAATTAACAAAAATAAATAAATAAACACAATAAACTCAATAAATCATTATAATATAAAAATATTATTCTATGGCTTTTGTTGGAGACATATTTTTTCTGCTTTCATACAGGATATGCCATTTGTTTTTTCATTATTTTTTTTCCCCCATAAAAAAACCTCTCAGCCATTGTGCTTTATGTCAAAAAAATGTTGATAGTACTTGATACCAAATATTCAAGTTTCTACCCTAGGAGAGAAATCCATTTCATTGCCCACCTGCGGAGATTTTAAATGTGAGCTTTTTAAACCTGGGGTTTGTGTTTCGCTGTGACTTTTATTCGCTGTCAGCGCCCAATTAGAGAAACCTCTCTATACTGTTATCATCTGCACTGCGCACCATTATACCGTACTCCCTCACAGCTCATTTTTCAGTTTTTTTTTCAAGCAATTGCTAAAAACTTTGCCTATTTTTTTTCCTTTCCAGTGGCTTTTACTTGATAAGCAGAATTAGATTTCAAACGCTCGTCTCCTTCTGTATCTTTTTTTCCCTGGGTTCAGGAGATTTCTGCATATTTTATCACAGGAACGATCTGAGTTCCAAGTCACACTTCAAATAGATAGTTATAATGACGTTTTATCTGGGAACCTTTTTTTTTTAATCCTAAAGGGTACGTACGTGTTCTGGGTGAGGCTGAAAGAGAATAGCTGATATACACAGGGGTTGGAAGAGTTTTACTCAGAAATAATGATAATCCCGACCCACATAAAGTGCAAGACCAGACTTTTGATTGGAAAATTTTAAAAAAGTTACTTTTGATTCCCAAAATGCCTTTCATTTGGGGGATTTTTTTTTTTAGATATTACACCATATACTGTACAGTAAATCAGGGATTGTGGATGTAAAATAATCATATAGCAACCATAATAATAATACTATGTACAAACATCAGCATTTGTTACATTCACACATGACTGTATGCCGCCATCTTATATATATATATATGTATAATTGCTGTCAGCTTTGGTGTGTAGACTGGGACAGAACAAGACAAGTCGCCTCATTATCTTAATAGGCTGGTTTGAGATAATAAGAGCTCTATAATATTTCTTAAAGTATAGATTAGGCAGGATAATATCACTATATGCTTTCTACTGTATACAAACTAGGCTCTGTATGCAGCTTCCTTGCTACTTTCTGGGGTAGGAGCTGTATTTAAAGTGGTTATCCGAGACTAACAAATGCCCTCCCCCCCATATGCCAGGCCCCTCACACTGAATATACGTACCTTGCTCCCCGCACCGCCACAGCTGCTTCTCCACATGCGCGGATGAAAGCATCCAGTGTCGGGTGGAACAGCCAATGGCGGGCGGGTATGGGGGCGAGCCTCCCTAGCATCCCGGGTGTTGCTAGGGAGGCTGATCCCCGTCTAAGGAGTCTCGGATAACCCCTTTAATCTCTTCCTTGAGACTGTAATAACATAGAATTTATCTGTCAATTGACTCCCATTCATTGCAGCTGCCATAAAGCACATCCCAACATGGGCAGATTGGCCATAGACCCTACAAGGAAATTGGGCCAATATCCAAGATGCCGTCTGGCCCTCCTCACAGCCACTGGCTGGGTATACAGTGACCTGCACTGATTAATACTGAGAGCATAAGGTACTTATGCATGGTGGCTGCAGGGTTCCTCCTGAACCCAACTGTATCACCATCCGCAGCCCATGGGTCTCTACCCTGCTTTCCACCCTCATAGGGCACTATGTGAAGCAGTGTATTAATGGCACACAAATTCGGCCAGGCATAGGAAGAGTCCTGTGGCCTGCACCAGAGATGGCGGTGTGAAATGGAATGGGTATTTTTTTTTTCATCTGCCACTTAAGGAGCATACTACTGGGGGCACTATTGGGGTCATTACTAGGATCACTATAAGGACCATTATGGAGGCATTTTGTAAGACTGGGGGCAAAATAGGGGATATTTCTGAGGGCATTATTATTGGGATACAATAGGGGATTTATTATTGCTGGGTTCACTATAGCGTCATTATTACCAGAACCATTATTATTATTATTAGAGACTTTATAGAGGGCATTATTACTACTGGGGGCACTATTATTACTGGGTCCACTGTAGGACTCACCTTATTGCTACAGGGACAGTATAGAGGGCATTTTTATTACTAAGGGAACTATTTTTTCTGAATATACTATTTGGAGGCACATGGAAACAGGGACCAGTATTGGAGATGGCAGCATGATGACACAGTGGGGGTAGCAGGATGGGGAGTTTGTGTTAAGAAGGTTAGGAGGATTATGAAAAAGTGAGGAATCTAAGATGTCTGTGTGGCAAACTCAGTAGAGATGAGACAAAGCACAAAGAAGTCATCATGGCGGTCTGGAGTGAATGGAGAAGATGAGAAAAGAGAATATCTACATCAGAGGAGACATCACTGGATGTTGTAGATATGTAGTGATGTATTCTCCTGTATGTTTTGTAGCAGTAAAAGATCAAGTAGAATGCTGATAGTAGAGGTGGCTTGGCGCTGTGGTTCGTATCTCATCATCTTAGCCCCGTGTTGCATATTTTAATAAGAGACAACTGGAGGAAGTGGAAGACAGAATGTGGCAGCTGGTGCTGGCAGTCACTATAGGGCAGCTTCTGAGGAGGTACATTGTGCTGAGATATGATATTACTGACCACACCTACTTGTGTTGCCCCGCCTCCTGTCAATTTAGACCCATCTGAAACATATGGCAACTTTTTTATTTTTCAAGGGCCAATTTAAGTTCCCAATCCTTCCCTGCAGTTCAAAATAAAAGAAATAAAAGAGGGGTGTACCTCGAAAATGACCACCCTAGGGAAGTTTTTATTAATTAAAAAATAAATATCTACAACATTTTTAGAATGTCTTCCAGTCTTTTTGGGGATGATGCCACAAGGTTTACACCTGGATTTGGGGATTTTCTGCCATTTTTCTCTGCAGATCCTCTCCAGCTCTGTCAGGTTGGATGGGGGCCGTTGATGGACAACCATTTTCAGGTCTCTCCAGAGATGTTCCATTAAGTTCAGGACTCTGGCTGGGCCACTCAAGGACATTCACATTGTTGTCTAAAAACATCTCCTGTGTTGTATTTGCTGTATGCTTAGGGTCATTGTCTTGTTGAACGGAGGACATTCGACCAAGCCTGAGGTCCACCACTATGGATCAGGTTTTCATTACAAATATATTGGAATCCCTTCAGCTTTCCTGCCACTCTGACCAGTCCCCCTGTCCCCCCAGCATGATGCGGCCGCCACCATGCTTCACTGTAGGGATAGTGTTGGGCAGGTGATGAGCGGCGACTGGTTTCCCCAGATATGATGCTTGGAATTGAGGCCAAAAGGTTCAATCTTGGTCTCATCAGACCAGAGAATCTTGATTATCTCAGTCTGTGAGTCCTTTAGCTACTCCAGGCAACTCCATTCCTTTTCTTGAGGAGAGACTTCTTTCTGGCCACTCTGCCATAAAGCCTAGATTGGTGGAGGCTACAGTGATGGTTGACCTTCTGGATGTTCCTACTACCTGCACATGGGATCTTATGAGCTCAGGTTGAGTGACCATTAGGTTCTTGATCACCTCTCTTACCAAGGCCCTTCTCCCCTGATTACTTAGTTTGGTGGGGTGGCCAGCTCTAGGAAGAGTCCTGGTTGTTCCAAACCAGGAACCATTTAAGAATTATGGAGGCCACTGTGCTCTTGGAAACTTTCAGTGCAGCAGACATTTTCTTTTGTCCCCCTCTCCAGATCTGTGCCTCCACACAATCCTGTCTCTGAGCTCTACAGGCAGTTCTTTCCTCCTCATGGTTTGGTCTTTGCTCTGATGCATTGTCGGCTTTGAGATCTTACATAGACAGGGCTTTGCCTTTCCAAATTACGTCTGATCACCTGAATTTACCACAGGTGACTCCAACGAAGGTGGAGAAACATCTCAGAGATGATACAGAGAAATAGGAGGCTCCAGAGTGTAAAGTGTCATAGCACAGGGTTTGAATACTTATGTCCAGGTCAAGTTTTAGGTTTTCCTTACTAGTAAATTTGTTAAAATGGGGTATTGAGTGCAGATTGATGTGGGAAAACTTGAACTTTTTATTATTTTAGCATATGACGTAGGTACCGGCTATTACGTTCGGTTCCCCGCCATTCCAACCCCGCTCCCACCATAACTCATAAATAATGACACGAACACCAAGTTGGATTTTATCGGCCACAGCAGCCGTTTTATTATCAGTAAATATAAATGTTTCCCACAACAGTACCACTAACCCATATGCAACGGCATATGACAACGGATCCATCCAACATATGTATAACATATACCAACAATAATAATAATAACAACAACGAAAGGAGGTCCTCGAAGCCCCAACTATTATTAGTTCTTTCGTAGGGTACTCCATCTTGCCCCCAGCCGATGAGCGCCAGCTCGGAGACACCAAAGATGGCCCTAAAAGCCTGCCCCGAAAATACCAACCATGGGAGTCCAGCCCCAACCATGGACCCTCCGCTCCTACAGAACCTGTTAATCCACCAACTCCGAGGACCTCCCGCCTCCCCAACTGCCGTGACAGAACACTCCCAACCACCTGATGTGACCAATAAGACAAAAAACAGCCCCAAATAAAGAACCGTCACCCTAACAGAAAACAGGGGAGGGTGGGTGGGTTGTTTTTCGGATGTCGCCCGCACTGCACTGTCTCTCTCTGGCTGATTACTGCAAAATGGCACCTTTACCGCTCCACCCTCCGGCCATATAAGCCCCCAATGGCCACCACTCCCATTTTCCTTTAAACCGACCAATCACCTGCCTACCCTACCTCACTGTCGCCACCCCTCGTCATGCCGGCCTCCCCCCAGGCTTTGCCTTCAAGTCCGGCCATACTAGACTACACCATAACAAAATGTGAAAAAAAGTTAAAGGGTCTGAAGACTTTCCAAATGCATTGTCCATGTACTCAAAAATGGTACTATTGAAAAACGTAACTGCTCGTACAAAAAAAAAAAGCCATCATAAAGCTACAGTGGCTGAATAATAGAAATGTTATTACCTTCAGACTGCGAGGATGAAAAAAAAGAGAACAAAATGCTGAGCCCTGAATAGCAAAATTGGCCATGACCTTAAGGGGTTAAGGAGGCTAGCGTACTGCAGAATATATAAGTGCCCATAACATCTTATATTGCATCTGTCTCGTCTGAGATAGCAAATAAAAGCTATTTAAAAAAAAAAAAAAACTGTTCTTCTCTCTAATACAAATTTTTGCAAAGAAGTTTTTCGAAAATGAATTTCTATCAAGCAATGATGTCCTCCCGGCTCATTATAAATAGTCATTATCCAGCAAACATGAAGGTGCTCACCCCGTATAAATAGGATGTTTGGAGCCTTCACTGCCCGAGCTTTCCATTCTATTACCGAAATGGAAGTCAAGTTGTTTTTTAGGGTTCAGTCTGGAGACAACAACTTTTCTAACAATCCCTTATTCACAGCTTCTCAGAGAGATGACTCTGCCATAGCGATGTGAAGGTTCAGGTCAGGCGCGGTTTTTTAGACTGTCAGCTCATTAATGGCAGCTGATTGGAAGTGTTCAGGCAGCAGCAAAGCTAATTAACCCCTTGCCTTTCTGTACAGTAAGCAATTAAGACTCAAAAATTAGTCACAGGGACAACACGACAGGGCAGATCTTTGGAAAATCAAGGAAAATGTAGTGAGAGTGACCGGATTGGGAAAAGAGATGATTATCAGTAATCTGCATCTGGTGCCGCTGAATCATGAAATCATTTGGGTTGAGTTAAAAGAAAATGTAAAAACAAATTAAAAAAGGATAAAATTATAATAAAATTTAAAGATCTGTAAACATCTCCTTTCTTTCGTTTACAAATATGGCAAGGAACATTGTAACTTATAGGGGCTTTTGGCTATCCTGTATTAGTTTATAGTCTGTACCAACTGGAAGGGCACTAGAGAAGAAGCTGGATATGGAAAAAGCTGCCTCTGAAGAGCCTGCCCTGTGCTTATGTTTCAGTGTAGGGGCACCTGGTGCTTTTTGGAGATGAGCGAATCTATTCGCCGCCTAGTAGATCCGATACAAATCTTGGAAATTTTCCGCTGTCAAAATTATCCGAATTTTTTGAGATACGCTCCGTTAGATTCGAAAATGTTCTTAAGACTTTCTACGTATTCGCAGGGGCGGTCTTGGGCACCACACATCCTATGCATTTGCATAGGGCCCCCGACGTCCAAGGGGGCCCCCACGCTCCGTTCTTGTGCTGGTGTCCAAGACCGCCTGCCCAGCTGTCACGTACTGCATTTGTCCGAATGCGTACTCATTTTATAAATTAGTACACTAATGCGTACTAATTTATAAAATGCATACACATTAGTGTACATACTAAAATATGCATATGAATTAGCGTGCAAATTTGAAAAAGCGCAAATTTCACCCGAGCATGCTGTAGTCCCAGTCTTTGATGTGTGGGGGGCGTGCCATTGGGGGGGTGTCATCAGAGGGCGTGTCATCAGGGGCGTGACGCATCATTGGGGGGTGGGGGCCCCCGGACATAACTTCGCTTAGGGCCCCAGAAATGCCAAGACCGCCCCTGCGTATTCGCTACGTACTTGTCTGACAAATTGTACGCTAAGGCTACGTATAAGTTACTCTATACGCTGATGAGTACAAATTCAGTTAATTAGCGAACTTTTACTGTTCGTTATTCATTCGGCAAAAGCCTGAAAAGAAAGTGGTCACCTGATCTAGTGGGCACGGCTTGCTCTGATTGGCTCAGGCTCGGTAAGTCAGTGACGCATCAGTTGCTGCGACTGCTGAGACGAGCAGAAGCACTGTGTGTGAAGTTCTGAGAGACTGAAATCTGTTTTCTTCAAATTGTGGTGTAATTGTTCTGGGAATCCATATTACACATCAGGGATACTGCAGGGCAGGTGCAGGGCTAGTAATTAATCAGGCAGGGAGAGAGACAGGGAACTCTTGTGTTAAAATTTGGGTGTAATTGTTTTGGGAATCCATTATACATATCAGGGATAATGCAGGGCAAGTGCAGGGCCAGTAATTAATCAGGCAGGGAGAGAGACAGGGAGAGAGACAGGGAGAGAGACAGAGAACTCTTGTGTTAAAATTGGGCAAGTGCAGGGCCAGTGCAGAGCTAGTAATTAATCAGGCAGGGAGTGAGACAGGGAGAGAGACAGGGAGACAGACAGAGAGAGAGAGAGAGACAGGGAGAGAGACAGGGAGAGAGACAGGGAGAGAGACAGGCAGAGAGACAGGGGAGAGACAGGGAGAGAGACAGGGAGAGAGACAGGAAGAGAGACAAAGGCCAGCTGCAGGGCCACAGTCAAGTGAAAATGTCTCGCATGGAAAAGCAAAAGGGGTCCAGTTCCAGCCAGACCTCGAGCTCTAAAAAAAGGAGAAGGTGGCACAGGGCAGCAGTGCTAAAGGACCTGTAGCCGGAGCTTCTACTTGTAGTATTCTCAATACTTGGCTGGTGTTCCACCAGGCTAACCCACCAAGCGCAAAATTGTAGTGGAGGAGAAAGTGGATGAGGTAGTGGAGTGGATGGCACGCTCATCTCAGTCTCAGCCGGATGATCTGCTGTCATCTGCTGATACAGTATCCATATGTAGCCAGGGGTCAGACTCAGAGCGTTCCTCCTGCTCCACCATTCAGCTCCAGCAAAGCCCGTCATTTTCGTACGCAATTTGTATACTCATGCGTACGTGTTCACAGAAGTTGAGTACCTTTTAAAACTGTACGTTCATTATTAGTGCGCGAATGTTCACCAAATAATCACGTGTGATTTGTACGCAGATTCGCCAAATAGATTCGTAGAATATACAAATCTTATGAAAAGTTCGACGAATATTCGGCGAAGCAAATTTTGGATGATTCGCTCATCTCTAGTGCTTATATGCACTGAGAGAACTGCTTTTTGTATTTTTTAGAAAAAAAAGGTATTTAATGGGGTTGTGTCATCTCAGACTCTGATGGCCATCAATGTCAGATAAGTCCGGGTGCCACTTCTGAGACCTACTGTATCTTCAGAACAGGCCTCTGAAAGTGAAGGAGAGTGCATTCCATGTGCTCTCCATTTGTTTCTATGGAAGATCCAAAAATAGCTGAACAAATGCGCTCAGCTATTTTTGGATATCCCAACGACATTAATGGAGAACGCACTGCGCAAGCGCTGCCACAGCTCCATTCACTTCTAATGGACTGCTGGAGATAGCTAAGACAGCGCTTACCTATTTTTGGCAATCCCATACCAAGCAATGGTGGTTGGCACCAGAGGTCCCATTCTGGGTACAGGTGCCGGTCCTAGAGGTGGAACCCACACCTATCTGACATTGGTGACATATCCTAGCGAGATGTCAATGTGTCTAAAACAAACTTTTTAAAGCCACTGGATTTACTAATTTGCCTGTCCCTAAAATCTGTCTAAAAAGTTGTGCAAGTTGGCACAATTTGGCGAATCTTGGGTTTATACAGTTTTTCCAACTCTACCAAAAAGGGAGGGCTTATTGGAATGGGCAGGGCCTAAATTTACCATTTTGCACCAGAATTGTGCCACTATTCTGTCTCATAGAAAACCGGTCTAGAGAGCCGGTCTAAGCTAACGCCGTCTACAGGATTAGTACATTTAGACCAGAGTGAGTAATTGATTAAGAAAGAAGAATGGATGGGAATTGTTAATGTTACATACACTTTTATTAGTTTTTCTCGCAATACCATTCCTGACCAAATGGTGTGCTGTCAACACGTTCACGATTTAACCCTTTCGCGCCCGGAGCTTTTTTCGGTTATGCATTTTCGTTTTGGGCTCCCTGCCTTCAAACAGCCATAACTCTTTTATTTTTCTGTTCACATAGCTGTATGAGGGCTTGTTTTTTGCGGGACAAGTTGTACTTTCCAACGCCACCATTTAATATTGCATACGGTGTAGTGGGAAGCAGGAAAAAAATTCCAAACCGGGTGAAATTGCAAAGAAAACGCTATTCCGCTACAGTTCTACGGGTTTCTAATTTACAGCGTTCGATGTGCATTAAAACTGATCTGTTACTTTCATTCTACTGGTCAGTACGAATCCGGAAATACCTAATATGTATAGTTTTTCCTGCGTTTTCATAGTGATAAAATAATTAGAAAGTTGCCCTTTTTTTTTTTTTTTCTTGTCAAATCTTGACCCCTATAACTTTTTGGTATTTATGTGTACAGAGCTGTATGGGGGCTCATTTTTTGCGGGACGATCTGAAGTTTTATTGATACCATTCTGGGGTGTGTATGACTTTTTGATCACTTTTTATTTAATTTTTTTTAGAAAAAAAAAGCAACAAAAAACGGCAAATCGCCATTTGGACGCTTTTTTCCGCCACACAATTCGCCGTATTGGAATTTTTTTTTATATTTTAAAAGTACAGGCGTTTTCGGTCACGGTGATACCCATGATGTCTATATTTATTGTTATTTAGGTATTTATTTTTTACTTATACGGAAAGGGGGGTGATTTGAACTTTTACATCTTTTTTATTTTTTATATATTTTTTAACATTTTTTTAAATTTTTTTTTTACTATTTGAAAGCTCAAATATGGGCTTATATATTGTGGCTTTTTTTTTTTTTCTTTATGAGCAATTATGGATTTTATAGACTCAGAAATCCATGAATTGCTCATTTCTTATCCTGCCCTGCCATCTAGTGGCCAGAATAAGAATTGCACTTTGAAAACTGTAATCCTCACCAGCGAGGATTACAGTTTTCATATGGTGTACAGACACCCCGATTGGCCACATGGGGTGTCTGTACACCACCCGGAAGCGAATGCTTCCGGGTTGAGACGCAACTAGATGCCGTGATCACGTGTGATCACGGCATCTAATCTCCGAGGAAGCTGCAGCCGATGGCGGTAAGTAGCGGCAAGTCTCTGCTGTTAGAAACAGCAGAGACTTGCCGGCCATGACGCCCGCCGCACCCGCGAGCGGGCGCCATGTGCCCGCATCGCCCCAGCGGCGTACATGTACGGCGCTGGGCGCGAAGGGGTATAAGGGTTTGTATGCAATACAATACTCTAAAGCTCCACCTAGTGGCAGGATTATTTTGTGCGATCATATAGATTCTCCCTACTGTACAATACACTAAGGGCATGGTGCCCCCTATTACCATACAATATGTAATGGGGCACTTAAAAAGGGTCTCTCCAAACATATCTAGTTTAGAAATAACTTGAATTCTCATCAGCATCAGCTCTATGATTCTCTGCTATTCCTCCTAGAAATGTATAAATAAACTGAAAACTGTTGCCATTGATTTTGTCAAAAGGGTGTGTACTAATATATTCTGATACCATTAGCTCTGATTGGAAAATGACTGAGGAAGGGCACACCCCCAGTAAATAAAAGTCAGGTGTCCAGTGAAACATACTTCTAAATTCTAAGGGCTCATGCACACGAGCACAATTGGCCCATGCCCATATTGCAGCCCACAAACAGTTGGTCTACAATATACGGGCACCAACAGTGTGCTCCAGACTACACATCCAGACTGCTGTTATAGGGGGAGCTCCAGACTATACATCCAGACTGCTGTTATAGGGGGCGCTCCAGACTATACATCCAGACTGCTGTTATAGGGGGCGCTCCAGACTATACATCCAGGCTGCTGTTATAGGGGGCGCTCCAGACTACACATCCAGGCTGCTGTTATAGGGGGCGCTCCAGACTACACATCCAGACTGCTGTTATAGGGGGAGCTCCAGACTATACATCCAGACTGCTGTTATAGGGGGCGCTCCAGACTACACATCCAGACTGCTGTTATAGGGGGAGCTCCAGACTATACATCCAGACTGCTGTTATAGGGGGCGCTCCAGACTACACATCCAGGCTGCTGTTATAGGGGCGCTCCAGACTACACATCCAGACTGCTGTTATAGGGGGAGCTCCAGACTATACATCCAGACTGCTGTTATAGGGGGCGCTCCAGACTATACATCCAGACTGCTGTTATAGGGGGCGCTCCAGACTACACATCCAGACTGCTGTTATAGGGGGCGCTCCAGACTACACATACAGACTGCTGTTATAGGGGGCGCTCCAGACTACACATCCAGACTGCTGTTATAGGGGGTGCTTCAGACTACACATCCAGACTGCTGTTATAGGGGGAGCTCCAGACTATACATCCAGACTGCTGTTATAGGGGGAGCTCCAGACTATACATCCAGACTGCTGTTATAGGGGGAGCTCCAGACTATACATCCAGACTGCTGTTATAGGGGCGCTTCAGACTACACATCCATATAGGGGGCGCTCCAGACTACACATCCAGACTGCTGTTATAGGGGGCGCTCCAGACTACACATAGAGACTGCTGTTATAGGGGGAGCTCCAGACTATACATCCAGACTGCTGTTATAGGGGGCGCTCCAGACTACACATCCAGACTGCTGTTATAGGGGGCGCTCCAGACTACACATCCAGACTGCTGTTATAGGGGGCGCTCCAGACTATACATCCAGACTGCTGTTATAGAGGGCGGTCCAGACTACACATCCAGACTGCTGTTATAGGGGGCGCTCCAGACTACACATACAGACTGCTGTTATAGGGGGCGCTCCAGACAACACATCCAGACTGCTGTTATAGGGGGCGCTCCAGACTACACATCCAGACTGCTGTTATAGGGGGCACTCCAGACTACACATCCAGACTGCTGTTATAGGGGGCGCTCCAGACTACACATCCAGACTGCTGTTATAGGGGGCACTCCAGACTGTACATCCAGACTGCTGTTATAGGGGGCGCTCCAGACTACACATCCAGACTGCTGTTATAGAGGGCGCTCCAGACTACACATCCAGACTGCTGTTATAGGGGGCGCTCCAGACTACACATCCAGACTGCTGTTATAGGGGGCGCTCCAGACTACACATACAGACTGCTGTTATAGGGGGCGCTCCAGACTACACATCCAGACTGCTGTTATAGGGGGTGCTTCAGACTACACATCCAGACTGCTGTTATAGGGGGAGCTCCAGACTATACATCCAGACTGCTGTTATAGGGGGAGCTCCAGACTATACATCCAGACTGCTGTTATAGGGGGAGCTCCAGACTATACATCCAGACTGCTGTTATAGGGGGCGCTTCAGACTACACATCCAGACTGCTGTTATAGGGGGCGCTCCAGACTACACATCCAGACTGCTGTTATAGGGGGCGCTCCAGACTACACATACAGACTGCTGTTATAGGGGGCGCTTCAGACTATACATCCAGACTGCTGTTATAGGGGGCGCTTCAGACTACACATCCAGACTGCTGTTATAGGGGACGCTCCAGACTACTCATCCAGACTGCTGTTATAGGGGGCGCTCCAGACTACACATCCAGACTGCTGTTATAGGGGCGCTCCAGACTACACATCCAGACTGCTGTTATAGGGGGCGCTCCAGACTACACATCCAGACTGCTGTTATAGGGGGCGCTCCAGACTATACATCCAGACTGCTGTTATAGGGGGCGCTCCAGACTATACATCCAGACTGCTGTTATAGGGGGCGCTCCAGACTACACATCCAGACTGCTGTTATAGGGGGCGCTCCAGACTACACATCCAGACTGCTGTTATAGGGGGCGCTCCAGACTAAACATCCAGACGGCTGTTATAGGGGGCGCTCCAGACTACACATCCAGACGGCTGTTATAGGGGGCGCTCCAGACTACACATCCAGACTGCTGTTATAGGGGGCGCTCCAGACTACACATCCAGACTGCTGTTATAGGGGGCGCTCCAGACTACACATACAGACTGCTGTTATAGGGGGCGCTCCAGACTACACATCCAGACTGCTGTTATAGGGGGTGCTTCAGACTACACATCCAGACTGCTGTTATAGGGGGAGCTCCAGACTATACATCCAGACTGCTGTTATAGGGGGAGCTCCAGACTATACATCCAGACTGCTGTTATAGGGGGCGCTCCAGACTACACATCCAGACTACTGTTATAGGGGGCGCTCCAGACTACACATCCAGACTGCTGTTATAGGGGGCGCTCCAGTCTACAGATCCAGACTGCTGTTATAGAGGGCGCTCCAGACTACACATCCAGACTGCTGTTATAGGGGAAGCTCCAGACTACACATCCAGACTGCTGTTATAGGGGGCGCTCCAGACTACACATCCAGACTGCTGTTATAGGGGGCGCTCCAGACTACACATCCAGACTGCTGTTATAGGGGATGCTCCAGACTGCACATCCAGACTGCTGTTATTGGGGGCGCTCCAGACTACACATCCAGACTGCTGTTGTAGGGGGCGCTCCAGACTACACATCCAGACTGCTGTTATAGGGGGCGCTCCAGACTACACATCCAGACTGCTGTTACAGGGGGCGCTCCAGACTAAACATCCAGATTGCTGTTATAGGGGGCGCTCCAGATTACACATCCAGACTGCTGTTATATGGGGTGCTCCAGACTACACATCCAGACTGCTGTTATAGGGGGCGCTCCAGACTACACATCCAGACTGCTGTTATAGGGGGCGCTCCAGACTACACATCCAGACTGCTGTTATAGGGGGCGCTCCAGACTACACATCCAGACTGCTGTTATAGGAGGCGCTCCAGACTACACATCCAGATTGCTGATATAGCAGGTACCATGTTGTGTCTGTCTATAATATCTCGTTACTGATCTCTTCGTAGAGGGAATAAACCTTCGAGGTTCCGTTATTACTAATGACAGCTTTCACTAATAATGTGTTTGTCTGAATGGCCGTAAATCGGATGTATGTTTGCTCTTCTGTAAGGAATCGCGATGTTCTTGCCGTGTAAATTAATTAGCGCTATGAGCTACAACGGCGTGGGATTAATTTCATCATTAGAATGCCTTGAGCGTGAAATTTACGCTTGGGTGAAGAGTTTTATTGAACACATAATTTGCACCATTTTCTTTCGCTGGGTCTTTGCGCTAAGCCTTTCTTAGTTGCTGACTAATTGAGGAAAGTTGCTGACGCTCACTGGAAGATCCCCAAGATTGAGATGGTCAGAGCACCCACCACTCCCCCTCTTCTTCTCCCCTCGGAGTCAGGCCACAGGGTCCCAACAAACCTTCCAGTTCCACTTATTACTGGCAGTTACGGACAGCGCCCAGGTTAATCTTCTGTACTGCAACACACTGGACGTGATTATTCACCTCGTGATAATCCGTGTCAGATTAAAGTCCATTCTGCTGCTCACAGGAGGTTTGTCTAAATAATACATCCCTAATAATGCTTCATTTCATCCAAAATGGCACATATCGGCGAAAACGGCCCATTGGAACGGGCAATTACACATGAATGGACCTCATTTATTAAATCCAGCACATTAAATCTGCCGCAAGTACAGAAGCTTTACACAGATTTCCAAAGAGCTACAAAAGGAGCTGTAAAATTGTATGCCTTTTGCCATGGCAACCCTTAATACCTGCTGCTATCCCGCTATCTGTGGGCGGGCACGTGCGCCCAACCACTTACTTAGCTTCTGACTGATGCCAGCCACCAGACTCCTGTGTCTTATACTGACGGCTAGCTGCTAGGTCACTTTCTATGTTTGTATATTAGTGTCTATTCATTTAAGATCTCTTTGCAGTTCTGCAAGGGTTAAATCCCATTGATGGTCTGTGTACAGCTGACTAATCAGCTCATCAGCCCTCCTATATATCCTGGGATGTTTTATCCAGCCTTGTCTTGAGTAATCCTTTAGATTCCTTTTGGTTTCTCTTGCTCGCTAGGCCCCGCAAAAAAACTATAATTCGGTTATCTGTCCATGTACTGACTTCTGCTTGTTTTCTGACTCTCTGCCAGCTGAGCTGACCTTTGCCTGTTCACTGTTCTGACCAGAGCCACCTGTCCATATCTATGGACTGTTTCTCATATTCTCCTGTACTCTGCCTGCCCTGGCCTCTGCCTGTTTCCTGTGTATACTGCCTGATCAGGTGTCTCTGACCCTAGTGGTCAACCACACCAGGACTATTCCAAGAGGTGGAAGGCTGGTGGATTCCCTACACTAAAGTCCAGATCCTTGTATTGTTACAAGGCGAAAACCAGTGGACTGCTGGAGTAATACCCTCAGGACTAGCACAACGTCAGTCTGCTTAGTTTGCTCAGTGGGTCCACACTCACTGCTCATAACACCTCTATTTATTTTGGTAACAAATAGCACTGCTTTTTTGGTGAGTGTATGCTTCTGTTTATCTGGGCAGCATTTGGCACTATTAATCTGATGACTCTATGCCTCTATTTATCTGGATAACATATGACACTACTTATCTGGTGAGTGTAAGCCTCTATCTGGTTAACATATGGCAATAGTTATCTGTTAAGTCTATGCCTCTGTTCATCTAGGCAGCATATGGTTCTACTTATCTGATGACTCTATGGCTCTGTCTGGGCAGTGTATGTACCATCTGATGACTATGCCTCTATTTATCTGGGAAGCTTATGGTACTACTTATCTGGTGACTCTGTGCCTCTGTTTATTTGAGCATTGTATGGTACTTTTTATATGCTGACTATATGCCTCTACAGTATTTATATGGGCAACATATGATATTTTTTTTCTGATGACTCTATGCCTCTATTTATCTAGGCAGAATATTTTACTACTTATCTGATGACTCTGGCTCTAGCTGGGCAGTGTATGTACCATCGGATGACTATGCCTCTATTTATCTGGGCAAAATATGGTACTAGTTATCTGATGACTCTATGGCTCTGGGCAGTGTATGCACCATGTGATAACGATGCCGCTATTTATCTGGGAAGCTTATGGTACTACTTATCTGGTGACTTTGTGCCTCTGTTTATTTGAGCATCATATAGTACTTTTTATATGCTGACTATATGCCTCTATTTATCTGGGAAACATATGGTACTACTTATCTGGTGACTGTATGCCTCTATTTATCTAGGCAGAATATTGTACTACTTATCTGATGACTCTGGCTGTAGCTGGGCAGTGTATGTACCATCTGATGACTATGCCTATATTTATCTGGCCAGTGTATATACCATCGGATGTCTATGCCTCGATTTATCTGGGCAAAATATGGTACTAATTATCTGATGACTCTATGGCTCTGTCTGGGCAATGTATGCACCATCTGATGACAATACCTTTATTTATCTGGCCAGTGTATGTACCATCTGATGACTATGCCTCTATTTATCTGGTCAGCTTATGTTACTACTTATCTGATGACTCTATGGCTCTGCCCGGGCAGTGTATGTACCATCTGATGACTATGCCTCTATTTATCTGGGCAGTGTATGGTACTACTTATCTGAAAACTCTATGGCTCTATCTGGGCTGTGTATGTACCATCTGATGACTATGCCTCTATTTATCTGGTCAGCTTATGTTACTACTTATCTGATGACTATATGGCTCTGTCCGGGCAGTGTATGTACCATCTGATGACTATGCCTCTATTTATCTGGGCAGTAAATGGTACTAATTATCTGATGGCTCAATGGCTCTATCTGGGCAGTGTATGTACTATATGATGACTATGTCTCTATTTATCTGGGCAGCATATAGATGTTGCTTATTTGTGCATGTATGTGTCTGGGTATATTCTAGTGCAAGAATATGCATGCTCGGTTACCACAGATAAGAGGGTCCTGAGGTTACCTGATACCCCCTAACTTTTAGTTACATCTATGTCCTTACGTCCAGACTCTCACAATCCCTGTGTAGGTGTCACCCACAACGATGCTTTTCTGCAAATTATATTCATTTTCATTACCTGAGTAAATGTCTATGGAACAGCTCAAAGACGGAATATGTCATAGACGAGACTTAACGTCTTGAATATATTAGACATCTCTTGAGCTTCTCTATCTCCACACTTTGCCAAGTGATATTGAAGCCATTTATCTTTTTTTTGCTCATATTAACTCCAGCCCTCTGTATGGAGCCCTCCTATAAAGTCAGCATCACTAATTTACGGATTATGCCTCCCCAAAGAATACATCAATTTTCCCTTTTAAGATTTAAAAAGCAACTTGAAATTACAAGTGTAACGTATTCCTTTCCACACGTTTTCTGGCTGGAGGACGGCTCGCTAATGTAGACGATACCCATATCATTGACATTTAACACTCTCAGCAGTAATGTAATTTGCTGAAAAAACAAAGTAAAGTACCTAGATTAGATTGTGTGATCCAAAGCGAGGAGATGAGAGAGGTGAGCGGAGAGTCTCGTTCTAATGGTCAAATATTGAAGGACACGGTACTGAGCGCCGTAGATAACTCTCAGTAAAACTCATTTCTATCGCACATCACAGTCTGATCCTGATACACAATACCCAGAGCTGTGTACATCAAGCCACTTTGGCTACATGATGGAACAAATTGATTCCATTTCAATATACCGGCTTCTCCTAAGCTTAATTAAAAGGAGACCATCAAATGCAATATAGATTTTTCTCAGAGGCCTCTCATCTTCCCATCTGGTACACAGGGTGCCCATAGTTTGGGTTTGAGTGAAATTAATGGAGCAAAAATGTGTATACTTCTTCGCTTTTTTTCTTATGTAACCAACTCTAAGTGCTGAGATGGAAAGTATTCAGGACCATCTCAAAGTGCATTAGATGTAAGAATAGGTTTCGTCCCCATTAAAACCTGTGTAGGTGAAAAAATGCAGCTTTAGGTCACACTGTACTGTCTGCTGCAGTGAAACCTGGTAAAGTATTTTTTTTTCCATCCAGTAAAAATATTGGATACATTGTATGTGTGTCATTTGAATGTTACTTTAGAATGTACTGAGACATTATGCTGAGACTTCTTGCTGCGAGAGGGAGATAGAGAGCTGTTTTGTGTATTGTCATGTGTCTCTGAGCACTTTGCACTATAAAACGTTACTAAAATAGAAGAAAACTATTTCTAGGGGGTATGGGGTTATTCTCTTATATATTATATGCTGTATATTTTAAATTTAAAGGGGTTAGGGTTAGAGCTGAACTCGGACATACCCATAATTTCACCTAGGCAGCCTACCTGACAAGAGAATCAGAGAATATCATGCTGCGATGCTCTCCTTTGCCCTGCGCTGAATCGCGCAGGGCAAAGGCATTTTGCCCAGTTTCAGTGACGAACCGGGCTCTGCTAGGCGGAGGCTTCCACCCAGCAGTGAGCCCGGTGACGTCACCGGCACTGGTGGGCAGGCTTTAGAGTTGCCCTAACCTGTAAAACGGCTAGGGCAGCGCTAAAGCCTTCCTATCAGAGTCGGGGACGTCACGAACACACTGCCGGGTTGAAGTCTCTCGCCCGGCAGTGTGTTATTAGTAAACAAGAAAGCCCTTGCGCTGCATGATCCAGCGCAGGACAAGGGAGTGCATAGGAGCATAATATGCTCTGATGCTCTTGTCAGGCAGGCTGCCTGGGTGAAACTATGGGTATGTCCGCGTTCAGCTCTTAACCCAGACAAACCCTTTAAGTAAGGAAATGAGGTTGTATGAATCTTTCCAGTTCATTACTAAACTGAGAATGTTCCTTAAAGGGGTTATCCAATGACTAATGTAAAAAATAAAAATCAGACACTATACAGTACATGACAATCTCTTTCTAATGAAGCTAGAACCAGCCCTGTACCTCACATGGATCCAGAGATCTCCACATTCATTGCTCTGCTAGATTTATATCAAGCTGACAGCTCAGGGGGAGTGTCTTTTCTGCTGCAGCTCAGGGGGCGTGTCCATGTTCTCCCTATCACAGCTCAGGGGGCGTGCCTCAGCTCTCCCTATCACAGCTCAGGGGGCGTGTCAATGTTCTCCCTATCACAGCTCAGGATGCAATTGAAGGATGAAACTGAGCATGTGTGGCCATCTCAGTGAGCAGGTCAAAGACATAAGAAAAAAATAAACAGCAGGTGGCGCTATATAGATACAATTTATTGAATTGAACTCAGTAGATATGCTAATTTTTTTTATTAAATGCAATTAAAAAAGAATTCAGATCCAGGTGCTGGTTTGAAAACTGTAGAATATGTTTTGTGGGACAACCCCTTTACCCGATCAGTCAGTCATTTATGATTGTGAAGATTATACTTTACCTAAAACCTCCACCTATAGCACATACATGTACCCCCAGCCAGTCATAGACCCAGGAAGCAGAGGTAAAATAAAATCATAATGCTACAGACATGGGTGCACCACCAATGAGGCCAGGTGAGGCGATTGCCTCAGGCAGCGCCAGGTAGAGGCAAGAGGGGGGCAGCCGAAGGGCCATGGGTCAAAGGGAAGGGATTAGGTTAAGAAATTGGCATTGGAAAGGAGGGCGCTGTTTCAATTTTCGACTCAGGCAGCAGGAAGGCTAGGTGCACCCCTGGCTACAGATCAGCCAGTGTGGACACACTGTGCCAACTAACCGGTTTGGCTTTGGGCTTAACCCTAAGGGCGTTATTCTGGTGCTCCCCTGGTATTCACCCTTTAGCCCCTCTACAGGGATCTGGCCTTTGCTGCAGGGAAGCAACTAGACCACTACTTGCAGGGATAGTTCCAGTGTAATTGGCATTTAACCCACAGGGATCAGTGATTTTGGGGCTGGGAGCTCCAGATATAGAAATATGACTAAAAGGTAGATATAGCCTGAATGTAGGTCTCTGAGATCCAGACAGCACACTTGACGCATAGATGGTGCAAGACACAGCATAAACAGGCAGCACGGTGATGGTGAAGCTACAGACAAGGTAGATGGACACGGTTAACTTAAACACAGACAACTGAAAGTTCTGGGCAGGTACAAGCTGGAGCATAGACAGGAATAAAGGCAGGATAAACGCAGGTAAAACACAACAGCACTAGATTATAAGAACAATTTTACTTTTGCTGGTCACCAGGGAACCTAAGCTCAGGCACCTTCCAACTGGAGAGGAGCACCTTAAATACCCAGGGATTTAAACCATAGGCTGGGAAAGGATTTGGTCCTAAGGTGACAGAGACTGGAGCACAACTCAGAAGCATGGACGCAGCAGCGTGGTGAGTAACGTTGGTATCATGCCCACAAAGTAGAGCAAGGCAGCTGTGGACATAGACAGCCGACCTAACACATAACCGACGGGGAATAACTGATGACTAGGACTGCAGTGCGGTTGGGTATGACAAAGTCAAAAAGAAAAGTCAATGAACCTCGCCCTGCCCTAGGTGTTCTCCGAATGTATTTTACAAATAATTTCAAAAATACCTCTTAGCAATCCTGACTCCCGCTGCAGATTATTTCATCACAATTAATGTAACCATGAACCATTATAGGTGTAATGAGAGGCACTCGCTAGGATCTGCCCGCACCCGGACCCTCCACTCTGGTCTTCTGCACACACATATCAGGATGAAGCCGCCGTTCTGTAGGTTTTATAAACCCATTACCCATAATTGACTATTGTCCGACTCCTACATATTTAATAGACGATTGCGGCTGATCCTTGGGAGCCTCGGAGCAGGTTATTAAGTCATCCGTAGTATATAATGGTCACTTCTTCTGTCCAGCCTCTCATTAACCCACTGCAATAGGCATGACAAGTAATTAGATGTAATTACCTGGAGCATTCACATGTATAACAGTAATTCTATTAGCTTTTGCTTTGGTTTTTCTTCTTTTTGTAAACCAAAAAATGTAACCTAGACATATTTTCGACAAAAAGTACTGACCAAGAACGCTGCCAGTACGGGTGCTGTAGACGAAGAGTTCTTCATGGATGGAATCAGGGGTTATGACTTGAAACTCTGTGGCCCAAGTCTACCATGTGTTTTTTTTATAATACTGGTGCCTTTTTTTGTGGCAGAAGGATCTTTGGGTCTTGTGCACCCCTATAGCTCCATCCTTGGGCAGAATGAACCTGTGCAAGAACCTTCCTCGCCTCAGGAAACAAAGTGTCAAAACCAAGAGCACAAGATTTGGACCAATAGAAAGACTTCTGTCCAATCATGACCCCGCTGTGTGTATGGCACCCTCTTCAATGGATACACTGAGACTTCATTGCGCATCTTGGACTCTAATGGCATCTTTTTCCTCATGGGCAGAATCAATGGTTATGACCTAAAACTAAATGGCCCCTATCAACCATGTGTCATTTATACTACTGGTGCCTTCTTATGTGGAAGGGTCTTTGGGTCTCGTTCACCTCCTTTAGCTCCACCCATGGTCAGAACGAACCTGCACAAGAACCCTCCTCATCTCAGACAACAAAGTATCAAAAACAGGGACCCAAGAATTGGACCAAAAGAAGAGCTTCTCTCCTACCATGAACCTGCCTTATGTGTGGCACCCTCTTCAATAGATACACCATGTGTGAAGAAGTTACTCCAGTTCAGGTTGGCGTCTTCTTCCACATTGGGTTGGAAACTGGCCATCTGTTTGGTAGGGCTTTCACCAAAAGAGAGGAGACTATATAGCTGTCCATCAAACCTAGGGGAGAAGGGAAACAAGCAGCTGGACCCTCCTATTGCTGGATGGTATGCTGACAGGAACTAGCACCCTTTAACCTTTTTACCTTTTTTGATATGTTTTTTTTTTATTTTACATTATTGCATGGCTTTGAATGCATCAATTTTCACATGATATAAAATCATTATCTTCTCATTAAGAATGCTATCGTTTGTGTAATGAGTACTTAAAGTTCGATTAGCCAAGCTCAACATCACAGGGCCATAAAAATTGGGAAGAAGATATTTTCAGAGCACACAACTTACAATGTGGGATGGAAGTGGTGACAGGGCGGCCATTGTCACTCTTGCTATTGAACCCCTTCTCTTCTAAGTCCCTTGCAGTTATCTGTATCTAATGAAGGATCGTTTGCTGACACCACCTGCAGTTGCTATGAGGTCTGGTCATGTATTTGTGCATAGGACTCAATGAAAAAGCACTACAGTGCTAGCAAGCAAAATAGGAAGAAGTGGCAAAAATAAGCATCAGACCCTCTCTCTCGGTGGTGGGGACGAGTGTGGTGATACCATGAAGAAGCTAGAAGAGCTCTTCTTTTCACACCACACTTAGAGGAGCCCTATTTTCACCACAAACCCTAGGAGAGACCTGTTTTCCAAGCACGTCCTATATGTGCCCTGTGATCACACCACACCCTAAAGGAGCCCCATGCTAATAGTATTGTAGAGCATCCAACTTTTCATATCACACTCCAGAGGAGCCCACTTTTTATATTACATTGTAGAGGAGTTCAATTTTCATTCCACACCCCAGAGGAACTTAATTTCCACACCATATTCTAGACATGCTCTATTTTACACCACACCCTAGAGGATCCTTATTTTATATCACACCCTAGATAAGCCCTTTTTTCATAGCATATCCTAGAGGAGCCCTATTTTCATATCACACCCTGGAGGAGCCCTGTTTTGATACCATACGCTAGAGGAGCCCTATTTTATATCATGCCTTAGAGTAGCCCAACACTTCGTAGAGGAACCTTGTTTTGATATCACTGCCTAGATGAGGACTATTTTCATACCACACCCTTTTTTCATACCACACTCTAGAGGATCTCTATCTTTTATACTATACCCTATTGAAACCCTATTTCCACATACACCCTAGAGGAGACTTATCTTCATACCACACCCTACAGGAGCACGATTTTCATACTACAGCCTAGAGGCGCCCACACACCACACCCTACAAGTGTCCAACTTTTATTTTTGCTATTGTCTCCTCAAATGCTTGCAGGCTACATTTATCCATACAATACAAAGCAATCCAGCACAGTCTGAAAGCTTACTGTAACGGGGAGCCGGCGGCGCGCTCCCTCCCTGCAGCGCCGCTGGTCACCCGCATCTATGCAGGAGCGAGGACATGGCCGGCATCCTTGTCTCCATGACGACGAGGGGGCGGAAAGGACCCGGCCACGCACGCATCCTTAGCGAGGCCTGCGTCTTCCATCCCCTAGACAACGAGCAGGGGAGGGTCTGAGCGCCAACCACAATGAGTCGGCACTCAGGTGTTTGAATATATTAAAGGGAGGTCACGTGGTGCTGGCCACATCACGTGACCCATCTATTAGGCCTATTTAAGCAGGCAACCAGCTGGCCACAGGTTGCCTGCGATTGATCCTATTACCCTCACCAGCGTTTTGTGTACTTTCGTGACTTCGGTATTGACCTCGGCTTTGAACTTGACCTCGTTCTCGTGTTACCCCTTGTACTGACGTTACCTTTCGGCTTCTGACCTCGGCTCGTATTTTGACTCTACTCCAGTGTTATCCCTTGGTATTGACGTGACCTCCTAGCTTTGACCTTGGCTTGGTAATATTCTCTTGTCCATGTGTTCTGTCTTTGTCTTTAGTTTTCTCCCTTTGTTCCCCTACCTGTATGTCCCAGCACATACGTAAGCTAGAGACTGCTGTCCAGTTGTACACCGTCAGTTAGGACGGACTGTGTAAGTAGGCAGGGACAGTGGAGTGGGTTTGAGCTCAGAGCTGCACTATTCCCTGAAACGTGACACTTACCATACTGACTCTAACTTTCATTGCACTATTTCTGTCTAATCAAAATGGGGCACGTTAAGACCATTGTTGTAGATGCCAGTCTTAGTAAATAAAGCCCCTGCTCTAGTGGTGGATCCATCACAGTTATGTAGAGGCACTGGCATCTCCATAACTTCAGTGCATCCTGCGTCAGTTCTAAATCTAAGACAGCTTCCTAAAACTGGTGTAGAAAATGGTAAATGAGACTGGCCTGCTGGCCCATCACCTTCCCCGTGGATGCACACCCACTTTTTTAGGCCTGGCGTGAGCGGGAAAAAGTTGCAGATTGCGGTGCAAAGGACCTACATATACTACTATAATCCTTTAGTAGATTCACCAAGCGTCATATATACACATGAAAATATGAATAAATATGAAGATATTGCTGCCGATGAGGTCCTACTCATGAGAATGATGTCACCAGGTATTGTGATGTCACAAGACTCTATGATGTCACCAGGTCCTGACTTAGCAATCTGCCACAGTTCAGCATCATTCACGGCTGCTGCACATATTGTGTAGCTTCAATGTTTCCTTTTTGGGGGAGGGGAGAAACAATTTTTGGTGATTTCAGAGTTTTGAAAGAAATCCCTTCATGTCGGTGCTTCTGCGATTGATGCATGACTGGATAGGGCACCTGTTCCAAATGTTCCCTTGTTGGACAGAAGCTTTAAGTGATGCTGGGCATTGATCCCCTATAGACCCATGATACAATGTAATCACCTATAAATCCTGTACGCTTTTGGGCTCCTGTAGATTTTTTTTTTTTACTTTTTTTACCAATATTATCGCAGGGTCATAAATAAATTAATTAAGATATGAAATAAAATCATTACCTTCTCATTAAGAATGCGATCGTTTGTGTAATGAGTACTTAAAGTTCGATTAGCGAAGCTCAACTTCACAGGGCCATAAAGAATGTGAACCGCGGGAGGAAATATGGAGCAATAACCGTCAGACGAGGCTGAGGATTGATCTTGAAGAGGACATCTTTCAGAAGACAATTTACAACGCGGGAGGCGATTTCCTCGCTGTGCCAACCGCTCCGACAAAACACATGGAGACATGTGAGAGATCTTCCTTAAAGGGCCGGCACTTCAGGGATTATAATGCTGGCGGCGGAGCGCTTTAAGAAGAGCTGCTGATGTCAGTCACACACATGGAGATGGGTGACATTCTGGTTCGATCACTCACCTCATCTATGAGCATTACAGTCGGCTGCTCCACAGTATGAAATGGCTGATAACAGGAAGCAATAGCTCGTATTCCTTTTTACTCCAATCAGCTTTTACAGATTCTTGGCCTGTGTAAAGACTTCTCTTCTCAAGACTAAATAACTGTAATCTTTCCTCATAACTAAACCTGCCTTTACACGGGACGATA
>ONZH01014691.1:0-39090 GCA_900303285.1 Rhinella marina
TGGAAAACCCAGAAAATGATGGAAACACCACGGAAATGGACAGGAAACAGCAGGGGCAGCATGCATGGATGCCTCTGAGGCTGCCTAACCGTACCATTTTGCCAAATTCTGAGCAACAGCCTGGTGGTGACCTTCAAGACAATTGTGCTGACCCAGACCAAGATGGGCAAGGCACATGCCCATCACATGTTAGTAAAGCACCCAACTAGGTGCAACGAAGGTCCATCACCGCCTGCAGGTGACACCACTAACCATGCTGGCACTGCTGTCCTATCCCCCACCCCATGACGCAGGCATAAGCCTGACACAGCCCAGAGTGACCAAGTGAGACTGAGGTAGCAGGTGAATCACTTAAAATTTTACCCTGACACGGAATGGCGATGAACGTCAGATGCCGCCTGCATGAGATTAGGGATAGAGTTGCTGTCTGTCAGGGAGTGTTAGAGCCTCAATTTAGATTTTGGTTAGGCAGGAATCTCCCACAAAGAACCCAACGGTCCTTCTAAGGGCTACAACGACCCTTTTTTTTTTTTATGGCCTCCTCTCGGCTGCTGGCTGGGACTTGTAGTGCAGCTTCCGCCATCTTGGCTGCATGCTGTGCACAGCAACTGGTGGTAGAAGGGGCAGCTGCTGGTGCTGCTGCTGTACCTTGGCTTGCTGGGATCTGTAGTGCAGTCTAGAGAATACGTTTTTTCCTATCATTTCTATACACTACAGTCCAGTGAACAATTATGTAGTGTACTGTACAGTAGCGTCAGTCTAGGGAATACGTTTTTTCTCTGTTATATATCCTACAGTGCAGTGAACAATTATTTAGTGTGCTGTACAGCAGCGTCAGTCTATAAAATACATATTTCTCTCCGTTATATGTATTACAGTCCAGTGAAAAATGGAGTGCTTTGCGGTACAATAGCCGCAGTCTAAAGACTACATCTTTTTCTCATTTATATGTACTACAGTCCAGTGAACAATTCTCTAGTGTGCTGTACAGCAGCGTCAGTCTATAAAATACGTATTTTTTCTCAGTTATATGTACTACAGTCCAGCGAAAAATGGAGTGCTATGCGGTAAATTAGCCACAGTCTAAAAATTCCTTTTTTTCTGTTATATATACTACAGTGCAGTAAACAATTCTGTCATGTGCAGTATAGTAGCCACACTCTAGTGTTGACACCAACAAGTGACCAAGTGAGACTGAGGTAGCAGGTGAAGCACATAAAATTTTACCCTGACACAGCATGGCGGTGAACCCAGAGTGACCAAGTTAGACTAAGGTAGCAGGTGAACCACCCAAAAATTAACCCTGACACAGCATGGCGGTGACACCACCAATGCCTTGGTCAGACTGAGATTGCAGTCAAATGGCTGTAGGTGAGCCTCCCAAAAAATTGTTTTTGAGTGTCAGTAGTTTACGCTCGTAAAAAAAAAAATTGATTGAAAAGAGGGCCTGTAGGTGGCCCTCTGTAAACATTGTTTGAAAACAGAGCCAGTAGGCCCTCTGAAAAATTGCCTGTTGGCTCAGCGTTTGTGTACAAAGAGAAGGAGGAGGGGAGGAACGGAGAGGAATTGGATACATAAACTATGTTCATGTTGAGCTGCTTTCCCCCCAGGCCAGCACCTCCAAGGCGTACAGCGCCAGTTGTCGTGTCCAGCTTTGCAACCCAGTAGTTGTATGGAGCAGAGTGATCACGCAGGACGTTGGTATGGTCAGCTAGGTACTCTCACACGATCTTTCTGAACAACTCCCTCCCTAATGGGGGACAGGTGACAGTCTTGCTGGGGTGCCATAAAACTGGCAAAGGCCTTGGAGAGTGTTCCCCTGCTAGTGCTTGACTAGCTGCCTGCTCCCCTCCTCTCCCCCACTAGTTGGCCCACAGAACTACGTCCTCTGCCGCTAGCGATGTCAGATGGGAAGTATAGTTTCAGCTTGTGCACCAGGGCCTGTTGATATTGATTCACTCTCATACTCCTCTACAGGAATGGGTGGAAAAGTTCTGCTTGTACCGGGGGTCCAGGAGGGTGAAAACCCAGTAATCGGTGTTGTCAAAAATGCTTCTAACGCGAGGGTCACAGGAAAGGCAGCCTAACATGAAGTCAGCCATGTGCACCAGAGTCCCAACACGCAAGAATTCTCTTTCCTCAGTAGGCTGACTCTCCATCTCCTCCAACTCCTCCTCCAACTCCTCCTCCTTCATCATCCATGCTGAGCAGTGACTTTTTCAGCAGACAAAGCAGCGGGATGGTGACGCTGATAATGGCGGCATTGCCGCTGACCATCTGCGTTGACTCATCAAAATGGCTTAACACCTGACAGATATCAGACATCCACGTCCACTCATTGTAGACTTGAAGAAGCTGACTACCAGTTCTCGTGGAAGTTGTCATCTAGCAGTCTACAATGGCTCTGCGGTGATGGTAAACCCTGGCTAACATGTGTAATGTAGAATTCCATCGCGTGGGCACATCGCACAACATTCGGTGAGCTGGAAGTTGTAAGCGCCATTGCACTGCCCTGAGGGTGGCAGCATCTGTGGTTGACTTACGGAAATGCGCACAGATACGTCGCACCTTGGTAAGCAAATCAGACAAATTGGGGTAGGTCTTGAGGAACCGCTGAACCACAAGATTGAACACGAGGGCCAGGCATGGTAAATGTGTGAGCCTGCCGAGATGCAGAGCCGCCACCAGGTTACGCCTGTTGTCACACACAACCATGCCTGGTTTGAGGTTCAGCGGCGCCAGCCATAGATCGGTCTGCGCCGTGATGCCCTGTAACAGCTCTTGGGTGGTGTGCCTCTTGTCACCTAATCTCAGCAGTTTCAGCACCGCCTGTTGGCGCTTACCCATGGCAGTGCAGCTGTGCCTGGAGCTACCGACTGAAGGCGCCGTGCTCACGGATGGTAATTGAGAGAAGGAGGAGGGGTTGGAGGAAGAGGCATAATAAGCCTGAGAAACTGTGACTGAGGCAGGCCCCGCAATCCTCGGGTTTGGGCAGTACTTGAGCGGCCCCAGGGTCAGACTCGGTCCCAGCCTCCACCAAGTTAACCCAATGTGCCGTCAGTGAGATATAGTGTCCCTGCCTGCCAGCACTTGTCCACGTATCCGTGGTTAGGTGGACCTTATCACTAACCGCGTTGTTCAGGGCACGCATGATGTTCTCTGACACGTGCTGGTGTAAGGCTGTGACGGCACATCGGGAAAAAGTGGCGGCTGGGGACCAAGTACCGAGGGACAGCCACCGCCATCAGGTTGCGGAAAGCCTCAGTCTATAGGGCAGCATCTCCATGCTCAACAATTTGGAGATGTGGACGTTTAGGGCTTGTGCATGTGGGTGGCTGGAATTGTATTTGCGCTTGCGCTCAAATGTCTGCTGCAAAGACAGATGAATGCTGCGCTGGGACACATTGGTGGAGGATCGTGGAGGTGAAGGGGTGGTTGTAGGGTGAGAGGAGCTCATGCTGGGGTCCTGGGCGTGGGGTTGACTCGCCGAGCCAGCATGTGACATAGGGGAAGGGGCAGTGGTGTGACCCGCAGGAGGTGAAAGGCCTTGGTTCCACTGAGTCGGGTGTTTAGCACTCATATGCCTGCGCATGCTAGTAGTGGTTAGGCTGGTAGTGGTGGCTCCCCTGCCTATCCTGGTGTGGCACAGGTTGCACACCACAGTCCGTTGGTCATCCTCACTTTCTTTAAAAAACCTCCAGACTTGTGAACATCTAGGCCTCGGCACGCGAGCTTGACTCCATAAAACAGTTGCTGATCTACCTGCTCTGGCCCTGCTTCTCCCTCTGGCCACCCCACTGCCTCTTCCAACCTGCTCTGGTGCTGCACTTGCCTCCCCCTCAGAAGCACTGTCTTGAGTTGGATTACCAACCTAGCTCGGGTCAGTCACCTTATCATCCACCAGCTTTGCTTCCGATTCCTCACTCTGCTCTCCCCTCGGACTTACTGCCCTGACAACAACGTCACTGTCTGACAACCGTGTCTCATCATCATCATTATCATCCGACACCTCTTCACGCACTACTTGCAAGACTACACTCTCATCACCCACAGACTGTGAAAGTTCTAAATTTTGGGCATCGGGACAGAGCAACTGCTCAGGTTGCTGTTGAGCAGTGGTTTGTGTCTCTGGGTAGGGTACTGAAAAGAGTTCCTGTGAGTATGCCTGATCTGAATCCATACTTTCCGGGGGGGGGGGCTCAGGCTGGGGGGAAGGAGGTTGAGCTGGAGGAGCCAGAGGTCTACTCACTTGGCTAGCGTGGGTGGACTGCGTGGAAGACTGAGTGGTGGATAAATTACTGGACGCATTGTCCGCTATCCACGTCATCACCTGTTCGCACTGTTGTGGTTTCAATAGTGGTGTACCACGTGAACCAGTGAGTTGCGAGATAAAGCTAGGGAGTGAAATTCTGCGGCGTTCCACTGCTCCCTCATCAACATGTACTGTGTCACCCTGCCCAGGACCATGGCCTCTGCCCCTACACTACTTGAACGCCCTCGTCCTTGACCCTTAGCCCTTGGGTTCAACATTTTGTATGTTCACTGCACTGTATGATATATATAACTGAGAGAAAAAACGTAGTCTTTAGACGGCGGCTATTGTACCGCAAACCACTCAATTTTTCACTGCAATGTATGATCTATAACTGAGAGAAAAAACATATATTTTCTAAACTCCGGCTAGTGTGCAGCACACGACAGAATATTGCACTGCACCGTAGTATTTATGACTGAGAGGAAAAACGTGTATTTTCTACACTCCGGCTAGTGTGCAGCAAACAACAGAATTTTGCACTGCACTGTAGTATATATGACTGAGAGGAAAAACGTAGTCTTTAGACGGCGGCTATTGCACCGCAAACCACTCAGTTTTTCACTGCACTGTAGGATATATAAAAAAAAGTATTCCCTAGACTGACGCTACTGTACAGCACACTACATAATTGTTCACTGGACTGTAGTGTATAGAAATTATATAAAAAACGTATTTCCTAGACTGACGCTACTGTACAGTTCACTACATAATTGTTCACTGGACTGTAGTGTATAGAAATGACAGAAAAACATATTCCCTAGACTGCACTACAGATCTCAGCAAGCCAAGGTACAGCAGCAGCAGCAAAAATGAGTACTGAGAGGACTTTGGGCAATTTCTTTTGGGTCTGTGTGGACCACGTGCTGTCCCTTCTGCCACCAGTCACTGTGTACAGTGTGCAGCCAAGATGGCGGTAGCTGCACTACAAGTCCCAGCCAGCAGTCAGGAGAAGACCAAAAAAAAGGTGCTTGTAGCCCTTAGAAGGGCTGTTGGGTATTTTGTGGGTGATTCCTGCCTAACCAACATCTAAATTCAAGCCCTAACACTCTCCCTGACAGACAGCAGCTCTATCCCTAATCTCATGCAGGCGGTGTCTGACGCGAGCAGCGCGGGACCAGATTCTTATATTCCCAGGTCATCTGATCTGGCCAGCCAATCCCTGCTATCGACTTGTAGGGGCCCCACGTGATGCTAGGAGGTACCAAAGACTCTCCTGCATGTTGATTGGCTGAGAAAAGGCGCCTAACATGCCGGAAGAGGAAGATGCCATTTCCTTGAGGATCACAATATGCTCGTCCGAGCAGGGCCGCTGTCAGGGGGGTACAGCAGAACCTACTGTGGGGGGCCCAGGCGCAGAACCTGCTGTGGGGCGGCCGGGCACAGGGCCGGCGTCAGCACCAGGCAAACCCGGGCATGTGCCGGGGGCCCTGAGCTCCTCGGCAGTGGCGTAGCTATAGGGGTCGCAGTTGCGACCGGGCCCCTAAGCTAGGGGGGCCCCGAGGGCCCCCCTTGCCACTTGCAGGGCCGCACCGCCAATTAGGCGAGGTGCGGCGCGGCCCTGCAGAGGGAGATGAGCGCTTCCATTGTGGAAGCGCTCATCTCCATAGTCATCTGTATAGCCGTCCTCAGGACAGCGATACAGATGCCTGTACTGAGGTGCAGGGGATGGAGAGGTGTCTCCCCTGCCCGTTACTCTGATAGGCTGCAGGCCTAGTGCCTGCAGCCTATTAGAGGCCGGCTCAGGCGGCACGATGACGTCATCGCGCCGCCTGAGCCGTACAGCGCGGGACACAGGCCGGAAGAGGCCTGCATCGCATCGCTGCCAGCCTGATGGAGGTAAGTATAAGGTTTTGTTTTTTTTTTTTTTATTGCTGAAATTGCGGACCGGAGCTTTATTGGGGGCACTGGGGGCATTTTTACTGGCACATGGCATTTTTACTGGCACATGGGGGTACTGGGGGCATTTTTACTGGCACATGGGGTACTGGGGGCATTTTTACTGGCACATGGGGGCACTGGGGGCATTTTCACTGGCACATGGGGGCACTGGGGGCATTTTTACTGGCACTGGGGGCATTTCTTACTGGCACATGGCATTTTCACTGGCACATGGGGGCACTGGGGGCATTTTTACTGGCACATGGGGGTACTGGGGGCATTTTTACTGGCACATGGGGGCACTGGGGGCATTTTCACTGGCACATGGGGGCACTGGGGGCATTTTTACTGGCACTGGGGGCATTTCTTACTGGCACTGGGCATTTTTACTGGCACATGGGGGCACTTGGGGGCATTTCTTAATGGCACGGGAGCACTGGGGGCATTTCTTAATGGCACATGGGGGCACTGGGGGGCATTTTTACTGGCACATGGGGGCACTGGGGGCATTTCTTACTGGCACATAATTTGGGGAGCATTTCTTACTGGAAAATAATTTGGGGGGCATCTATGGGGGTGGGACACTTTACTGGCACATGATTTTGGGGGGAATCAATGGGGGGAACTTATGGTGCATTATTGGGGCGTTTCTTACTGGCACATAATTTGGGGGGCATCTATGGGTGGGGACTACTGGCACATTATTGGGGTGAAATTTTGGGGGCACTTCTGGCACATTATTGCGGGGTAGTGAACTAGTAAACTTAGTAGTAAACTAATATTTTTTTCTGTCAAACTGCAGAGATGAGAAATTGCTGAAAAATGGCGTCTGGTCTGAAAGGAGAAGATGAAGAAAAAGAAGATCTATATTAGAGGAGACGACACTGGATGTAAGAGGTATGGGGCGCTGTATTATACTGGATGTAAGAGGTATGGGGCGCTGGATTAGGCTACATTCACATGAACGTTGTGTTTTGCAGTCTGCAAATTGCGGATCCGCAAAAAAAGGATGATGTTCCGTATGGCATCCGTTTTTTTTTTTTGTTTTTTTTTTTGCAGATCCACTGTAACAATGCCTATCCTTGTCCGCAAAACGGACAAAAATAGGAATGGACATACAGCCGCAAAATATGCAGATCGGAGGCTGCAAAAACAACTGTCGTGTGAATGTAGCCGGGGGAGGGGCTGAACTCTTGCATCGGGCCCATGAGCCTTTAGCTACGCCCCTGCTCCTCGGGGGGCCCACTCAGCCGCTGGCTTTTTTTTTTTTTTAATTCATTTTTTTATTTTTGCTGCTCCCTCCCGAGTCCCGTCCCACTGAGCCGCTTTAATGCCGGCTCCGAGTCCTCACTCACCCCACTGCCCTTTAACAGTGCCCAGCCACAGTCTCCTCCACGGCTCAGCGGGTGCCGCCTACCTCCTTGCCGCGCTTCAGCTGTCTCCTCCTTCCCACCGCCACCAGCAGAGGAGGAGACAGCTGAAGCGCAAGGGAGAGATGAAGACTGAGGCGGCGCCATCTTAGTGGCAGGTGCAGCGACAGCAGCCCAGCAACGCGGTGCAGTAAGTAACTTGCCCCAGCCAGCCCAGTCTGAAGGGTCATTTTGCTTGTATTTTCATCTCCAGCTCTGGGTCATTATTGAATAAGGTCATCTTCTGTACTTCTGCATTGCAACCTGGGGGATGTAGGTCTGGGGGCACAAGACGCCAACCTGAGGTCTAATGGGGGGGGGAGACCCAGATCTGAGGTCTGATGGGGGCACGAGACGCCGACCTGAGGTCTGATGGGGGCACGAGACGCCGACCTGAGGTCTGATGGGGGCACGAGACGCCGACCTGGGGTTGGGGGCGGGGGGGGGGCCGCGAAATTTGCCTGTAGGGGGCCCCGAAATTCATGATGGCAGCCCTGCATCCAAGTAGTGAGCATATGCGAATAGCCTAATGCTTGAACGAGCATCACGCTCGGATGAGCATGTTCGCTCATCTCTAGTCGCCATTAGGGATGAGCGAACCGAACCGTAACGAACCAGATTCGTTACGAACTTTACCGAACGTTCGGTTCGTCCCCGAACCGAACTTTCGTCAAGTTCGTATGAATCAGGTTCGTAAATAAAGTTTACTTTTTCCACAGAATAGACCAGGATACAAGGGATTATTTATTACTCCTACAATCCCTTGTATCCTGGTGTGACCCTCGTGTCAAACCACCCTTTTGGGAGGAGAATGGCCGAGATGGGTTATTATTTTCGTTCGTCCGAACGTTCGTTCGGACGAGCGAACAGAACCGTAACGAACCAGATTCGTTTAAGAACTTTTAAGACGAATCTGGTTAAAATAAAAACGGCACATCAAATGCGTACATATTCAGTTAAGTAGCGTACCTTTGACAACGCTAGACTGTATGTTCGTTATTTGTGCGGGAATGTTCGCATTAGCGTACGTATTAGTGTAGATTCTCAAATATGCGTATATTCGTTCGTATAAGGTTCGTTTTAGGTTCGGTTCGTACGAATCCGAACTTCAAGAAAGTTCGCCGAAGCGAACCGAACCGAACTTTTCAAAAGTTCGCTCATCCCTAGTCGCCATATATGACCCTATAACTTTTTGGTATTTATTTGTACGGAGCTGTATAGGGGCTCATTTTTTGCGGGGTGATCTGAAATTTTCATTGATACCATTCTGGGGCGTGTATGACTTTTTGATCACTTTTTTTTTTTTTTATTCAATTTTTTTTTTTAGAAAATAAAGCAACCAAAAATGGCAAATTGTCCATTTTGACGCTCTTTTCCATTTCGCTGTATTCCGTAAGGGAAAGAAATTTTTATATTTCTATAGAATGGACGTTTTTGCACCTGGCGATACCCATGATGTGTTATTTTTTTGCTGATATCATAGACTCCAATGCACTTGCATTGGACTCTATGATGAATTTACTAGTTTCCTATGGAGCCCTATTGCAGGCAAGGGCTCCATAGGAAATACTATGCAGCAGCCTCCTGCCATTCACAAAGGGGGAGCTGGAGCAACACCGGAAGCGTGTGCTTCCAGTGATTGACATGCTCGGATGCCGCGGTCAGGATTGACCACGGCATCCAAGGGTTTAAATGTCCGCAATCGTCATTACTGCCGGTTGCGAACATCAGCCGCATGTGTCTGCTGTAGGAATAAGCAGGCCAACTGTGGCTATGGTGCCCGCTCTGCTCAGGAGCGGGCGCCTTCTTTAAAGACACGCCCAGTGCCGTACTAGTACTGCACTGGGCGTGAAGGGGTTAAAGACCAGCTAAAGCTGGTCACGGACATTTAACTCTTCAGATGCCGTGGCCAAACCTGTCCACAGCATCTGAGCATGAGCAAACCCAGAACGCTTCCGGGTATGCTCCAGCTCCCTCTGGCGACGATCTGAGGAGCCAGAGCTTGTATACAGCTACTCCTGTCATAGAGAATGACAGGAGGCTGCTGCATAGTGTTTCTTATGGATCTCCTGTCTGTAGCAGGGCTCCATGGTAAACTAGATAACTTCTCATACACTTTAATGCTAATGCATTGGAGTCTGAGAATAGCAATCTAAAAATCCAAAAAATGAGTGCTCACACCTCCATACACATAACTACAAAAAGTTATAGGGGTCAGAATATAATAACGAAAAAATAAAACTGAGTTTTTTCCAAGAAAAACTAATTGAATTTTTCAGGCAACAAGGCAGCATGCCGGTCTTGGTGAAAAAATATGTGGATCCTTTAATACACCCAATGTATTAAAGGATGCACATATTTTTTCACCAAGACCGGAGTGCTGCCTTGTATATATTCTGCATTACATTTTAGGATTTTTATCCAGAATCCCTTTAAGAATTCTGTTCATGAACTGATGTGAAAAAATGTAAAGCTATGGTAGTATCTTGAGATAAAATTAGGTCAGAAATGTGACTATTACCAGAAGACGAATATCAATGAAAGCCTGATATCCTCATGTAAGTCTGGGGATGTCTGCTTTTACCAGTCTTTGATCAACAAAGTTAATGCTGACCATCATGCTCAAGAAATGCAACTGCTCTTTGTTTCTTCTATGGACCCATTTTGATTCTATTGATCTTTCAGTCATATTACAGACTAATTGCTCCACTTTGGATGAATAAAATCAAACTTAAATCCAAGCTTAACATTAACAGAATGTGTGTATTTGTGCAATCTTTTCTCATTTCTCAGTTGTTTTATTTACAGGAATAAAGACAAGCCCTTTCTCCTATTTGTGTCATACATTCAAGTGCACACAGCTCTGTACGCTTCTGCTGAGTTTAGAGGAAAAAGCAAGCATGGCATTTATGGCGATGCTGTCGAAGAAGTAGACTGGAGTGTAGGTAAGTTCAAATTCATTAAATTTATGTTTTCTATTTTTAAAATGGGTGTTAATATTTTAAGTGTAGCTTTTAATAGTTTAAGCATTCAAGCAATAAAGCAAAATAAAAAGAAGCTGAAATTCTATAGCAGTGCAATAATTATCCACTTCAAGACCAGGCCTAATTTTGCAAATCTGACATGTGTCACTTCATGTGGTAATAACTTTGGAACACTTTTACTTATCCAAGCCATTCAGAGACTGTTTTCTCATGACACATTGTACTTCATGTTAATGGTAAATTTGAGTCAATATGTTTTACCTTTATTTATAAAAAATCAAAATTTACTGAAAATTTTGGAAAAAAAAATCACAATTTTTTAAATATGAATTTCTCTGCTTTTAAGTTGCATAGGGATATCTAATAAAATTGTTATTAATGAACATTCACCATATGTCCACTTTATGTTGGCATAATTTTGGAAATGTAATTTTATTTTTTTAGGACATTAGAAGGCTTCAAATTTTAGATGTAATTTTTAAGATTTTCATGAAAATTTCCAATAGTTAATTTTAAAGGACCTTTGCAGTTCTAAAGTGACTTTGAGGGGCTTAAATAATAGAAACCTCCCATAAATGAACATATTTTAGAAACTACAGCCCCCAATGTAATCAAAACTGATTTTACAAAGTTTTGTTAACCCTTTAGATTTCCCACAAGAATTAAAACAGAAGGAAGGTGAAATTTAAAATATATATATTTTTTCGCAGATTTTCAATTTTTAATTCATTTTTCCCATAAAATAGCAAGGGTAAACCGCAAATCAAACCTGAATATTTATTTTCCTGATTCTGAAGTTTGCAGAAAAACCCCATATGTGGTTGTAAACTGCTCTGTGACCGGCAGTAATGAGAGTGAGACAGTACAAGCATTTGTGATCGCTTTGACAGCTTGTCAGAGTGATCAAAAGCCTGGAGGCCAGGAAAAAAAATCTCAGGTTAAAGCTCCATGTTCTTGGCTGTCAGGAGGCAGCTGAGTCATGGAGCTTCTATGTACATGTGCTGCACACAGGGGGCAAAGCTCAAGGACGTTTATAGTCAATGGGCAGATTTGAAGTGGTTATATTAAATAGGCTTCCATATATTCTATTTTTAATTTAGTGCATGTTCCAAAGCCATGACCTTGCTTAAATTGGATATGCCCAGATACTGTACCTCTTTATCCCAAGGTCCATGGATAAGGCAATGATAATAGTTTGCATAACACCATGGGAGATTTGGCATTGATAGAGTAGGAAATAGAAGGAATTAAATTTAATAACACTCCAAAAATAGAGACACTTGTGTGATCTTCCTATTCAAACCTACGGTCATCTTGCAACTTTCAGAGTGGTGACTAAATTAGCGCCTTCACTAAACAAACCTGGCAAACAAGAAAGGACCGAAACATGGATTTAAGGAACCTTCACTTTTGCAAAATGACATGGAGCAAGAAATTACTGTTTCACACTCAAGTTAGCAGGAAATTATTGAGCAACAACTTTACTATGAGTAACAAGTACTCAATCGCCAGCAATTAAAATGCTACAATCATCTCAAAGTTTAAGGTACTTACACCATACACGATGGCAGTTTTCTCACTCTCCCAAAGCTAAGCGGAGCAGGCTTCTGCCTGTGCCTGCTTCGCTATGTACAAAGCTTATATGCAGGACTTTTAGCTTAGGGAATCAGACACAGGCTGGAGCCTGCTCCACTCAGCTAATCCTGGCATAGCACATGATTACATGATACCCATGTGCTATGCAATCATTTCGTAATGCAATGTGCCCTCCTGCCTGTCCTCCATTCACTGTGGCCTCATTCATAAACTGTAGACTCTGTACACCACTGAGAAGTCAGTGCATAGAAAAGTGGACTTTAACCACTTCCAGTCTGCCCATTGACTATAAACGTCCTTGTAGTGGATCTCTATCTCTGAATGGACGTTTTAAAACGTCCTTGAGCTTTGCCCCCTGTGTGCAGCACCTGTACATAGAAGCTCCATGACTCAGCTACCTCCTGACAGCCAAGAACATGGAGCTTTAACCTGAGACCCTTTTTCCTGGCCTCCAGGCTTTTGATCACTCTGACAAACTGTCAAAGCCATCACAAATGCTTGTACTATCTCCCTCTCATTACTGCCGGTCACAGAGTAGTTTACAACCACATATGGGGTGTTTCTGCAAACTTCAGGAAAGTAAATATTCAGGTTTGATTTGCAGTTTACCCTTGCTATCTTATAGGAAAAATTAATTAAAAATTGAAAATCTGCAAAAAAAATATTTATTTTTAAATTTCCCCTTCCTTCCTTCCTTCTGTTTTAAATCTTGTGAGAAATCTAAAGGGTTAACAAACTTTGTAAAAATCAGTTTGGATTACATTGGAGGCTGTAGTTTCTAAAATATGTTCATTTATGGGAGGTTTCTATTATTTAAGCCCCTCAAAGTCACTTTAGAACTGCAAAGGTCCTTTAAAATTAACTATTGGAAATTTTCATGAAAATCTTAAAAATTACATCTAAAATTCGAAGCCTTCTAACGTCCTCAAAAAATAAAATTACATTTCCAAAATTATGCCAACGTAATGTGGACATGCAACTTAAAAGCAGAGAAATTAATATTTAAAAAATTGATTTTTTTTTTTTCAAAATTTTCAGTAAATTTTGGATTTTTTTTATAAATAAAGGTAAAATATATTGACTCAAATTTACCATTAACACAAAGTACAATGTGTCACAAGAAAACAATCTATGAATGGCTTGGATAAGTAAGTGTTCCAAAGTTATTACCACATGAAGTGACACATATCAGATTTGCAAAATTAGGCCTGGTCAGGAAGGGGGTAAATGGCCCGGATGGGAAGTGGTTAAGCGCCAGAGAAAGGTGCGCTTCAGGGAGGGAAAGTCTCTAATAAAAATACAAAATGCCTTATTAAAGTACATTTCAAAAAGTATTATTGTGACATTAAGTTTTTGGTAAAATGTTCCTAATCAAAAGTTTAGTTACTCTCTAAAAGTGTTGAGTGACCACCTGGGTGCTCGGGTGCTCTGGCCAAGCACTATGGGGTGTAAGTCAATGGGACTAAACCATGCACTCCCCAGTGCCTGGTTTGAAAAAGGTCCCCCAATTTTTTTTTTTTTTTTAAAAAAGTCCCAAATCTTCCTTCCTCCCAAATAGCCCTTAAAAGGGCTTTTATTTGTTTTTAAAATAAATTCTATCCCTGCCTAGCCATTTCTGTCCCTACACTATCTGTCCCTCCTTGCGGCAGCTCTCCCAGACTAACACTGGCTGGGAAGGCATCACTGGGTGCTATATAGCACCTGATGACGCGTTCCCGGCTAGCCAATCAGTGTAATGCCAGTAGCTAAGATGGCTACTGGCATTACACTGAATGACTTTCCTCCCCGCACGCTAATTAATTAGTGTGCGGGGAGGGGACTCGAGCATGGCGCTCAAGTACACCCGGTGTTCGGCCAAACACCGAGTGGACCCAAGCGCCAGCATGCTCGTCCGAACAGAGAGTTTGGCCGAGCATGCTTGCTCATCACTACTCTTTAAGGCTATAAAACTACGTGTTTTGGGGATACACAAGTCCCCTTTTTCAGGTAATAATTGCATGAGGAAAGGACATGAGGTAAGGTTTATAAATACACAGAAAGAGAGACAAAAGGAGCATAGCTGTCACTGGATGAGAGGAAATTCCCCCTTCATGCAGGCACAAATCAGGGAACAATACAAAACCAAAATTACAAAGTAAAAATATAAATAGTTTCCGGGAATTAATGGGAGCATAAGGTGAAATGTGCCAAGCCTAATTGAACAGAAGAATCAGATGGCTGAGTACAATGGATCGAGCTGTGGAGAGGAGTCGGTGGTCACATGGAAATCATAGTCACGTGGTCTGGTCATGCTGTGTGTATCCTAGGGAGCAGGATACTGGAGTGCTGAGTATGGTATACCAGTTGCGTGTTTGTGAGTCCCAATCACATAATTCATGTTAGTGGGTCTTCTAGGGAGCAGGATGCTGGGTCACCATATATGCGGTGCCAGCCATATGATCGCAATGCCTGATCATGTGACTGCATACGGGCACGATTGTACAGACTGCTGAATGGTAGTCCGGACGTCTAAAGGGAAAAAGGTGTGATGGATAAAGAGGAAGATGTTTCCCTCTTCTGGGTCATGTGGCATTGGTCACATGAAGAAAAAAGGGGAAATGTATAAATAAAGAAATCGTAATAAATATTCTCATGTGATTACATGTATAAGAACATCAAAATTGTAAATGACTGGATAAAAAAGACAAGCAATACATGGATTTTTTAAATCCGGTACCCATAATAAACAAAAAAAATGCTTGAATGATTGCAAACAAGAAACTTCTAATAAATATCTAAATGAATGGATAAAAATAGATAACATATAAATAACTAACTAATTTAAACAAAACAAGAAAATAAATACATAATTAGAAAATTAAAACCATAAATAAAGGTGTCTGGTCTATATTTAAAGGATAAGAGCCAATGGCTGATTTTCAAAGGTTAATTTCAAACACCTTGTTTAGCCCGATTCAGACTGTTATTTTTGAATATCTAAAACATTTTGCATCTTCTCAGACTTTAGGCTGCTACGGCAAAAGATGAACATTTGCTGGTGTAATTTTGAAGCCAAGACAGGTGCCCTCATGGTATTCATCAGCGTCTCTGGACACCCGCTTTACATTAGATCTATGTTTATTAATCTGTTCCGTAATGTCTGCATGGTCCGACTCGCATATCGGATGCCAAAGAGGCACTCCAGCACATAGATAACATGGGTGTAGCTGCAGTCTAGGCAACTTTTGATTAGGAACTTTCCACATTTAGGTTATTAAAAAAAAATGTAAAAAATCACTATTGGTTTTACAGCGCAAGCATTTGGGTTGACTACATCTGAAGCTCCCACTGGGTTTTTGTTTGTTGATAGGTGGGGGTAGTAGGTTCTCCCTCAACTGTGGTCAGACTTTACTAAGAGGAGGTGTGTGTTGTTGTTGTTGTTGTTGTTGTTGTTGTGTTTTTTTTTTGTTTTTTTTTTTAAGAACAGGATCTTTTTTTCAAAACATACAGTAATTTGATAGAATATTCTTCACTGCATGATGATTACTGCTATACATAGTGATAAAATTACCAAATGGTATCTCTCCATTTTTTTGCTGGTTGGTAGGAGACATTCTATTTGCATTATGTTCTTTTGCCCTTCCAAAAGCTGCATCTATTACACTTGGGGGATAGTCTTACTCACAAAATCTAGTATGTAGTATTGCACCTTGTTCTTTAAAGTTGCTCTCCAATTTGTATTTGCACCTTACC
Source organism: Rhinella marina (assembly GCA_900303285.1). Classification (NCBI taxonomy): domain Eukaryota; kingdom Metazoa; phylum Chordata; class Amphibia; order Anura; family Bufonidae; genus Rhinella; species Rhinella marina. The sequence continues at coordinate 15,915 of ONZH01014691.1, forward strand.
CTTTTAAACTGGATGAACAGAATATTTAGTTTCCATTTTTTTCCAGGTACTCGGTCTTTGCAATAACATAGGTACTAGAGATAAGCGAGCATGCTCATCCGAGCTTGGTGCTCGTTCGAGTATTAAGGTACTCGTAAGTGCTCGCTGCTCGGACGAGTATGTCGCCATGCTCGAGGAAATGGCATCTCCCGCATTTTGAATTTTTGGCGCCTATAAACTCAGCCAATCACAAACCAGGAGACACTGCGGTACACCCAGCATCACGTGGGGCCCTTACATGTCGATAGCAGGGGTTGGCTGGCCTGATCTGGTGACCCTGGAATATACTAGTGACTGCCCACGGTGCTCGGCTCAGATGCTGTCTGGATGTTGTTAGGGACAGAGCTGCTGCGTTTCAGGGAGAGTGTAAGGGCCTGGATTTAGTTCTCTGTTAGGCAGGAGTGATCTGAAAAGAACCCAACAGCCCTTCTAAGGGCTACAAGACATTTTTTTATTTTGTCTCCTGGCTGGGCTGGCTGGCACTAGCAGTGCAGCTAATGCCATATATAACACTTTATTTTATTGTTTTAACTCAGTGATACAAATCCATTTAATACAGCAGTGTGGAACCATTCTGTGTGTCACAGTTCAGCTGTCCACTCGCCACAAACCACAATCCGTATTTTCTGTCCAGGTGACCCATACTTTGCTTTCACTGATACAGCTACATTACAAAAATCTCTGTGCGATATTTTTCTGGGTTGCAGTCAAAATAGCCACAGTCAGCAGGGGCTGAGTTTGCTCTCTGATAGTTTCTGCATGTCACGTTTAAAAAAAAAAAAAAAAAAAAATATATATATATATATATATATATATATATATATATATATATATATATATATATTAGCAGAGAGACCCGGCTTCGCCTGGGTATATTTCATCTATTTATTTAATGTTTCTGTGTGTTGTTGCAGAGAGAAAGTCAATGCAGCTGACAGAAATTGATTTTTACCTTCATCTTTTCAATTCCTATTGGCTGCGGAGTAGGAGGGGGTGTGGTTTAATGGGACACGGGGTGGGGGGGTGTTAAGTCCTTCATTTCAGGGTGGCCTGAATTATAGGTTAATGCCATGGTAATTTGAGGAATCACAATGGGTAGCGGTGGAAGAAAACATTGCTTTGCGCGGGTATATTTAATCTATTTCATTTAATGTTTCTGTGTGTCGTTGCAGAGAGAAAGTCATTCTCCCTCCCATCCTTGCAGCTGACAGATGTTTATTTTTACCTTCAATTGTTCAATCTCCATTGGCTGCGGAGTGGGAGGGGTCATGGCCTGACTGAGTCGGGGGCATGACGTTGCAAGACCTGGGGCGGGGTTTTAAGTCCTTCTTTTGATGGTGGGCAGAATTACAGGTCGATGCCATGGTAATTTATGAGGACACGCCATGGGTAACAGTGGAAGAAAACATTGCTTTGCACGGGTATATTTAATCTGTTTCATTTAATGTTTCTGTATGTTGTTGCAGAAAGAAATCCAACTTCCCTCCCACCCCTGCAGCTGACAGAAGTTGATTTTTTACCTTCATTTTTTCAATCCTCGTTGGCTGCGGAGTGGGACGGGGCGTGGCCTGACAGTCAGAGACTGGTTTCGCGAGATCTGGGGCGGGGGTCAGAGTGGCATGAATTACAGGTCAATGACATGGTAATTTATGGGGACCCGCAATGGGTAGCAGTGGAAAAAAACATCTTTTATTAGTACTGAATGGTCGTAGTCTAAAATTAGTCAATTTCATCTACGATTTTTGTGTGTCGTTGCAGAGAGAAATTCACCCTCCCACCCCTGCAGCTGACAGAAGTTTATTTTTCCCTTCATTTTTTCAATCCCTGTTGGCTGCGGAGTGGGAGGGGGCGTGGCCTGACAGACGGGGCGTGGCTTAGCAAAAGGCTTCGAACGGTTGTAGTCTATAATTAGTCTATTTCATCTAAAATTTTTGTGTGTCGTTGCAGAGAGACATTCACCCTCCCACCCCTGCAGCAAACAGAAGTTTATTTTTACCTTCATTTTTTCAATTTCCGTTGGCTGCGGAGTGGGTGGGGGCGTGACCTGACAGAGTCGGGGGCGTGGATTAGCAAGACGCTTCGCATGGGTGGATTTAATCTATTTTATTTAATGTTTGTGTGTGTTGTTGCAGAAAGAAAGTCAACCTCCCACCCATCCCTGCAGCTGACAGAAGTTGATTTTTACCTTTATTTTTTCAATCTCTGTTGGCTGCGGAGTGAAAGGGGGTGTGGCCTGACGGAGTTGGGGGTGTGGCTTAGTGAGACCTGGGGCGGGGGTTTTAACTACTTCTTTTAGGGTGGCCTGAATTAAAGGTCAATACCATGCTTATTTATGAGCCCACGCAATAGGCAGCAGTGGAGCAAAACATCTTTTATTACTACTGAACTGTAGTAATAGAAAAACACATAAGTTATATTTATGGTAACGGAATACCTTTAACAGTGTCAGTAAATAGAAATGGATGAGATCCTCAGCTGCTGATAATTACCTGGTTGTTATGGAAACCTGCCCTCCCTGTGTGGCTTTGCAGAGAATGGCAGTTGGAGTTTAAAACCAAAGCTCCCAGTTGTAATGTTGGCTAATGGAGATCATATTTTGGGAATATCTCGGGAACGGTACGTCCTAGACAGATGAGACCTGGTCTAAAACCTTCCCGGACACCTGATGTACCTGTATGCCGAATTTGGTGAAAATCGGTCCAGTAGTTTGGTCGCGCATAGAGAACAGACAGACAGAAATTCATTTTTATATTATTAAGAGATTATATATATATATATATATATATATATATATATATATATATATATATATATATATATATATAATAAATACACTTATATACAGAAAATGTTGACCCCCAGGGCTAAGGGTCGAGGACGAGGGCATGGGCGTGGACATTCAATTACTGCAGGGGGCAGAGGCCATGGTCCTGGGCAGGGTGAGACTGTACCTGCTGATGAGGGAGCAGGGGAACGCCGCAGAGCTACACTCCTTAGCTTCATGTCTCAACTTATAGGGACACGTGGTAGATGACTGTTGAAACCACAACAGTGCGAACAGCTGATGTTGTGGATTGCGGACAATGCTTCAAGTAATTTGTCCACCAGTCCACCCACGTTACCCAAGGGAGCACTCCTCTGGCTCCTCCACCTCAACCTCCTACCCCCCAGTCTGCCCCCTCCCAGGAAAATTTGGAATGCGATCCGGCATACTCTCAGGAACTGTTTTCTGGACCCTTCCCAGAGTCACAAACCACTTCTCAGGTTGCTGCTGACCTCTTTCCCGATGCCCAAGTTTTCCAACTGTCGCAGTCTGTGGGTGATGATGATGATGATGATGATGACAATGCTGACTTAGTGGAAGAAGTGTGTAAAGAGGTGTCAGACGATGAGGAGACACGGTTGTCAGACAGTGGTGAAGTTGTTGTCAGGGCAGGAAGTCCGAGGGGGGAGCAGACTGTGGAATTGGAGGATGACGAGGTGACTGACCCAAGCTGGGTTGATAAGCCGAGTGAAGACAGTGCTTCTGAGGCGGAGGCGAGTGCTGCACCAGAACAGGTTGGAAGAGGCAGTGGTATGGCCAGAGGGAGAAGCAGGGCCAGAGCTGGTGCATCAGCAGCAACTGTTTCACGTAGTGAAGCTCCCGTGGCGAGGCGTAGATGTTCGCAAGTATGGAGGTTCTTTAAAGAAAGGATGACCGACGGACTGTGGTGTGCAACCTGTCCAACACCAGGATAAGCAGGGGTGCCACCACTACTAGCCTAACCACCACCAGCATGCGCAGGCATATGAGTGCTAAACACCCCACTCAATGGAACCAAGGCCGTTCACCTCCTGCGGGTCACACCACTGCTCCTTCCCCTGTGTCACTCACTGCCTCTGCTAGTCAACCCCCTGCCCAGGACCCCGGCACGAGCGCCTCCCGCCGGAAAACCACGCCTTCGCCTCCACGATCCTCCACAGCGTCCACCAATGTGTCCCAGCGCAGTATTCAGCTGTCTTTACAGCAGACGCTGGAGCGCAAAAGGAAATACAGTTCCACCCATCCACATGCCCAAGTCCTAAATGTCCACATCTCCAAATTGCTGAGCCTGGAGATGCTGCCCTATAGGTTGGTAGAGACCAAGGCCTTTCGCAATCTCATGGCGGTGGCTGCCCCTCGGTATTCGGTCCCCAGCCACCACTATTTTTCCCGATGTGCCGTCCCAGCCCTACACCAGCACGTGTCACAGAACATCATCCGTGCCCTGACCAACGCTGTTTCTGAGAAGGTCCACCTAACCACGGACACGTGGACAAGTGCTTCTGGGCAGGGACACTATCTCACTGACGGCACATTGGGTTAACTTGGTGGAGGCTGGGACTGAGAGTGACCCTGGGGCCGCTCATGTACTGCCCACACCGTGGATTTGCGGGGATTACCTCGGTCACGGTCTCTCAGACGTACTATGCCTCCTCCTCCGACCCCTCCTCCACCTCCTCCTCCGAATTACCATCCGTGGGCACGGTGCCTTCAGTCCGTAGCTCTAGGCGCAGCAGCAGTGCTGTGGTTAAGCGCCAGCAGGCTGCTGAGCTTAGGTGACAAAAGGCACACCGCCCAAGAGCTGTTACAGGGCATCACGGCGCAGACCGATGTGTGGCTGGCACCGCTGAACCTCAAGCCAGGCATGGTTGTGTGTGACAACGGGCATAACCTGGTGGCGGCTCTGCAACTTGGCAGACTGACACATGTGCCATGCCTGGCCCACATGTTCAATCTAATAGTTCAGCGGTTCCTCAAGACATACCCCAATCTGTCTGATTTGCTCACCAAGGTGCGCCGCATCTGTGCGCATTTCCGCAAGTCGACCACAGATGCTGCCACTCTCAGGGCAGTGCAGCGCAGCGCCACCTACAACTGCCCACTTACCGACTGTTGTGCGACGTGCCCACAAGATGGAATTCAACATTAAACATGTTATCCAGAGTTTACCAGCAGCGCAGAGCGATTGTAGACTGCCAGATGTCAACTTCCACCAGAACTGGTAGTCAGGTCACTCAGATTCCTCAAGTCTACAATGAAGAGTGGACGTGAATGTCTGATATTTTCCAGGTGTTGAGCAACTTTCATCCCTGTAGAGGAAAGGAGTATGAGAGTGAATCAATATCAACAGGCCCTAGTGCACAAGCTGAAACAATCCTTCCCATCTGACGCCGCTAGCGGCAGAGGGCATGGTTCTATGGGCCAAGTAGCGGGGGAGAGGAGCCGAGCAGGCAGCTTGTCCAGCACTGGCAGGGGAACGCTCTCCAAGGCCTTTGCCAGTTTTATGTCACCCCAGCAAGACACTGTCACCTGTCCCCAGTCTAGGCAGAGTAAGGGGGAGCTGTAAAGAAAGATGGTGAGGGAGTACCTAGCTGACCATACCAACGTCCGGACCGATCACTCTGCTCCATACAACTACTGGGTTTCAAAGCTGGACACGTGGCCTGAACTGGCACTGTACGCCTTGGAGGTGCTGGCCCGCCCTGCCGCTAGCGCGCTGTCAGAGCGGGTATTCAGTGCAGCTGGTGGCGTCATCACCGATAAGCGTACACGCCTGTCAACTGACAGCGCTGACAGGCTGACGCTTATTAAAATGAACAAAGCCTGGATTTCACCGCAATTCAAATCTCCTCCGGGGGAAAGCAGCTAAAGATTAACATTACTTATGTATCCGATTCCTCTTCTCCACTCCTCCTACTCCTCCTCCTTGTCGTCTTTGCCTAACGCTGACCCAAAAAATGCCATTTTTTTTTTAGAGGTCCAACTGGCACTCTTTTACCACAATTTTTCTGGAGATCCACCTACAGGCCCTCTCTCTAAACAATTTTTCCGGAGGTCCACCTACAGGCCCTCTCTCCAAGAATTTTTCCGCAGTGTCAACTACAGACAGTCTAAAACAATGTTTCAGGAGCGTCAAACAGACAGTCCAAAACAATTTTTCAGGAGGCGCAAGTACCGACATTTAAAAAAAATAATAATAATAATTTGCTGAGGGTTGACTTTATGTACTCCGAAAAGAAAAAAAAATTTTGGAGGGTCAACAAAAGCCATTTCACTGCATTCTAAATCGGACAAAGTCATTGGTGGTGTAACCGCCATGCTGTGTTAGGCTAAATTTTTGGGTGCTTCACCAGCTACCGCATACTAACTCTGTCACTCTGTTGTCACCGCCGCCATACAGGGCCACGAAAAATGTTTGTGGTTCGCCTGCTACCGCAGTGTCACTCACTCACTCTGTTGTCACCACCATAGTGGTTTGCACTATAGCAGCCCAAGTCTGCACATTCCCCTTTTTATCTCCAAGTGATCTATACTGCACGTCATGTAAAAAAAATAGGTTCTTTTGCTCTCAGTGATACAAATCCATTTCATAAAATCCTTTCTTTCTCTTTAACTGATCTATACTGAATGTCACTTTTAAAAATACGTCTTTTTCCTTTTCTCCCTCTCCCCCTCTCCCCCTCTCTCTCTCCCTCTCCCCCTCCCCCTCTCCCCCTCTCTCTCTCTCTCCCTCTCCCCTCCCCCTCCCCCTCCCCCTCTCTCTCTCTCTCTCTCTCCCCCTCTCTCCCCCCTCTCTCCCCCCTCTCTCCCCCTCTCTCCCTCCCCCCCTCTCTCCCTCCCCCCTCTCTCTCCCTCCCCTCTCTCTCCCTCCCCCTCTCTCTCCCCCTCCCCCTCTCTCTCCCCCTCCCCCTCTCTCTCCCCCTCCCCCTCTCTCTCCCCCTCCCCCTCTCTCTCCCCCTCCCCCTCTCTCTCCCCCTCCCCCTCTCTCTCCCCCTCCCCCTCTCCCTCTCCTATTTTTCCGGATAGGTGCCGTATACGGTATTAAACTGAGAAGAATGCATACAACACATGCCCCACTTGACAAATTTCAGAGTTGACAACTGTACTGGTTGATGCTAAATTTTTAAGTTGGGGTCCTGCGTCGTCATTCGAACTCCATCCGGCTGTTATCACCACCACACACACTAGCCAAGGGGTCACTCATCTGGCTCTTCCGGCTCAACCTCCTTCCCACCCAGCCTTCCCTAGGCAGAGCCTTGGTCCCCTGCAAAAAATGCTCGAGTCTCCCATTGACTTCAATGGGGTTCGTTACTCGAAACAAGCACCCGAGCATCGGGAAAAGTTTCTCGAATAACGAGCACCCAAGCATTTTAGTGCTCGCTCATCTCTAATAGGTACTCATGACAGTAAGACCCCAGTCATTGTTTAGATCCCTGATGAATGCCTCAACAGATAATATATCTCAATTGCATATAAAATGTACAAAAGCAAAGTTCTTTTATTGAAACAGTCATTGGATATAGAGATAGGCAATCACTGTTTTGGGTGGCTTGATGCCTCATTCTTAATAAAGGTCATTGTGTCTATCCAGGTTTTGCTTTCAAGTTTTGGATCTTGTCATCGCACAGATTAAAACATCCGGTGATTGGGGGGGGGGATTGGAGTAGTCAATAGCAGGCCACAATGGGGACGAGTCTACCTAGAGTCACCCGCAATGCTAGGGAGGCTCATTGCTGGATGTTTTGATCTGCACCATGGGGAGATGCAGCGGCGTCCGTGTGGGGATCAGGAGCAATGCCGGTGCCCGGGAGGGGGTAAATATAACCTATTTAAGGTGTCTGTGCATTTGGTTGAAAAGCTGGTGTAGTAAGAAGAAGTTTGAGTTTCTGGACAACTGGGGCTATTTCTCTGTCTTCTACAGGCTCTATCGTAGGTAGTGGCTGTACCTCAAAGGTGAAGGTGCAGCTCTTTTGGGAAGAAGATGGCTAGAAGGTTGGAGGAGTTTTTAAATTGGGGACAGGGAAGAGAGCAATTACATTATAGGAGGGGAAGTGTATATAGTGACCTGCGGTACCCATGTGCCATACCAGGAGTAAGTAAATGTGCTCCTGCCCATATTTATGCACTGTAGCCCCATTCATAAAATGTTACACTACACTGCTAAGCTGTTTGCAAACTTTTCCTAAACTTTGGATCAAATTCCACTTCAGATACTTTGACTTGCTCAACACTCATGGTTACTTTATAGAGGTTGTCAGTTATTTTTTTTTGTTCTTTTGTATGTTTTTAACAAACCAAATGTAAGTGGTTTTCAATTCAATTACTTCAGCTACAGTGGCCCTGTTCTCCTAGGTAGCTGAGCATCACAAATGACCTGTGATGTCAGCTTCTTTCCCTGCCCTAATGACATTTCATGCTGAAGACTGAGGGATCAGGTCTGCCTCTGTGGCTAGAACCTCTCTATGGGCTGTTCTGGTTGGAATGATAAGCAACGACCCCTTCACTGCCTGATCTTCTCACTTAGCTGTCTGCCCTGTGTCTTCCCACACACTGGATTTGCCAGCACAGTTTAAATACTTCTATCATAAGCGGTGCAGAATCGGGGTTGGAGTCTCTACCTCAGGTACTGAGCAGCTGCAGGGTTTCCTATTCTCCAGGCACTGAAGAGACAAATGCTGCGCCCTTCTCACCCCTACACAATGCTGGTTGTGATGAAGTGTCTGCAGAGCATTGCACAAGAAGTGGAGGGGGAAGATCCTGTGTGTATTAGCAATGTCATTGTACTGTACAGGTGGGACTTTTAGTCCTACACATACAACATACTGCTTAGTATGCCAGCAGTCAGACGGTGGTAAGGGCAGCACTTTTATTTACTCCATTTGCAGAGCAGGGGATGTGAAAAGGCAGTCTTTATCAACACCCTCAGAGATTGGTGTTACATGCCTTCATTGCTCTGCAACTGCATGTAAACAAAGGGACCAGAACAAAACAAGGTAAATGAGTAAAAAAAATAATAAAAAAAAAATTTTGCGGACCATCAGACTTGCAATGCTTTATTATTGTGTATGTGTAAAAAAAAAAAAAATATATATATATATATATATATATATATATATATATATATATATATAATTCTGACAACACCATTAAATGACACACCTTCTATACAGGAAACCTCTGTTACCCACTACTTTATAGAAAAGCTCTCCTTATAAAGATTTTTTTTTTCTGGCCTTTTATAGTATGTTGTTGTTTTTTTTTTAATTAAATATTACAACACAGCATTTGTTATCCCTGTAATCATAATAACCCATATAATATGCTAAATATTTCATTTATGGTGATTGGTGACTTTTACCATTGTACCATAAAAAAAATCTTACAGACAATAATTACAATGCAATTCAGTACAACGGTACAATAAACAATATGTAACAATACAGACACACAATTACTATTATTAAGTGATAATGTCTTGTTTCTTGTCAGTTGATTCTAAAAAATGTCAAAACCCTTTTAAGTCTTTTACTGAGTTGAGTGTGTTTGTTCTTGAATTTTGGTGCTTTCAGTACATTTTTGTTATTTTAAGGTCAAATTGCCAATGAACTGAAGAAAAATAAACTGCAAGACAACACATTGGTATATTTTACATCTGATAATGGGGCACAGATAGAGGAAATTTCCTCTTCTGGTGAAATGCATGGAGGATACAATGGAATCTACAAAGGTAATGCAGTGGAAAAAAGATGCAGAACTTAGGAATTATATACCATACTTATACCACTGATATTATCATATCCTAGAGATGCTATTGCTATATTTGTACTTGAACATCTACCAGTAGGCTGACTGTTCCTGTGTAAGATGAAGGTATGAACAACTGAAGATAAAAAGCATGCATTATGTAATCATAAATATCTTCCAGCCTAGTTGATTTTTTTTTCTTTATTTAACCCCTCTAACAATACTGCACAAAAGCAAGTTGCAAACATTCTTTATTGCTAGGCTTACATGGTTAGGCATGCTAGTTACAAACCATTCATTTTTTTTTTCCTTAGATGTCTAGTAGGAGACATTTCTAGACTGTGTTATGTCACAAGCCCACAACTTTTTTGTTCTGTAAAGCCGTTTTAAGTCATTGGGAGGTTACAGTTTGTTCATAGGTTTGTATTAACAATGCATAAAATTACAGCACATTTTTATATTAAGGTTTATAATATTTGAATCAGACTTTAATATATATTTTGATGTGTTTTTAGGTCATTGCACCCCCACCAATCAGCTGTTACAGGAAGCCATGGCGCTTGCTGGAGCTCTGTAGCATTCAAAACATTGCGCTGTAGGACTGCACTACAACTGGGCCATGAGATCAATGGTGAAATCGCTGGCCTAGATATAGACCTCAAGACGCCATGTTTTCTTCTAACAGCTGATTAGCAGGGGTGCAGGTAGTCGGGCCCTCACTAATCTGATATTGATGATATGGCCATCAATATCATATTCCTGGTTAGCTTCTTTAAAATCCACACCTCATGTCAAATGATGTGCGGACTTTGTTCCTGAAATTTTCAATTATGTTTTTATGAATTTTAAATTGTTATCTATTTTGTGACTCCTTTTACTGCTGTTGATTTTCCTCATGCTGTTTTGAAGCATTTATGCCAAGTGTAACTTGTACCATTAGGAGGACATGTACTAAGACTGACAGTTATCCGTCCCGCATTGGTGTCAAAAGCACACAATGATGAAGAGGTGCATCTGTGCATCAAAACGGGCAAAGGAGCTGGTGTAGACGTCTAGTATATTCAATGCCATTTTCCTTGCGTATGGTACAACAAATGTGATGGGCCCTGCCCGCCCACTATTTGGGTCTAATTTTCTAACGTTTAGTGGATGATAAATGTCTCCCTTAGTCCTTTCAGTTTATATTATAGTAGTGTAACTAGCAGCTAGTGGGTACATAATACAAGATCAAGGGGTTTCTAGCCACTAATACCTACCAACAGGGTCCAAATGCTAAAATTTTCATAGTAATGTCCTTTTTAAACTCTATACTGATTTAATTGCCCTCCACTGCATCTCATTTACACACATGGCATGTTAACATTCAATCGAAGACCATGACATTAGTGCAGGAATAACAGAAAATTTAAGAGGAATGAATTATCTTTTCCTATTTTTAGCAATTTGGAGCCTAACTTTAAAGTTTTCATTCAATGTATTATACTTATTTATTTTGTGCAATTTTATATAGCGCTGACATTCCTCAATGCTTTACAGACATTTATCATCAAGCTGTCACAAGGGGGTTCACAATCTAAGTACATTTCAGTTTGCATACAAATACAGAAATATTATCAATCTCTTGCTGTCTGGCTTTAGATCTTGGAATATTTAATGCAACAGATGTTTAGATTTCTGAAAAAACATTTTGGGTTGTCATTTATAAAGGAGGAAAAGCAACTAACTGGGAAGGAGGAATACGTGTCGCTGGACTTCTCAGGTGGCCTGGAGTTATAAAACCTGGGACAATTATCGATGAACCAACAAGTAACATGGACATATTCCCAACAGTTGTCCAGCTCGGTGGTGCATTTCTTTCACAGGACAGGTAATATATTGCCAGTGACATAGCATTGAAAGGGTACCCCTGCACACCAAATTGTCAAACTAACCCGTTTCCTCCACCCTTATTGTTAAAGAAGTGCTTGGAAAACATTACATACAGCACTACAAAACATACAGGGTAGTAAAGCATCACATACACATGTTAGATCCTCCAGATCAGACCCCCATATCAGATCGTCAGACCACTATATGAGATCCTCAGTCTCCCATATCAGACCTTAAATAATTTCCAAAATAAGTAAATTAACTTGCCTCTCCTGCTCCTCCAGTACTTTCTACCGCCAGAACCCTCTCCTGCAGTCGCGCTCCCTGTCTTCTTCGTCAGGTCATAGTGTGCGCACTATGTTGTAATGCTGTACTCAGTCAGGACAGTGCAGTGTGGGCCCAGAGAATACTAGGGAGGAGAGGTACAGAGAGTACAACACTACATTCACTGCCCCCCCCCCACCTCCTGCTTACTAGTGAGTGCTTCCATAATTGAAGCGCTAACTAGTATTTGCTTTATAAGAAATCTTGCATCTTATAAAGGGAAAAATATGGTAATTGGCGGTGCGCCACTGACATGAGGGCCTGGTGGCAATTGCGACTGCAGCGACCCCTTAACTGTGCCACTGAATTCATATAATTCTCTCTGCATGTCACTATTCTAACTCTCTTCTTGTTTCATTAACATTGAAATTTTGTTAAACAAAGAAAGGTAAAAACGTGGGCAGACAAGTTTTTTTTTTTTTTTTATATAGATGAAAAAATATCTGTGTGCGTTTGTATATTTTGCATAGAACCTATATATTGCTATATTCACTATATTATTGATAAAAGTGATAATTTTTTTATGAACGAAAAAGGGGGATGTGTGTGTGTACGTAGTCTGCTAATACTAGTATCTATTGCTGTAACTTTTACATTTTTGTATTGTCTATTTCAAGTAATATTTATTTTGAAATGATTGCAATTTTTTGTTTAATTATATACTGTCTGCATTTCAATCATATATTGATTTGTCCACATAGTAAATATTTAAATCCTTACATGAGATGTACTTGTGTATATAAGCGGTTGTAGTATATACTAATAGTAAAAACTCCTTTGGGATCCCATGTATGGAGCCATCTTGACTATTAAAGTGATTACTGGATGCACAATGTACTGTACTTGAATAGAAGAGACTGAATGATCTTCCTGGTCACATGACCCTCCATCAGCAGACATTTTAGTGAGACAGCACAAAGGACTTGGCCAACAAGGTGGCATACCTTTTTATAAAATTAAGAAAATGGAATAGCACTTTAACAGGCTATATTAGTAAGTGCCATTTCTTCATCTTGCATGCACATTGATCAGTAACCAGAAAGTGGCCAACCCCTTTAATGTAGAATAAATGCCAGTCTCACCTTTGCTTTTTTTAAAAATAACTTACACCTTTTTTCACATATTCTTTATATGTACAGGATTATTGATGGATTTGACCTGATGCCTTTACTTCAAGGAAAAATTGCCCAATCTGAACACGAGTTCCTCTTCCATTACTGTAATATACATTTAAATGCAATAAGATGGCATCCAAGAAACAGTAAGTTGACTTTTATGTTCTGTATAAAAATATATGCCTTAAAGGGAACCTGTCATCAACTTTATGCTGACCTCACTGAAGGCAGCATAAAATAGTGACATAAATGCTGATTTCAGCGGTGTATCACTCATGAGCTAAAAGTAAGCGGTTGCAGAGAACCATTATCATAATCATTGCAGCACAGGCCTTGAAAAGGGTCAAATCTTCCTGAGAAAAGTCATGGTTATTCATAATCTCCTGCTCTCCTGCCCATCTGCTGATGATTGGCAGTTCTCTCCTAGATAGAAAGGGAGAAAACTAGGTAGAAGACTGTCACTCATCAGCAGGTGGGCAAGGAGAGCAGGAATTCATGAATAACCATGACTCTACTCAGGTGGCCATGACTCTTTTCCAGGCCCAGTCTGCAATGATTGTGATGTTAGTTCTCAGCAACCACTTACTTTTAACTTATAAATGACAGACCACTGAAATCAACTCCTCTGTCTCTACTTTATGCTGCCGTCAGTATGGGCAGCATAAAGCTGATGACAGGTTCCCTTTGAATCAAATTGTAATAGCACATGGATTAAGCATCGAGGCACTTGTGTTAAAGGTTAACATTATAGTTAAGGTTAATGTTATAGTTAACAGTTTAAAGTTTTTTATTAAGTTATTCATCTTAAGATCAGTGGAAGTCATAAAAAGGATTTTTTTTTTTTTTTACTGGTATATTGTTGCTTTTGACTAGAGATACCGTACATATGTTTCATCACTGGCAGAAATATGTCATCAGGACCTTTACTTTAAGTACAACGATGCCCCAAATGCTGAACTGATCATCAGTGTCCCATAAGAGACCCCTAGCTTTCAACTGTAATCTAAAGAGAAAGCTTTAGGTGTGCATACGTTATACTGTACCTACAGCGTCATAAAAAAAAAAGAAAAACATGGAATATATTGTTCTAAATGGGAGTTGTCCTCTATAACCTTCATGTGTATGGACATATCCAAATTTAGCAAAACTCACACATACAAGTATATCATTTTATGTGCTAATAACTTTGCAATGTTTCCACTTATTCTGCCGATTATGAGAACTTTTTTGTGATATGTTTAACCTTTTATTTAAAAAAATTGAACATTTTGAAAAATGTGCAATTTTCTAAATTTGAATTTCTCTTTAGAGTGATACCTCACAAAATAGCTAACATTCATCATACATCTACTTTACTTTATGCTGCCATCATTTAGCATTTTTTTTAGAAGGTTATAAGACTTAGAATTTCAGAAGCAATTTTTCAAAATTTCAAGGAAATTCCCCCCCCCCAAAAAAAAAAAAAAAAAAATCAAGGACTGGTTCAGTTATGGTCTTACAGAACAGAAATCACCCATAAATGACCAGATTTTAGAAACTAGACCCCTCAAGTTATTCAAAACTGATATTACAAACTGGGGGGTCATTGTACAAACAGATAAACACCACTTTTTAGAGTATATCTGTACAGATTGCGGCACAAAGGTTATTTCCCCTTTTTCAGTGGACACGCCAGGTCTAAAAAAGGGGGAGTGTTGGGGAAGAGAGCAGATCAGCATGCCTGTCTCATTTATAGTTTCTGTTTTAGATATAGAAAATGGTCTAAATCTATGCCAGCAAATAAGCTGTCTAGATTTGGACCAGCGTAAAATCCACCTAAGTTATGTAGAGGCCGGCACCGCTACATAACTTAGGTGAATGAACCACCAGCACAAGAGGGATGAAGACCGGTGTCTAAGTTGCCGGTCTTCATAAATGTTAATTTATTTTTAAAGGAAAATGGAGGGGAAATTTAAAAATGTAACCTTTCTTTTGCAGATTTTCCTTTTTTTTTTTTTTTTTTTAAACTTGTTTTATTGAAGAATACACAAGTAAGGTATGACCTTGTCGCATGAAACACTGTTACAAGAATACAGTTAGCAGCATATCAACTGAGAGTATAAGGCATGAAATCACAAAAGTACACAGATTAGGTCATCATGTGATATTTAACAACATTGATTGCATTTGTCTACAATTCGAAACAGTCAATGGGGATGCGCACCACGCTCCCCACACCTTCCAGAACTTCTGCGGGCATTTTCTATTCTTGAAAACAATATTCAAGACAATTTTGTTTACTAATGATTTCCATTGAGAAATAGTTGGTAGGCGATCAGCCATCCATCTAATAGCAATAGCTTTCCTCGCTAACAACAGGGTCTCACGCAAAAAAATGCTAGTGGGATGAGTCCAGGCATCCTCCTCTAAGATTCCCGGTAAGCAGGTTTTAGGTTCCAGAGGAATTGGTCTAGAAAGTATGGTAGATAAGAAGTTGGTGACGTCAGACTAGAAGGCCCTGATATAGGAACATTCCCACATCATGTGCCAAAAATCAGCGTTTAATTGAACACACCTATGGCATCTAGTATACGATATTCTACCCATCCTGTACAGTCTTGTTGGAGTTAGATAGCATCTATGTAAGATAAATAGCTGTATTAAGCGGTTATTAATAGATGGGGATACATACAAGGGAGATTCCAATACCTCCTGCCATTCCTCCTCGGACAGAGAGCTAATATTCCCTTGCCACTTGGCTTCAATCTGCATTTGAGTAAAGGCCATATGATTACCCAGAAGGTAAGTATACAGAGTAAATATAATGCCTTTTGGTCCCTGTGCTGCAAGGATGCCTATTAGCGGGTATTTGGAGATTGCTCGCCCATTGTCTCTGATTTGAGCGTGAAGAGCGTGGCGCACCTGCAGATATCTATAGAACAATGACCGTGGAATCTCAAACTTTCCCTGAATCTGCTCAAAGGGCAATTGGGTACCATTATCGTACAAATCCTGCAATGTGAGTACATTAAAGCCTTTCCATACTGCCGTCCCCTCGTGACCTTGCAAATGTGTGAGCAATGGGTTATTCCATAATGGTATAGAGTCTGCCCAGTCTGTATATTGACAAAGCTTTGCTGCTGACTAGAGATGAGCGAGTACTAAAATGCTCGGGTGCTCGTTATTCGAGTCAAATTTTTCCCGATGCTCGGGTGCTCGTTTCAAATAACAAACCCCATTGAAGTCAATGGGAGACTCGAGCATTTTTTGCAGGGGACCAAAGCTCTGCACAGGGAAGGATGCGTGGAAACCTCAGAAAATGATGGAAACACCACGGAAATAGACAGGAAACAGCAGTGACAGCATGCATGGATGCCTCCTGAGGCTGCCTAATCGTACCATTACGCCAAATTCTGGGCAACAGCCTGGTGGTGACCCTCAAGACAATTGTGCTGACCCAGACCAAGATGGGCAAGGCACATGCCCATCACATGTTAGTAAAGCATCCAACTAGGTGCAACGAAGGTCCATCACCGCCTGCAGGTGACACCACTGCCCATGCTGGCACTGCTGTCCTATCCCCCACCCCAGGACGCAGGCATAAGCGTCTCCCTCCCCGCACCCACCCAGTAGTCCACAGCGTACACAAAGTTCTCCCAACACAGTGCCCAGCTCTCCCCATCCCAGACGGGAAAACACGCACCCCACACCCACCCTGTCTACAGCAGACACAAAGACCTCCAAGCACAGTGCCCAGCTTTCTTAATTCCAGAAGGGCTAAGACGCACACTGCACCCACCCATTAGTCTCCACACGTGGGTGGGTGCAGAGCCTGTTAGTGCCCCTCAAGATAATGTTTGTGTGCCAGGGGCGGGTAGTAATCCTCCTTGAAGTTGTGGGGGAGAGGCCTCCGGTGACCCTCAAGACAATTTTGAGCGACAGTGTAGTGGCGAGCCTCCAAAAAATCGTGGGTGAGAGTCTGGAGGTGACCCTCAGAAACTATTGGTTTGAAAAAGCATGGTGGTGCACCCCTGAATGAAAGTCTGTGACTGAGATTGCAGGTGAACCCACTAAAATTGTAGTCTGGCACACCTTGGTGGTGAACCCCTAAATTACAAAGTTTGACTGAGATTTCAGTTTACAGCATTGGGGTGAACCCCAGAGTGGTTTGGTTAGACTAAGATAGCAGCTGAACCACCCAAAAATGTAGCCTGACACAGCATGGCGGTGACAACAGAGTGACCAAGTTAGATGAGGTAGCAGGTGAGCCACGCAAAAATTTAGCCTGACACAGCATGGCGGTGACAACATAGTGACCAAGTGGGACTGAGTTAGCAGGTGAAGCACATAAAATTTTACCCTGACACAGCATGACAACAGAGTGACCAAGTGAAACTGAGATAGCAGATGAACCACCCAAAAATGTAGCCTGACACAGCATGGCGGTGACACCACCAATGCCTTGGTCAGACTGAGGAAAAAGTCAAATGGCTGTAGATGAGCCTCCCAAAAAATTGTTTTAGAATGTTTGAAGTTGACTCTCCTAAAAAATTGTTTGAGTGTCTAGTTGACGCTTCTAAAAAATTGATTAGAGAGAGGGCCTGTAGGTGGCCCTCCCTAAATATTGTTTGAAAAGAGAGCCAGTTGGCCCTCGGAGAAATTGCTTGTTGGCTCAGTGTTTGTGTAAGAAGAGAAGGAGGAGGAGAGGAGAGGATACATGAAGAATCTTCATGTTGAGCTGCTTTCCCCCGGTGGAGATTTGAATTCCAGTGAAATCCAGGCCTTATTCATTTTAGTAAGCGCCAGCCTGTCAGCGCTGTCAGTTGACAGGTGTGTACGCTTATCAGTGATGATGCCACCAGCTGCACTGAAAACCCGCTCTGACAACACGCTAGCGTCAGGGCAGGCCAGCACCTCCAAGGCGTACAGCGCCACTTCGGGCCACATGTCCAGCTTTGCAACTCAGTAGTTGTATGGAGCAGAGTGATCACGCAGGACGATGGTATGGTCAGCTAGGTACTCCTTAACCATCTTTCTGAACAGCTCCCCCCTACTCTGCCTAGAATGTGGATGGGTGAAAAATGTTTTTAACGCAGGGTCACGGAAAAGGCAGCCTAACATGAAGTCAGCCATGTCCATGCGCCAGAGTCCCAACACACAAGAATTCCCTCTCCTCAATAGGCTGACTCTCCATTTCCTCCTCCTCCAGCTCCTCCTCTTCAGCCCATACATGCTTAACAGATAAGAAGGAATGAGCATTGGTACCGTCTTCAGACTCGACAACAGTCTCCTCCTCTTCCTCCTCATCCTCCTCATCCTCCTCCAATACGCGCTGAGAAACAGACCTGAGGGTGCTCTGGCTATCAAGCAACGTATCTTCTTCCCCCATCTCCTGTGACAAGCGCAAAGCCTCTGACTTCATGCTGAGCAGTGAGTTTTTCAGCAGACAAAGCAGCGGGATGGTGATGCTGATAATGGCGGCATCGCCACTGACCATCTGTTTTGACTCCTCAAAGTTGCTTAACACCTGACAGATATTAGACATCCACGTCCACTCCTCATTGTAGACTTGAGGAAGCTGACTAACCTGACTACCAGTTCTCGTGGAAGTTGTTATCTGGCAGTCTACAATGGCTCTGCGCTGCTGGTAAACCCTGGCTAACATGTGTAATGTGGAATTCCATCGCGTGGGCACGTTGCACAACAGTCAGTGAGCAGTCAGTTGTAAGCGCCGTTGCACTGCCCTGAGGGTGGCAGCATCTGTGGTCGACTTGCGGAAATGCGCAGATGCGTCACACCTTGGTGAGCAATTCAGATAAATTGGGGTAGGTCTTGAGGAACCGCTGAACCACAAGATTGTTTGAACACGTGGGCCAGGTATGGCACATGTGCGAGTCTGCCGAGTTGCAGAGCCACCACCAGGTTACGCCTGTTGTCAAACACAACCATGACTGGTTTGAGGTTCAGAGGCGCCAGCCAAAGATTGGTCTGCGTCGTGATGCCCTGTAACAGCTCTTGGGCGGTGTGCCTCTTGTCACCTAAGCTCAGCAGTCTCAGCACCACCTGTTGGCACTTACTCACGGCAGTGCGCCTGGAGCTACCGACTGAAGGAGCCGTGCTCACGGATGGTAATTAGGAGGAGGAGGAGGGGTTGGAAGAAGAGGCATAATAAGCCTGAGAAACTGTGACCAAGGCAGGCCCCGCAATCCTCAGTGTGGGCAGCACATGAGCGGCCCCAGGGTCAGACTCGGTCCCAGCCTCCACCAAGTTAACCCAATGTGCCGTCAGTGAGATATAGTGTCCCTGCCCGCCAGCACTTGTCCATGTGTCTGTGGTTAGGTGGACCTTCTCAGTAACTGCGTTGGTCAGGGCACGGATGATGTTCTCTGACACGTGCTAGTGTAGGGCTGGGACGGCACATCGGGGAAAAATAGTGGCAGCTGGGGACCCAAGTACCGAGGGACAGCCACCACCATCAGGTTGCAGAAAGCCTCAGTCTCTACCAGTCTATAGGGCAGCATCTCCAGGCTCAACAGTTTGGAGATGTGGACGTTTAGGGATTGTGCATGTGGGTGGCTGGAATTGTATTTGGGCTTGCACTCAAGTTTCTGCTGCAAAGACAGCTGAACGCTGCGCTGGAACACATTGGTGGAGGTGAAGGGGTGGTTGTAGGGTGGGAGGCGCTCGTGCCAGGGTCCTGGGCGGGGGGTTGACTCGCCGAGCCAGCGTGTGACACAGGGGAAGGGGCAGTGGTGTGACCCACAGGAGGTGCATGGCCTTGGTTCCACTGAGTCGGGTGTTTAGAACTCATGCCTGTGCATGCTGGTAGTGTTTAGGTTGGTAGTGGTGGCTCCCCTGCTGATCCTGGTGTGGCACAGGTTGCACACTAAAGTCCGTCGGTCATCCTCACTTTCTTTAACAAACCTCCAGACTTGCGAAAATCTAGGCCTCGACACGGGAGCTTGACTCCATGAAACAGTTGCTGATCTACCTGCTCTGGCCCTGCTTCTCCCTCTGGCAACCCCACTGCCTCTTCCAACCTGTTTTGGTGCTGCACTTGCCTCCCTCTCAGAAGCACTGTCTTGAGTTGGATTACCAACCCAGCTCGAGTCAGTCACCTCATCATCCACCAGCTCTTCCTCCGATTCCTCACTCTGCTCCCCCCTCGGACCTACTGCCCTGACAACAACGTCACTGTCTGACAACCGTGTCTCATATTCATCATCCGACCCCTCTTCACGCACTACTTGCACTTAGTCCACACTCTCATCACCCACAGACTGCAAAAGTTCTAAATTTTGGGCATCGGGACAGAGCAACTGCTCAGGTTGCTGTTGAGCAGTGGTTTGTATCTCTGGGTAGGGTCCTGAAAAAGGTTCCTGTGAGTATGCCGGATCTGAATCCATATTTTCCATGGGGGGCCAGGCTGGGGGGAAGGAGGTTGAGATGGAGGAGCCAGAGGTCTACTCCCTTGGCTAGCGTGGGTGGACTGCGTGGAAGACTGGGTGGTGGATAAATTACTGGACACATTGTCCGCTATCCACGTCATCACCTGTTCGCACTGTTGTGGTTTCAATAGTGGTGTACCACGTGACCCAGTAAGTTGCGAGATGAAGCTAGGGAGTGAAACTCTGCGGTGTTCCACTGCTCCCTCATCAGCATGTTCTGTGTCACCCTGGAACACGGCCTCTGCCCCCTACACTACTTGAACAACCTCGTCCTCGACCCTTAGCCCTTGGGTTCAACATTTTCTATATTCACTAAACTAAATTAATATCTGAGGCCAAAACAGTATTCAGTAGACAGTAGAATTACTATCTGAGGCAAAAAAAAGTTGTCTTTAGACGGCATTGCACCGCAAACCACTCAATTTTTCACTGCACTGTAGGATCTAAAACTGAGAGAAAAAAACGTATATTTTCTACACTCCGGCTAGCCTGCAGCATACGACACAATTTTGCACTGTAGTATATGTCTGAGAGGAAAAACGTATTTTCTAGACTGACGCTACTGTACAGCGCACAACAGAATTGTTCACTGTACTGTAGTGTGTATATATAAGAGAGAAAAAAAACGTAGTCTTTAAATGGCGGCTATTGTTCCGCAAAGCACTCAATTTATCACTGCACTGTAGTATATATAACTGAGAGAAAAAAACGTATTCCCTAGACTGACGCTACTGTACAGCACATGACATAATTGTTCACTGGACTGTAGTACATATAAATGAGAGAAAAAACTTATTCCCTAGACTGCACTACAGATCCCAGAAAGCCAAGGTGCAGCTGCAGCAAAAATGAGTACGGAGAGGACTTTGGGCAATTTCTTTGGGGTCTGTGTGGACCACGTGCTGTCCCTTCTGCCACCAGTCGCTGTGCACAGTGTGCAGCCAAGATGGCGGTAGCTGCATTAGAAGTCCCAGCCAGCAGCCAGGAGGAGACCAAAAAAAACGGTGCTTGTAGCCCTTAGAAGGGCTGTTGGGTTCTTTGAGAATGATTCCTGCCTAACCAACCTCTAAATTGAGACCCTAACACTCTCCCTGACAAACAGCAGCTCTATCCCTAATCTCATGCAGGCGGCGTCTGATGCGAGCAGCGCGGGACCAGATTCTTATATTTCCAGGTCATCTGATCTAGCCAGCCAATCCCTGCTATCGACTTGTAGGGGTCCCACGTGATGCTAGGAAGTACCAAAGACTCTCCTGCATGTTGATTGTATGAAAAAAGGCACCTAACATGCAAGAAGAGGAAGATGCCATTTCCTTGAGTATCGCGATATGCTCGTCCAAGTATCGAGCATGTACGAATACCCTAATGCTCGAACGAGCACCAAGCTAGAATGAGCATGTTCTCTCATCTCTACTGCTGACCAAACTTGATGTGCTAATCTATGCAAAGGAAGGACCCTCCCAGCAAACATATAAATACCCTCCAGCACTGGCCATAATGTAGTTAATTGAAGAAATTGACATAGATAATAATCTGAATTTGGCAAAGTGGAATTGGTTACCCATGCAGCAAGTAATCGTAGTTGACCAGCTAAATAGTGAAGGAAAAAGTTAGGTAAGGCTGCTCCCCCTTGTTGTTTATATCTTTGTAAGGTATGTATGGCCAGTTTGCGTCTTGCCTATCCCCATATGAAATCAGCCAACAATGAATGTAGTCTATCAAAGAAGTTACGTGGTACTGGAGTACAGTCGTGTTCAAATAGATAGAGACCTTTAGGAAGTTTTTATTAGATTAAGTCTACCCATTATTGATAGAGGGAGGGTTTTCCAAAATCTAAATTTGTCTACAAAGTATGTTTCAATGGGTGAGATATTTTTAGCAAAGGACTGTTGTGGGTCTTTGGTAATATGGATACCTAAGTATTTAAAAGATTCCACTACTGGCAAGTTATATAACACTGTAGGCTACAAATGTACCCCGAATGGCACGAGGGCTGATTTAGACCAGTTTATGCGTAAACCAGAAAAATAACCAAAGCGATCAATTAATTCTACTGCCCTTGGTAGGGTAGTTTCCAGATCGGCCTTAAAAAGAATTAAATAGTCTGCATACAGACCAAGTCTATCCTCCCTATCTCCCAAAGAGATTCTTTTAAACAAGATGTCTTGACGTACTTTAAGTGCAAGAGGCTCAATGGCTACTGCAAACAGCAGAGGGGACAAAGGACATCCCTGTCTAGTACCTCTGTGAAGGGTAAATTGTGAGGAGAGTGACCCATTGACTAATAGTTGTGCTTTGGGGATTTTATAAAGTATAGAAATCCATGCAATGAAGGTGGGACCAAATCCAAAGCACGATAGGACCTCCAGCAGGTATGGCCATTCAACTGAGTCAAATGCCTTGGCCGTGTCTAAAGAAGCCAGGGCCCAGTGTGACCGTCTTCCCACTCCTACTTGTGTTAATAACCTGAGCCCGTCTAATGTTGCTGGAAGTTGAACGACCTGGGATGAAGCCTCACTGATCTCCATGTACAATGGTAGTGATGACTTTATTCAATCTATTGGCCAATATCTTGGTAAGTATTTTATAATCTATATTTAGCAATGAAATGGGTCTATAAGATACACATTCCAGTGTGTTTTTTTTTTTTTTTTTTCAGGTTTCAACAAGATTACTATTGATGCATCATATAATGAGTCAGGAATAGGGATGAGCAAACCGAACCGTAACGAACCAGATTCGTTCCGAACTTTCCCAAAAGTTCGGTTCGTCACCGAACCGAATTTTGAGAAAGTTCGTAACGAATCTGGTTAAAATAACGACGACGCAAAATATATGCATATTTATTGAGAATG